>JAYRBT010000042.1:49219295-49281768 GCA_036023395.1 Myiotriccus ornatus
ATAAACCTTCTCTCAACTAATAGTAATTGTGTGGGGGGTGTAAAAGCAAATTGACCCAAAGCAAAACCACGACAATATGCGGTTCTGGTACATTCCCAAATTATGTTCCCGGTGCATGTCCTGTGATCATGCATACTTCAGTGGTCTGGCACTGGGATTACCAGATGTCTAGCCAGTTCAGAATCCTACAGCGACTTGCATTTAAAGGGTGCCTCTAGTGCAGCCTGCTCAGAGAGTGGCTCCCTTCACAATTGCTTGGGGCAAGCTTTTAAAAAACCCACAATCCTTAAGGATAGAAACTCAGTAGTCTCTTAGGACCCATGGCTTAAATGTCTCTCATGGCATGGGGATATAAAATTCCACCATACCCCTGGAATCTCACTGAGGCAGCAGTCACAGTCTGCAACTTGTACTTTTTCCTGTGCACTCACAAGGACACTGTGGCTTTGTCTTGTCTGCAAACCCCCCTGAAGTAGAAGACAGCAGCCATGCTGCCCCTGCTCACACCTCAGCCCTTTCTTCTCCAGGCTAAACCAACTCAGCTCCGTCATTCTCTCCTCATGGTGGGCTCCAGCCCTGTACCCATCAGCAGCCTTGGGCTGGCCTTGCTCCTTTGTCAGTCTCTGCACTGCACTTGAGGGCAGTGCTGGGCACAGCACCCCAGGTGCAGCCCTGTGAATAACCCCTTCCTTGGCCCTGTAGCTGCCACTTTCCTTTGGCTGTCCTCTTGCTACCACGAGCTCTCCTTCCCACTGATACCAGTTTCAGTATCTCTTAAAGTGCTTTCCAGAAGGACCTAGACTGACCCTTCAGTTTCTTTTACAGCCACCAAAACACTGAACAGAGGGATTGCAGAGTTCATCGTGATGGCAGCAGATGCAGAACCCTTGGAGATCATCCTGCACCTCCCTCTTCTCTGTGAGGACAAGAACGTACCTTACGTGTTTGTGCGCTCCAAGCAAGCCCTGGGTCGGGCGTGTGGTGTTTCCCGGCCTGTCATCGCCTGCTCCATCACTATCAAGGAGGGATCACAGCTAAAGCCTCAGATCCAGTCTGTCCAGCAAGCCATAGAAAGACTGTTGGTCTAAGTGCCCATGAGTTTAAATGTGTGTGGAACAGGAAAATGGAAGTTAGGGGACATTAATGTTTAGCTTCAGTTGAGATGATAGTTTTGATATCAGTGTTTCCTTTCAAAATGCCACATTTTTGTTTAATAATGGCTAATTTTTAGTGTTTCTGCCTCGTCTCCCTAGTTTTCTATTATTCCACTCCAATACATTCATTCTCATTGTATTACTTTTTGAAAAGTGATCGTACAACTGTATTTCCTCTTTTATGTTTAAAAGAAAGAAAAAAGTCTCCCCTTCCCCGCCCTTATTTCCCTGTGTGCCTGCTCAGGGCTTCTTTAACCCACCCATCAGCTTTCTCTGCATTGAAGTATTTGTGCTAAGCTTCAGCCTCTAACAGGGCTGCTGAGGAAAAGGGTTGTGGGTTCCCCACCTTAAGTGACAGGGCACTGTAGGCCGTGTGTAAGGCGGGCAGCAGCTACTGTGTAGCAGCAGACAGAGCCAAGATCAGTACTTGTAGCGCAGCCCTTGTTCTTGAAACCAGACACAAGACTTCTCTAAGAGATGTACAGGGAGCAGAAATCTTATGGCAGTACACAAGGGGAAATGTCTTATCTCAATTATTTTTAAATACTGACTTCATAAGAAAAAAATGCTGACAAAGCTAAATATAATTGTCATTCCCTGGGTGAAGCATTTGCAACTAACTGGAATGTTTCTACTTGTACAGCTAAACTGCTCAGAGGTTGCCTAAAGGCTATTGCAGTGGAGTAATTCATATTCCATCACTTTTCTTTGCATGGACTGTTATCATTGAGCTTGGGCTTCCTAGAGAAGTTAAATACAAAACCCATGGTAGAGAGCAGCCTGTTGTGGCTGATGAGTACCCTACATCTGGCTGATAATTATAAAAAGTATGTCATGGTTTTTAGCTACTGCACTGTGGTCACCTGACTGAAGATGAACCCTGTTAAGTCAGTAAGGGAGTAGACAGCAAGTAATTTTTCAAATAAATCAACCTGTGTCTCAGGAAGAGAATGCTAGATCATCTGTTCTGGAAAAGCATGGAGCACCACCAGCATTGTAGATTAGTGGTGGTTTTATTGAACTAGTTTTAGTTAAATGCATATTATATAATAAATCCACTTACTGCTCTCAGCAGAAGTGTCTAAAGCCCTGGGTTGGAATGGGCCATATCAAAGCTGGTTCCTATTGCAGGATTCCAAAGCAGTGTGGAAACACCAACAGGTGCAACAGCATAAGGAGAAAATAAATTTTTTGTAATGATTCCACAGAGGCACTAACTTCATACCTTTAGTAAGTACATCCTAAGCAGATGAGATCAGCTCATGAAATACTGAAGACATCATGTCTGTATGTTTTTGTAAATGGCTGATAACAGTAATCCTTGCAGAGGTGAACTTATTACAAGTATTTTTAGAGTCCTTTCGATTGTATGAAGTTTAGAAAGGCTGTTGTTCCCTTCTACTAATGCTGACTGTTGAGCTAGTTGTGTTTAGAACCACAGCTTTGCCAAGGATTTGCCCTATTGTACTGAGACAGCTGATGTAAGACAAAGCACAAAAGGAGCAGAAATAAAGGATTCTTGAGCAAGCGAAACTGTTTCTTTTTCTGCTCTGAAGCCTTCCATCATCAGCCCTTTTAAACGTCTGCTTAATGTGATAGCCTGCTATTAGAAAAAAAAGGCCAGGAAGAAGATCTAATAACCTAGAACAAACGTCACAATCATCCAAAGCCTGGGGTGTGCTGTGCCTTGGGGTTAGTAAGCCAGAAGAGAAATTTATAAGGGTATTTGCAGAATTAAATTCACAGAATTACGGACAGGATAGTCTCACCATTTCACTGCGTTCAACTCAAGCCTTGCTAAAACAAGCATTTACAGTAACTTATTTGCCAAAGGGCAAAATAAATTGATTGCTTAGACAAATCTCTATTAGAAATAACTACTATAATGCAGGCTGATTGAAAGTAAACAGACTATATAGCTTCAGCACTGCAGAGCTCAACATGGGCTAACTGCTCTCTCGAGGAGCTGTGGAGGTAGGAGTGTGCAGCATGCTGGCACAGCTAGGACAGTCACAGTGCCAGGAGGGGGGGTCACAGCTGGCTCCAAGACGTGTGCCACACTACAGCACCAGCATGACCTTAATATATGACTTATCTCTTCAGTAAGTGGCCCAACAGTTTGTGTGCCAAACACAGGAATCTCTGAACACTGAAAACACTATGCAGACCCAAATGGATACCTCAGGTATCCTATGTTTGCATCCCGTATAAAGAGTTTCACTAAATAATTAGTAGTTTAACAGAGCAAGGGCAACAACAGTTTATTGGTTTTAGTCACCCTGCACTGCAAAACAGGTGGGGTGTGGCAGGGGTAGAAACATAGCCCCAGTTGCTGTCTCCACAAGTATGATTAAAAAAGTAAAAATACTGTACATAACAGCTATTCTCCACAACTATTTTTCTATTTTTAAAGCATGGATTCAAGTACAGAAGCCTGCACAATAGTCTGACTCATACAGACTACAGAAGTGGAAAAGCTCTATGCCATCTCAGTCATTTAATTGGGATAAGTGCTTACAGCCTTCTAGGGAACATATTTTTTTTCCCTTTGTTAAACCAGCTTCTGCTATTAGCATTTAAAAATGGAAGACCTGGCTGTGCAGCTTTGTGAAGTGCTAGCTTTTTGCCCAAAGGATTGGCTACTGTTTCCCAGTAATGACTTTTTTTTCTTTATGATCTGCTGGTAATCTTTGTAAAACCAATTTGATTACTAGTACTGATACTGACCAGCTGTTTTGGAGAGTAAAAGAGTAATACACCACATTTATACCCTCTGTTAGCACCCAGACTTGACCTGCTGGCTTGAATTCATGTGATGCCATTAACACAGATCATTCTGTTTTCTTACATTGAAGAGAGTTTTGCTGTCTTTACGATTCAAAGATAGTATAGTCAGTGTTGCAAAGTAAGAAGTCCAAAATAACTTTTATTAAGAAATGAGGAAGGCACAACTCTGTTCACGTACGGTGGGTGACCTGAGTTCACAGGGAATTTAATTCTGCCTTTGGCTACTGTCAACAGAATCCAACTTGGCAGAGATGTTTCACAACTATGAGTAAGACGTTTCTCTGCTGCTAGATACAGCAACATTTAGTTGCCTTCTCTTTCATAGTAAGATTAAACAGACACAGCATCCACATAAGATAACCAACATTACAAGCAGACAGAAGTCAACTAGGGCCTTCTGCTCCTGCTTAATGCTCCTTAAAGTATTCAATTAAAGCATCCATGAGTTCCTGCTTCTTGCCTCCACCCTTCAGCCCCAAAAGCCTGCATGCATCCTTCAGAAGAGGTACAGTGAGCTTGCCTAGAGTGCCGTTCTGCACATGACTCTGCAGCTCATCCTTTGAGACTTCTACCTTGGGCCTCTTCTCAGTTTGGTTATCAGAAGCTAGAAAGATAAATTTTAGATCACAAAGATTTTTAAAACTTTCTTCATGGAAAGACATCAACATTTCTTATACATACCACAGTTAATGGCCGTTAGCACATAGTACTTTAACAGCTACACATTCACAGGTTTCCACATTTTAAGAAACAGGTGTCACTATGTAAGTCATGTAATAAGTATGTGAAACTGATCACCCTCCAAATGAAACTTTTAAGGGATTCTCATCCATACAGGGAACTCAGCTAACTAACACTCCCACTTTATGCAGAATTTCATGGACTCCCAAACGACACACGTACTTCAGCATTACTTACACATTTAGCCCTAAAGATGCCCATCTTGAACTTGCTGAACTGCCCATGCATAAAAATCTGCTCCTTCACCAATGCAAACTGAAAGTATGAATCATTTTACTACTCTATCATAAAACACAAAGTTACTAAAATTATATATACATAATTTGCAGTCATTTACCCATATTACTTCCTGTACTTCACTCTGCAGTTTCTCATTCCAGCAGTTCTCCAACTGGATACCACAATATCCTCTACTCTCTAAGAATCAACAATGGATATAAATTCACTTCCTTGTAGAGATCAGTAAAGAGAATTCTTATGCAAGCAGCTTCTTTAAACTGTGAAACAAACTGAAAATACAGAAGCTTCTAAATAGCATACAGACAGTATGTTTTGTGTCTTCACCACCATTATTTACCTTGTTTTCGCTTTACAGCCTTCCCTTCAGGATTGTAGTCAGGGGGATAAACCAGCTGCTTAAACTCCTCCACCAGGTTACCCAACCTGTGGTTCATCTGTTCATACTTTGGCACTGGCAAAAGATAAAGATTTGCTCTCTCAAAACTCAGGAAAGTCTAAAGGCCATGGCCAGATACAGTTGTGCTTCTGTAATAACTTGTATCCAAGCGTCTTGCAAGCATGCAGAATGCAAATACCTGTGTTACAATATTCCCAAGTGAGAATTTATAGTTCTTGGTAATATGAAGAGTTTGGACACCTGGAGTGCTGTGTCCAGTTCTTGGCTCCCCAGTACAAGAGAGGCACAGAGCTCCTGGAGCAGGTCTAGCAGAGGGCAACAAAGATGGTGAAGGGACTGGAGCATCTCTCTTACGAGAAAAGGCTGAGAGAGTTGGGCCTGTTCAACCTCAAGAAGAGATGACTGAGAGGGGACCTCGTCAATGTCTGTAACTATTTGAAGAGAGGGTGTCAAGTGGATGGAGCCAGGCTCTTCTCAGTGGTACCAAGCAACAGGATAAAAGGCAAGGGGCAGAAACTGATACACAGGAAGTTCCACCTGAACATGAGGAAGAACTTTACTGTGCAGGTGACTGTGCACTGGAACAGGTTGTCCAGAGAGGGTGTGAAGTCTCCTCACTTGAGAAATTCAAGAACTGTCTGGACATGATTCTGTGCCATGTGCTCTAGGATGACCTCGCTTGAGCAGGGAGGCTGCACCAGGCAACCCACTGTGGTCCCTTCCAACCTGACCTATTCTGTGATTATACGTCTGTAATGGACTCACACACTTCCCTGCAAGATATATATATATATATGCAGAACAAAACTTACATGGTAGAAGTGACATAGAAGGTCTTCTCCCTGGTTACACTGCTACCAGGTTTAGCCTCAGAATTTTAAAATACAACAGGTTACTATCAACAGTTGCAAGTAGTTTGAGGCAGAACAGCTTGTTTCTCTCATGTGTTTGTAAGATAGCTAGCAGAGGGACCTAGATTGTTTGTTAGACCATTTCAGGAGAACATAATTTAAAAAAATATTCCCCTTCAGGAGCAGATATTCTTACATAATAAACTCTCACCACCACACGGTGGCAGCATTGCCCCCAGCAGAATAATTCTCTCAATTCTGCCCATTTATCAGATAGTATTAATGAGAATCTTGAAGAGAGGAATTTCAGAGAAAACATTTGTCACCACAGAAAAAAGAGGATTCAATGTTCATTTTGGATGGTAAAGTGAGCAATTTTTTCCCTACCTCAAAAGTGACAGCATTAGAAAGTAAGGTTTCAGTATTTCAGAACGGACACATCCAGAATTCTACATCATGGAACCACACACTCTAAAATATTTTTTAAAAGACATTTGGGTTTGTAGTAGCACATATTTGACTTAGAACAAAGTCAAGAGTCTCCCACCTCCCTTCGCATCCACCAATAATTCTCACTTGTCAGATCCTCAGCTTGTTCTGGTTCCATCATATCCAGTGCTAAAGCCTCCAGATTCCTGAAGTGCTGCTGCAAAACTGGGTTCTCAAAGCTGTCAGTCCTGTCAAGAATACCCCAAAATGTCAATGCATGTTGCCAAGAAGCCAGACAAAACACTTAAGATCTACATCCAACTTACTGCAAAATAAAACTGCCCTCTTTCCCACAGAACAATCCATCGCATCAAAACTGCTTTTCCTCTTTTCCATTTACCAGCTGAATCTCTATCCTGTCATGAATCAAACCACACTAGAATGCTGTGTGAGAGTTAGAAATGTGGATAAGGCAAAAGAAGACAGTGGCAGTCCACTTTGATAACAGTTAGGGTGGTTTCCACATACCTAGGAAAAACTCTCCCATAAAGAACTTCATAGCATTTATCCTAGCTATGATGAAAAAATGGCCTAACTATTCTTTCTAAAGTGCTCTAATTTAAATGATCCAGGTCTGATCTGCAACAGAGTGGCAGAACCACAATAAAATGTGATACCTCTGCAACAAATGACAACAGCCCAGCGAACAAGAGCAATTCTATAAAGAACTCCAGAACGTGCTACATAAAGCATTATGGTGCCTGGGTATCTAGAATGATTAAGAATGAAGTTTGGACAAAACTAATGCTATGAGAAGCAATTTCTCTCAAAATACATCAAAATCTCATTTCATGGACACCACAGCTGAACAATGTGTGCAACAGAACAAGCAACAGTTGTGCTTTCTTCCCCATACCACTCCCTGCACATAATTTATCTCCATGCACCTGTATTTGAACCGGAGTTTTTGAATGATTTCTTTCATTTTGTCCACCTGCTCTTGACTGGCTGGCACATTTTCTGTAAAATCAACATTCCGTTTGTCATCTGCGTATGGCAGAAAAATGATGTGGAAACCTATACAGAAGAGAAGGAGCAAGAGAACAGTTATACAGAAGGCCAGCCTCAAAACAATAATTTATGGGAAAGACCAAGATGGTTATTATCTAAGTCGATGACTCCAAACTAGCTAGCTGTTTTTGTCGTAAACAACAGCAATCTATAATACTTCCTAGTACCTACAGCATGACACTCAATCCCAATCTCAGTGTATATAACCAACATCACACTAATGGGTTTGTGAAAGAGATTCAAACTAAATGCATAGCTAAGAGCTGGATACTGGTGAGTTGCTTTATATGTGGATAAACTAGCCCACCTTACAAGACACGAGCTTGAAAAAGACTTGTTTGAAAAGTATGTATTGTCCACATGTTATTCTGAAATGCTTCACTCTGTACACAAGTAGATTTATTTCCCTACTTTACATTCTCCCAAAAGACGATTTTCCACTTAAAGAGGTGAGAAAACACAAAAAAGCAGGAGTCTGCCTTTGCTCCCTAATCATTCCCCTCTCAGCTGATGAGGTGTGAGGCTCAGTATGAGAGATTATTTATTTAATACTTCAAAATCTATTCAAGGATACAATAAAATTCAAGAAAAGACACTCTGCCTAGTCAACAAACAGAAAAGAAGGCTTTTAATTTTTATGTCAGTTCCTTGAATCTGCTAAAAAGAGGTAGGAGGCAGGGAAAACACCGTAGCCAGGTCATACTTGAGCAAGCACTGATGCAACTGGGGTTTTAAAAATAGATTCAACATCAGATGCTTACAGTGACAAAACTGAAGAAAATGGATGTTGGAAAGCACTTTCCCCAGTTTCAAGGGGAGTGGTGCTAAGATTATTTTCACTAAATACAGGATGCTATTATGCTGACTGCATCCAGTCGTGCAGGGAAAGAAGGCATCCCTTCCCATACCTGGAGGGGCTATCTGCACTTTCTGCTCATCCACCTCTTCCTCCTGGGGAACCAGGGCCACAAAGCGAGGAGGAGTGTTCCGGCGAACAGTGTATCTGCACAGCATCATCATCTCCCTCTCCAAGCATTTCATCAGTAAGGCATTAAATAGCGTTGTACTCCCTGCAAAGTAAAGAGCAGACTGGTCAGACTGACAGACTTTGCTCCTTTGTTCAGGAATATAACCCTAGATATTACAGGTTCAAAATTCCCAGGTTCAAAACCTGGGACTTCTTTGAAATGCTTGCAATACTTCAGAAGTAAAAATCAAATTTTGGAAGGGAGAACCCTCAGAGTGGACAATGTCAGTGTGTCTCTCCTGATGGAGCAGAGAGAGCTCTGCTGAAAGAAACAAAATCACCACTATCTGATCAATGAAATACAGGGAAATTTGGAAACAGGAGTCTACAGTCTTCTTCTGTTTGGTGGGATATCAGAGTAGCAACACATCATAGGACCTTTTTCCAGAAGTAACACACTAAGAATTCAGACTCCTCCTGAGGCACACATTTGCTTTGTATTTTAACGGATATTGTGGTCAGGAAAAGACTGGCATATAAGTAAGGTGTTTGAGTCAGGAAACGGTGAAGCTGGAGAAGCTAGCATAAAGGTTCTTCTTTAGTCAGACACTGCAAAGCATCTGTCATAACTCAGCCCTCTTAATCCACTGGTAGGTTGAGGAGCTAGAGATTTTTTCTTCACTATTGCATCTTGGGATTTTTAGATACGTAGACTTATGTATACACATAAAAAGAGGAAAACAAGCAGTCCTAAACATCCTCTCCTTCTCTCTTTACTGTTTAAAGTGCTGTTAATTCAACTGTACTTCCTGAGTATCATGTTTCCAGTCCTAGCAGATATGGACTTAAAAACAGCAATTATTTTCACTGGTTTGGGGTTTGTTTTTTCTTTCTTTTTTTTTTAAACCATCTTTGCCCTCTTTTCAGGTACTAGGATCCTCCACTTTTCACTCCTCATGAATGACAAAACCAGGTGTTTTGGAACTACATCTTTAGCTGCTTGTCATGATGGATGAAACATGAAGGCAAACTGGCTCTCCTGCTACTGCAGAAAACAAGAAATAACTGCAGCTGAGAGGGGCAATAACAGTTAATTCAGTTTTTCTTAACAACAGTAAGTTTTTAAATTAGACAAAGCTTTTACACTCAATGATCCCCACTCAAACACACAAGGAATCCGCTCATTAGCCTAACGCAAGGTGGTGAATCTTCTCTTACCATCTTTACTTACCCCTCACCAGGGACTCCTCAGGATAGATGAACTGAGAGGGCCTGATGTGGTGGTGCTGTTTTAGCACTGAAAGTGGTTTGAAGCCAATCAGAAACAAACCCGGAGAATCAAACCGTTTTAATTCTTCTGTTTCCTCTTTCTCCAGCACAATCTGTTGTTTTCCGTATGTCTACACCAGGGAAGAGCAGATGATAGTGCTGCCAGCATAAAGAAAACTGGGGGAGAAGGGGACGGGGTTGGAAGAGGATGCAATTGCTGTCTTCCACTACTGAAAAGAGGATTATAGGACAAGACAGAGTAAACTTGTCATTAGCGCACACCAAAATGGCAAGTCCCGGACTGTGACCATTATCCCAAGGGAAATTCTATCTGAACATTAGCAAAATGCACTTTCCTAAGACAATGGGTAAGCCCTGGTACAGAGAGGTTGTCACATCTCATCTTTGATGTTCTTCAGAGCTGTCCCAAACAAACCCTGAACAACCTGACCTGCTTTTGTGAGTCTCGCTCTGGGCTGGGTTAGACCAGACCTTTTCAGAGGTCCTGCCCAACTCCAAACTTGCTCTAGCAGATGCACGTCAGCTGCCTACTCCTGGCAGAAACAACACTAAAACAACACAACACAACTAAGAAACAACACTTCTAAAGCACTGCTCAAGCATCCAAAATCAAAACCGTATTATAGTCCAGCTGCTGAAATTAGACATCAGGGCTTAATGCAAAGCTTTCTGTTTATCTCCTGTACTTTATTTCAAGAAACTAATGTCTGGTATAAATAAACTTAGTATTTCATCTTAAGACAATAACTTTAAGAGCCTTTAGCAAGGAAGGACACAAAAAATGCACTTGTGACAGTATACCCAGCAACTGCATAACCTGCTTTGAAATAAGGCTGTGACTGAATGGAATGTGACATTCAATTTACATCAGCCAAACTATCAAGCAGGAAGGCAAAGTAAAGAAAAATGGAACAAAAAACTCCAGAAGTAATATGGCTTTTCTTCGGAAAACCGCTCCAACTCCCCCTGTGATTCACACTTCAATGTTTAACAAAACGGACAAAATCTGTTCCTAGTGAATCAAAAGATAACAGCAGCAGTGATCGCACAAGGTCTCGTAAAGTCAGGCTCTGACAACCTGGTTCTGCCTCAAGAAAGAAATGACCCAAGTTCCTGAGTGCACTTTCACCAGCAGCTATGCCTTCCACTGACAGTCAGGACAGAGACACAACCCGCTCTTACTCTGCAGAGCTCACAACAGGACCAGGCTGTTCCCAGGGGCATACAGATGCAAGTATTTCTGCATCTTATCTTGAAAGTGGAATACAAACAAAAGCAGCAAGAAAACAGGCATCTCCCACACACATAACAGAGACAAGAACAGGCACTTAATCAGTTCGTTACCTGAGCCCTTTTTGTGTCACTAGGCAGGAGCAAACTGCCTGTTTTTCCATTAAATGTTCTCGTTTTTGTTTTAACTGGTTCATTAGTTTCTCGATAAAGCTTCACTGGATACGGCTTATAAGCTTTTTGAATAAGGTTGTAAACAGCAACAGAAAGCGCTAGATCATTGCTCAGATACAGATTTAACCTGTGTAAAAAGCAGATACAGATGTGAGACATTATTGCAAAAGAAAGTCACTTCCACAGATAACTTATTTTCTCTGACTTCCTCCTGTTCTCCTCCCCCGAAATCACACCGGTCCTTGGAAACATACTATCACTTGAGTCATAATCTCACTTGTATAAAAATATTCTTGCAACTTCTGGTCATAAAAATCATCTAAACACAAAAAATTTACCGTATTTCTTTTACCTTTTCTTCACTCAGAAGGGCAGCTATGCTCAAGCAGAGCACAGGGTAAGTTCACATTTGGGTACTCCACTTGTGCTTAACGTAACATGAACTCTGAACTCTCACAGCTGTTCAGCAAAATGCAGAAGTCCCCAAAAAAATCCCATCAAGACAAATAATACCATGATTCAAAAAAAAAAATTAATCAGAAGTCAGAGAAAAATTCAGAAGTAAAAGCTTAAAACTATAGGTTATCTTCAAGTTCTGAGAGCAGAACAGTGAATTACTATGTACGTTACTTTCCCTCTTCCAGAAGGTATCACTGGTACAAGATTCTTCCTCCCCAGTTATTTGAAAACTTCGGGAACATTCTCAGAAAAACAAAATAAAGCTGTCAGCAGGAGAAGAATGGCAATGGCAGCAACTCAGTTTGGGACTTTTTAAATATTTATTAAAAAAAACCCCAAACACTAGGCCTTGAAGTTCATTCCCTTACTGTGCTTCCACATCATTCTGCTACGAAATTACTCATTAAAAAAACAACTGTTACGGAGTATGTGGCTCCAAAAATACTTTCTGTCTGCTTTGTCAAGATCCCTTTAATCCTCTGTAAGTACCTCTAATCTTTCAGTAGGAGATCAGAAATATCAAGGCTGTATATGAATCCACAGTGCCTAGACAGAACGGCCACATATAATTATTTAATAATAGGCCAAAGTACCTACTAGTGACATTCAGATGAATTTTTTAAAATTACCATTAGTAAGAAAAGCCTCATTTTAATCAGGTTTCACTATAAACTATTTTCCATGTTTCTGATTTTCAGGTAAGTATTTGGCAATGATGTAATTTTTTGACAAGCTCAATACAGGAGATGCCACACAGAGGAAAAAAGGAGACATAGCTTCACTCTCTGCTCTTCTCATCCACCAAGGACAAATATCCTTGCAAGCTATGGAAGAAACACCGATCTTGAATTAAGGTATTAGGACTGAGGAATGTAAGCACTGATGCCATTAAGGACCAATCACTCCAGAAGAGGGAGGTGAGACGCAGTCTAAAAATAACGTCAGGTGCCTCCACTGAATGATGTATCATAACTAGGCACAAACCTGACTAAGGCCCGTTTCTTTGTCTCCTTTGCTCGTACTTTCTTCATGAGATGTTCCAGTTTCTCTGACTCCGTGGGCTGGATCCCAAGGTCCTCATCCTCTGCTACATTTATAATATCCCTGTAGAACAAAGAGATATCGAACCCTCCTGTCTTCTTCAAATGCATCAAGTCCAGGATGATTCCTAGAAACAATGTCAGAGATAAGAGGAGGATCAGAAACTGCTTTTTTCTTGCATTATCACGTTTCTCAGCACTCTCAGATTTCCTTATCTACCCAAATAACTTAAGCAGGAATAAGCTCCAAATTGTCATCTGCACCATATGCAATATTTTCTAGGGAAAAAGGCAGAAGACATTTTTTAATTTCAGTGAAAATAATGCAGCATAGAAAATCATTCCTCCCTAATTAAGAATCTCGACTGTATTGTGTCTGAAACAGCTCAGACAAGCTCCTATAAAACATAATCTTACCTCAAGCATAGAAGTAAGTAATGAGTTCAGAAAATCCCCTTTCCTTTAGTTATAAGGCCTCAGGATTAAGGAAGCCTCACAGCTACTAGATCCAGGACATCTGCTGAACTCCAAAAACACTGGTTATCTCAGCTACACAGCTGAACTAATGAGGCAACTGATGTCTAATCTCTGAGCTCAGGTTGATGTCCTTCAGCTAATTCAAAATGAAGCCATTAAAGTAATTTTTCTTTTGTGTTAACTTTGTGTTATTATTCCCTTCCTGGAAAATTGTACAACAAAAAGTTTGTTTCTCTCAGCCCTCTCATGTCCCAGTTTATGCTACCAAAGCAGAAGAAGAGATCCTAGAAAATAAGTGCTAGTTATTGGATAGCAGATGAGATAACAGACTTCTAATTTTTAGAAAGCTTCAGAAAGATTCCCCAGTTCTGGTGATTTTACATTCTTTTTCCACCATAAACGTGCAATGCAGTTAACACCTGCTGCGAGGATATAACATGTTTATACTCCTGAAAATTAAAGGGGAAAATAATGACCTGTGTCTCTCAGATCCCCAGCTCTGGTCCTGGCCAGCTTGGCTTTAGCACTGTCATTGGCATGTGGGTCATCCTCATTGGTGAAGAGCATGATCCTTTTGTGGCTCAGCCTCACTCGGACATCACTGAAGAGATTGGAGCAGGCCCAGAGCGCTTCCCCCAGGGAATAGTCAGCATTGTGGCCAAAGCTCTCGCGGAAAAGTGCTCGTCCTTCATCTCCCTTGTATTGGTCCAGCTCTAGAACACGTTTTGCACCTAAGGAGGGAACAGCATTCACACGCATTAGAAATACTGAAAGACGTATCACAAGCTCTTCTAAACATGCACCTTGGGGTCCCTCGCTTCTGATGTCCAAGTACTGTCCCCAGCACCTCTGTGGCAGTGCCCTTGAAACACCTGGCTGAGACAACTGTTCAGCATTGCCTCACATTTGCAGTATCACAAGCTGGTTACCACTTAAAGCACCTACGAGGGCCAAGATGAGACAAAGTGGCCTGATACCACTGTGGACTCTCCCTTTTGGGAAGAGAAACAGACAGGGATCAAAGTATTGCAAACCCTTCACGCTGAAAGGACAAGGGTTCAGCAGAAAAGGCAGGAATGGCACCAGCTGTGGAGGCACAGCAGACTGCTGCACCACCAGAGAAAGGAGAGGAGCCTGAAATACATCCGGCATCTCCACAGCATGCTGGGAAGGTGGAGCGCTTCTCCTCCTTCCTTGCCTCTCATGTCAGAGAGAATCCACGTACAGGTCAGACACGGCCCATAGCTCACCACAGGGGGCACAGCAATATTTAGGCCTTGTTACAGCTCTGAGCATTACTCAGCCCAACAACTCCTTTTGCCACCTGCCTAACAGCACATTCTCTGTTTTCTCCCATTATGTTACAAAGGGAGCTACTGCATTTTGCAGAGCTTCTTCCTTTGTTGTTCACTTAAACTCTACAGCACTTCTGAAATCTCATCTGAAAATGTCTTCCCCTCCCTTTACTATTTTATTTCATCTCCTCAGCCGCCCTTTAATTATTAGCGTAAGTGTTCATAATTATGTAATAACTAATTCTAGTATTTCTTCCTTCTCCAGAGCACACTGCTCTCCAGGGGCAGAAAATATACAATTCTCTTCCATTTTAACAGCACCCACCTTTCACCTGTGCTGTTTTTATCAGCATGGTGAGACTACTGCTTCTGAAAGTGGGAAAAGAACAAGCAGGGAAGGAGGGGGAAAAAGGATGAACAAGAAGCATAAGGCAGTTTGCTGCCCCTGTGTCATTAAACCTGCACCCCCTAATTAAGAAAATTAAATCAAACCTCCTCAGAGATAAAGGCTGCTATCAAAAGTTGTAGACAAAATCCCCCCACAAGACTCCACCATCAAGAGAATCTGTCACCACTATCATGCAATTCTTTGCACTCCTCCTACTGCCTTTTCCAATTCAGCAATTGGCACTTGTTGTCAAGCATATGCTATGTCATTCTAAGAAAATGAAAGAGTGAAATTTGAGAATTGCAGAACTTATGAAAACAAGAGATGGAACACCCCAAACAGGCCAGCATGTTGGACAGCCTGTTCTAGCTGACCCTGCTTGAGCAGAAGGGTTGGAAATCCCATCCAATCTCAGCCATTCTGTGATATTCATCATCAGCTGGAATTCATGTGCCTTAGCACGGACATGCACTTTTCTGAAGTGCAGCAGACATGTGATGGGCTTTTATGAGTTCTCTTGAGATCCTCTTAGGTTTAGCAGACAGCAAGTGAACACCACGTTAAAACAGAAGACACAGAAAAAGGATCTGAACCAACTACAAGAGAAAAAGATAAACTCTCACAAAGTTTTTAAGATTTCCATAAATTTCGAAATTTAACCCCATTGCCACCAACAAATTTCAGTAACAAGAACTTATTTGTCCAATAACTCTGATTTTAAAGAGATCAGTTACCGACAGTGCTACTGCTACACAGATTTCCTTACACCACCTTTGCACAACCTTCGTATCACATTACCTGGATTGTCCAGCTCCTGAAGAACATAGACATGCTTGAAATCTGCTGAGTTCTTGTTCTTTTCTGTACCATAGAACACGACACTTAACAGGTCCCTGTCACTACTGATAATTTTGCTGGTATACACATTCCGGATGCACTGAAAAAAAAAACGCACACACGGCAAAATATGAAAAAAAGTAACTTGCAGTAGAGGGTGCGAAAGTTTTGTCTTTGCCAAGTAGCAGCTCATCGAAGCTTACCTGCATGGTCATGTCGAAGGGAGTCTCCGCGTCCCCGTCGGACTCAAACATGGCCTTGGAGGCATCCACCAAGAAGATGAGGCTGTCCCGGCCCGCGAACCTGTGGTCCGCTACAGAACGGGGGGAAACAGCTTTAGCAGCGACCCTCTCCACCCGCGGACCCCCGAGGGCAGGCCCCGGGCTGCCCTCCGTGAGCGGGTGGGGGTCCCTTACCGACTGCCTCAGACCCCTCCTCCTGCTGCTGCTGCTCCTCCTCCTCCTCGTCCTCGGCGCCCTCACGCCGGTAGAACGACCCCCAGCCCGCCATGGCTCCCACGGCACCGCCGCCCCACCGGCGCGCGTGGGCCGCGCCGCGCCCGCCACAGCCGACCCCCCCACTCACAGACAACCGCCGCTCACCAGCGGACCCCGCCCACCGTAGCAACGCTGACCAATGGCGAGATCGGAAAGGCGCCTAGCCCCGCCCCTAAAGCAGGAGGCCACTCCTCCCTCCGAGCGGATTGGTTGCGGAGGGGACGCCGAAGGAGGGAGCTCCGCCCACGCTGCCCTCGGCCCCGAGCCCCAGCCAATGACGGGAGGTCTTGTGCAGCCCCGCCCCCCGCCCTAGCTCCGCCCCCCGCAGAGCCGCGCAGTGACGGGGCGGCCCGGCCGGCGCGCGGTGGCTGCGCATGCGCACGGGCAGGGTGGCCCGTTCCGCCCCGTCTGTCACCTCCCGGCTGGTGCCGCCGCACCCGCCACCGGCACCGGCGCCGCCTGCTCCCCCCGCCCTCCTCCGCTTCCCCGAGGGAAGCGCCCTTCCACCTTGTCTGCAGGGCCTCCGGTTGCCGCCCGGCGGCCGCGCCCGCGCCCCCATGGAGGAGCCACTGGCGCTGCACCCCGTGAAGCTCTATGTGTACGACCTGTCCAAGGGCATGGCCCGGCGCCTCAGCCCCCTCATGCTGGGTAAGAGCACGGCGGGGCACCGGCGCCGCCCCGCCCCGCCCGCCGCCTCCGGCCGCTCGCGTCCCGCACCG
Source organism: Myiotriccus ornatus (assembly GCA_036023395.1). Lineage (NCBI taxonomy): Eukaryota > Metazoa > Chordata > Aves > Passeriformes > Tyrannidae > Myiotriccus > Myiotriccus ornatus. The sequence goes on from JAYRBT010000042.1 coordinate 49,236,339, forward strand.
GCCGCTGCGGCCCGGCCTCGCCGTGCCCGCTAACGGCGCCGAGCTCGCCGCCTCCAGCCCCGGGAGTGGCGATCCCCGCCCGGCATCGCGCTCCCGAGGGAGCGGCCCGCCGCGAAAGGGCTCCCTGAGGGCGCACCGGGTGCTGCGGGGCCCGGCGGGCACAGCACCGCTCGGGATGTGCGGGGCTGGCCCGCGGGCCGGTGCGGGGGCTCGGCGGGGTTTGGCTGCAGCCCCTGTCCCCGCTGTCAGCGGGACCAGCTCGGCCGGTGCGGCAGCGCCAGCTGCGCTGGGTCCAGTCCCTGCTCCCGCATCTGCCCGTTACCGCTGCGCTGTGGTATTCGCTGAAGGCGGGCTGAAAGTGTTCCTTAGCTCCTGAAGGGAGGGACAGCTCAGCTCCCGACAGCCCGGCTGCCGTGGCGCCTCGGCAGGAAGGCTGAGCTGGTGGGGGAGAGGCGGCCGCTGTTTACAAGGTTACAGAGTTCAAGCGGCTCCATGTTGTGGCGAGGCCGGGCTGGGCTGGCGATGTGCAGCCATCCGCTCTCTCCTTCGGAAAGTTTGTAGGAGTTTGGTCTATGTCTTGTCAAAAATGTGTGCGTTTCCAGCTGAACCTTGGACTTGGGACACGAAGCAAACCTCCTTTGCTGGAGGTTTTGGAAGCGTGAATTAGGAATGCAACAAGAGAATGTTTTATACCTGTTACGTGTAGACTCTGGCCCATGTCAGACCAGCAGTCTGTGTGGGATAAGACTTATCAACAGACTCAGTGTCTGAACAGATGGTTCTATGTAATCTTGGTTTACGGTTTGCTGGCACTTTGCTCATCTGCCCTACGAAGAGATTCTGTGCTTTCCTGCAAGCTTAAAATGAAAGTCCAGATAACTCTTGGCATGAAGTTTCATGCATGTCAACAATAGGCTTGCAAAGTTGAGAAGAAAATACTGTAGAGATCATATATGATGTTCTCTGTTAGCCAGACAGCAGCAGAAGCTTTGGGAGATGTGTGTTTCCTGCACTGGATAACCTCAAAACTTTTTGTGTGGTCAGAGTGGCTTCTATTATAGCCCTTAGGGAAGTAACTTTTCACCTGTTAGGTCATAATAGGCATGTTTTATCTTATGCTTAGAGTTAGAAATCTTAAGATGCAGATTACAAACATGCAGGATTTACCTGTGTTTGAATTGAGCAGAATTTAACTAGTCTTATTTCAAAGTGTTGGTCCAAGCAAAGACTTCACCAGAAATAGGTTGTCACTGTATGTATCTTTTTAGCTCTCTTCTTACCCACAAAGTAAATTTGGAGTTCTAGCGGCTTTCTGAACTTCCACATAAAAACGCTTCGTGCATTACTTCATTTCTGGTGCTTTCTATGCTACCCAAACGACAACTTGAAAGCTTGGCACTTGTGATACAGTTTGTTGCTAAATTTCTAGGAGTCTGAGCACTGAAAAGGGAAAGTTAAAACCCTGAGCACTTCTCTGGGTAGCCGGGGAAGTGCTGCTCGCTAGTACTGCCTGGTAACTAACTGAGCTCAGACGTGCTCATGGAACGGGGCCAACTAGGCCTGCGTGGTCACAGTGACAATGCAGACTGCAGAATATTAGAGATTATGTGGATCCAGTGATGGGGTTTTCCATAAAACAAATCGGTGTTTCTTTCTGTGCATTTACACTCAGCTCTGTCATATCTCCAGGTGATTTTGGAAACCTCCCCAAGAGCGGAGTGATGGAGAGAATACTCCTCTTGCCTCATGTGTAGACCTTTTTATTCTTGAAGAACAACAAAAATTGTTGCTAGTTCTCTGTATATTAACTTTGAGATGGTCAGTAGCTATTTTTTCCGTTTTTTTTCCTCAGTGATGTTCTTAAACTGTAGGTCATCAGGGAAAGTCAATGAAATTGAAGAGGAAGGCATTTCTTAAGTGCTAAATGTTTGTCATCTTTACTTATGGTACTCTTCCCATTGACGCCAAGTTTGAAACAATGCTTTTGCTTTGAGTGATAATTCTGTAACATTGCCTGTATTGAAATACATGTGTTTTAGAGAGAAAAAACAAATACTGAAATTGATTATGCTAAAATCAATTTCTAGCAGGCTCTAAACCAGCAACTCAGGTCCCCTTGCCAGAGAGGGATGAATCCTGGCTTATGGGACTGATCACTGCACAGTGTCTTCAGTTGTGCTGATAGGATCCAGAGGTATTGTGGATTATGTCAGCACAGCATTCAAGGATCAGCTCTCACTACTGAATGTTGTACTGACTCTTCCAGTGTCAGTTCTCTCTGTTGCCTTTGAGTGATGAGCCTGGAAGGCAGAGCTGTACAGCCCTGTTCATAGCAGGCTTTGGAGCGACTTAATCATGTCCCTTGGACATATCTTCATTTTTCTTGGCAAGTTTACTCTTTTGCTACCCAGACTGCTTTTATTCTTCTTACTTTTCTGTAAGTTTCTTATATTTTTTCAGTGAATATTTCTATTCTGAAGTATACATGACCAAATATTGCCTTTGGTATCAGAAACAGCGCTTCTAATTTTTATGTTGCTCTACATGCAACTTCTGTACGGGTACTGTTCCTGCTCTTTCCCCCACATTCAGTGTGTGACTACATTTGTCTGTCCAACTATATGATCTAATAATAAGAAATGTTAACCTGAATGCAATAAGATTTCTATTTTCAAGACAGAAAACATAATCCTCCTGATTCTGTGGAGGGAAAAGAGGAAAAGAGAACAGTTCATCTTGCAGTGCTGATTTTGAAGTAGATGTCCAAGGGCAGAGAAATCTTTAAGGAAGATTAAAATCCTATTGTATCATGGGCTTAAAGAAAAATGTCTTGCACCTCTCAAAGTTCTCCTGTCCTGTAATTGAGGGTATTGGTCATGTGACTCACAGAATGAGCCTGGAGCTTCGTTAACCACAGCAGCTTTGGCTCAGTGTAGTACAAATTAATGTGGAGTTGACTGGGAGTAGTATGTATTGGTTGAAATCTTTAAGTGGTGCATTTAGCTGTAGGGACTTAACAGCCCAGAGAGAATTGGAGCAAAAGGTAACTGCTGAAAGGAGGTGCCTTCTCCTTTGTTCCCTTTTTTTCCAGGCCCAGCACATTTCTCTGCCTCTCTTCCATCTGTTCAGATCAGTTTTGAATTGCTTCAGCGTAAGATTCCATCAGCTCTGCTCCAAGCGTTTGCTAGGGATTTCATGAAAATCGAGTGCATTACCCTCCCCCAGTCTAGCCTATTTCTTGGTCTCTGGGCCTCTCAAGAAGGGAACTGAAGCAGGCTCCTCCCTCTCCATTAGGTTTTGGTGGTATTTTTTTTCGCTTTGGTTGAGCACCCTGGGTAGCACATAGGAGAAAGTGCTTCACTAATTAGGGTAATTTTCAATTCAAAAAAAGACAGGAATCTTAATGGATTGTCTAAGAAAATTACAATAATATGCAAAGCAGTGCGCTGCTAGAAATACCCATGCTGGTTGACCAGCTGTATTGCTTTTGATTCCACAGGAGACCAGTTCGCTAATTCTTTTAGAGTCTTTTATGGTCTTGTTGGGATTGCATATCCATCCCAGAGCATAGATAAAAATACTGAGCTTTCTATTATTTCTTTACTTTACAGCTCAAAAGTCATTGTTCTTGCACTGAGGGTTGGATTGCCTAAACTCTGAATGGGTTAAACTAGATACTCATCTGCATATACAATTCCTTCCTTCATGTCTTGGAACTCTTCTGCCTTCAGTCTAATAATTTGGATTAATATACAAATGCCACTTTCATTCGGTATTTAAAATGCGCAGGAATTATTTGGCCCTCAAGATTAACAAATTACTGTAATGGTAAAATAGATTGGTGAGCATCTAATCTCCCTTGTGCTTGGCCTTCCAGATAAATTCAAGCATGGAAGTAATCCTGTTTGATTGTATTCTAAAATAATATGGGCTCGCTTGCTTCTTTCAAAATACCCCTATATCCAAAGAATTATAGTCTCCTGAATCAGTTGTACAACAAACAAATGTAAATACTTTATTCTCCACATTTCTCTGACTAAGCTGAGGGTCCTGGAATTGTTTAATGCATTTGAATGTTATATTTTTCTCATAGGTTTCTGGCTCATGTAAGCACCATGAAAAATATTTGAGCTATGAATGTTATAAAGAAAAAAAAATAACAAATATAAAAACTTGTTATCTTGCCAGACAATAGTCTGCCTTATTGAAACAAGTTCAGTCTCTGAGATGCTTAAGCACACATCTAACCTAATTGGCATCCCCTCACAGGTTCTAGTGAACATTTTCAGGAAAGAGCCATGAAGCACATCAGTAAGTAAAAAAAAAAAAGAGGTAAATAAACAAAACCACACCCAAACAAAACAAAAAATCCCCACAAATAAAAATTCCCACCCAAAAGATCTAATTATCAAGTTTCCAAAGACTTGCAAGCTATCACCCACAACTCTCACAGATACAACACGGTAACTTTTCACGTCCATGTTTGTGGTCTATGACAAGGTAGCTTGACTTGCATTACCTTGGAATGGAGGCAGATCAAACTAAGCTGATTTGCTTCACAGGCTGAGCTTGCACACAGGCAATTTCTGTGGGAGAGCTGATACCTAGCAACTTTACCATGTGCACTAAGTGTTGTGTGATTAGGTGTGTACATCTAAATTTGCAACAACCTTCCCTGTTCAACAGCCCTCTGTCCCTTGAAATATTCAAACTCTTGAACATCTTGCTGTTTCCGTATTTTACCTGGATGAACAGAATTACAAAGTGGGTCAGGTTGGACGGGACCACAGTGGGTCATGTGGTCACACCCTCTCTGGACAACTTCTTCCAGTGCACAGTCACCTGCACAGTAAAGTTCTTCCTCATATTCAGGTGGAACTTCCTGTGCATTTCAGGTTTCTGCCTGTTGCTTCTTGTCCTATTGCTTGGCACCACTGAGAAGAGCTTGGGTCCATCCTCTTGACACTCTCCCTTCAGATATACTAGGTGCCCAGAAGAGTATCATCTCACCAGGGCATTCCTGTTCTGCATTAGGGGCATGTGCATCCTTTGGATTAGCTTTACTGTTGGCATTGAGTGAAGGGTAACATCTGCAGTTTAAGGCTGGAAAGGCTTTTACAGCTCCAGTGGAAATTACTGGAGAATCAGGTTTTCCTATATAGTTATAGACAGCCTCGGGTTATGAGTAAACATGTTGGTGTTGGTGGCAGTACCAACATACAGTTCTGCCCCCACTGCAGTGCACAACAGGAGTTTGGAGCGTTGTGGCAAGGAGTGGAAGAGCATGAAATGTTATAATGTCTCCCAGTATCCCAGATGGTATTTGCAGTCCCTTCTTCTAGACCACTCAGTTGACTATGACATGGAAGCCCTATTGCACTGTAGGATTCTTTGGGGAGGTTCATGGCAAGCTTGAACTTTATTGGAAAGTGTCACTGCAAGGCCTGGATACAACTTGTGCCTTAGAACAATACTGTATCCTTGCTGAGTCACACTGTTGGGGCTGTTGTGTGCATGAAGCCTTCAGAGGCAGCGGGCAGCATGTTTTGTATATAGTGGGCAAAGTCCAGCAGAAAGCAAGACGTAATTCCTTAGTGCAGGCTGCCCTGATCGCTTTACCTGAGCTTTTCAGGAGGGGCGGTGGTGGTGAGCTGTCACCTGTTCTGTGCAGAGTCTGAGTCTGGGAGAAGGGCAAGAAGAGTCATAGAGGAGGATCCCCATCAGAGGCAAAACTTGAGGAAGAAGATGACTGTGTCCATGAAGGTTTATACATAACCTCATATGATGCAACAGACAAACAGCATTGAGATTCTTGCTGAGCAGTAGGAAAGGGGGCTGCCCAAGTACTTCAGAAGCTGGTAGCCATTGACTTATTCTTCTGTGGGTCAGTTTGGAGTTGAGATGACAACAGCCACCTCTGAAGCCTGGGATACTGCAGCAGCATACCAAAATTTCTTGGTCTCAGATGTCGCTGGGTGATGCATATGTGGCCAATAATGGCAAGTTTCTTGGGCATGGGATTCTCCAACAGTGTTGTCATTGGAGACACTTGCATGGCCTCTGACCAAGCGCAGTCTGCCCATGGCAGAAAGGGATTTTATTTTGTCTGCAGCAGACGGGAGAGCTACCACGGATGCCTTATTGTCATCAGTGCTACAGATCTGTCATGTGTTTTCCACAATGCCAGCTTGGTTAATGACTTACAGGAGCCAAGCAGAAATAGCAGGTCTGCAGCTTCATTAAGATCTTCAAACCATTGCTTGGCACAAACTGACCTAGCTGAGCTGCCTCAGACAGACCTGCCTTGTGAGGACAGGCAGCTTCACTTGCCAAAAGCTGTTCTGTTATTGCCCTGGCAGTTGCTGCCTGTGGACTGCTACAGATTTCACATGTAGCAGTAAGGATTGGATTGTAGTCCAGTGCGAAGTCTATTTCTTAAATTCTGTATGAGTTTTTTTTTATACAATGAGAGAATTGCTTCGGTGAAAAGGGACCTCTGGAGGTTGTGCTCAAGGTAGAGCTGACGAGCAGATTGTTCAGGGCCCTGAGCAGCTGAGTTCTGAGTATCTTCAAAGACTGAAATCCCATATGCTTTCTGGACCCCTGTCCCTGTGTTTGATCACCTTCATGATAATTTTTTCCCTGCTTTTTACAGAAATGGGAATTTCCTATTTTCCAGCTGGTGTCTGTTGTCTTTCACTGCGCATCTCTGAGTAGAAAAAGGGTCTCTTTCATCCGTACCCATTAGGTACTTGTAGAAAGGAATAAGGACTCTTGGCCTTCCTTCATGAAAATGATCAGACCAGTTTCTCTGCTCCTCTTCAATACAGTAGGTGTTCCAGACTAGTACGTCAGTGTCTTTTATACTGTTGGGATCCAAAAGTGGACATAGCACTCCTGATATGATCTCACAAGTGTCAGACAGGGGGACAGAGTCACTCCCCTTGAACTGCTGTCTGCAATTTTGCTAGAGCAGGCTAATATGTACCCTTTGCTGCAATTATCTTTTCAAGTAGGTATTGCAATTGCACGAGCAGGTCCTGACAGCACCTGTGACATTGTCAGATCTGATGTAACTCTTTCACCTGCATACAGAATCTAGCTACAGAGCGGCAACTCTGTGGAAAGCCTTTAATCATTGTTTGCTGCAAATGTCTGCAAAAGTAAATAGTAAGATGTTCTCTTTCAATTTAGCATGCAAAAGAGCTGGCACAACTCTAGTATGTGATGCCTTTGAAACAGTTTGTTTCTCTACTTTGAAGGATAAAGTTCAAGTTTCTAGCGGAAAAGTTATTTATTGTGAGCAAATGTATAACAGTTTGTTTATAGATGCACAGAACAATGCAAAACCAGATCTCTCTGTTGAGAGATCTATGCAAAACCAAGCAGTAGAGTCTATCGTAGGTCAGTTGCTAAAGTTAGGGCAGGTGCTGCTAAAGTTAAACCCTGCCTTGTGTTGCTGCAGTGTCATTGGGTTCTGGCAGTTCTAGAGTGCAAGGTGAAACCTGATGGGCAAAGTGTGGAACAAGGGTCAAAGGGTCAAGGAGCACAATGGTGGGACATGCTAAAGGGCCAGCAAGTGCTCCTAAGATACTGCAACACACCGCACTGCTTCTCTCATTGTTGCCCCTCTCTTTTGGCCTTCATCCTACTCCATGCCTACGTTTCTGTGTGATGGGTTGATAGGGAATGTGCTTGCTGCCTGGCTGTGGTCCATGGGAGTGACAAATCCGTCCACCTACTTCAAAACTACGTGCACTCGCTTCAGCTGATGTCTCTATTGTCACAACAGCCTTTTCCCTGCCTCCACTCTTACATGACCCTTGTCTGAAGCAGGTACCTATTTTGCTTCAGACTTGAGCAGAAAAAAATGTGTTAGTGATTGTTTTTCCTGTGGCAGAGGAGCACTCAGTCTCCTGCTTGGGTTCAAGAGAATACCAAGTGTTGGTATGCACACAGTTGTTAATGTTCTAAATCCGCTTTTCTGGGTGTTGTGCACCTTGCTGACAAAGTTATAGCATCTGTGACATGTGTCACAGCATGAAGTGGCTGCCTGCAAGCTCCCAAAGGGGCACAGTACCAGGGACCAAGCTTTTAGGTTATGATAAATAATTGAGCCTAGAGCAGTAACAGCTGGTGACCTTTTGGAAAGAGGTTTAATCTTGAGCATAGAGAGGCTTAGGTCACCCACTCCTGGGGAACTGGAAACACATTTTGGAAGGGACTTTTTCTCTCAGACACAATTAGTTTAGTGGTACCTGAAGCAAGTTTTTGCTTCTGTGTTCTACAAACACAGTTTTATAACTTGTATAAATTTCAACCCTGCACTTTTCTACCCCGGTTCCCACTTAAACTGCTAATTTTTGAGGGCAGGGGGAGGAAGGGAAAGGAGGAAACCATGGAATAGATTATAGAGGTTATCACTGTTGATCATATGTTCAAGTCAGATCTCTCATCAGTTACTGAGAAAGAGAGCTGAATGCACTCTGCTGGCCAACTGTCTGCAGTTATGAAACCAGCATCAAATTCAGCTCTTCTGGTCCTGACTGAAGACTTTACTTTAGGAAAAGGTTTCCTTTCTTGGTCTGTAGAACAGCACCCAAGGAAGGTAAGCACTGGCAGGATAGGATGGCATTGCCACCTCTGCATGTCAGGAGGGGAAAAGTGCAACGGTAATGTGGATGGAGCAGTTAATTTGAAAGACATTATGGTTTTTTTAGAAACATCTCTCCGATGAAATCTTTGGTGTTGCTGTGACAGTGAAATATTAAGCATGGTTCTTAACTGACAGAAAGTAGGCTGAAATGTGAAAATACATTGCTAATAACTCTTCTTTTCTCTGCATACAGGGAAACAGCTGGATGGCATCTGGTAAGTGACTAGATTTAAATTGTATAATGTGTGTAAAACACTGTGGTGTAGGAAGCATTTTCAATATGAGGTTATATATGCTTCAGATCTTAAGAACATTTTATTGTGGAAGAGAGACCAAGGCACTTTTTGTTCCTGAATACAGACTGATGGTAAGATGATGTACAATCAGGTGCTAGTTAAACCTCTCCACTCAAAGCTCAGTGGACCTAATGGAAAAAGGTATTGTTAGTGCACCTGTACACTTTTTCAAGGGTAGGATGTTGTCTTTGTCCCAAGTACTTTGTCATGTAATTCCGGGCATGACCAAACATGAGAGTAAGAGTAGGTGGGAAGAAGGTATTACAGAATCAGGCCTTCTGGCATATAAGAGCAGTGACTACTTTTGATTACAAAACAGACCCAGCTTGCTATAATTCATGTCAAGAATTTTTATATCATATCAGGAGGGTTTAAGGTTTCTTTTAAAGGCAAGAAAAACACCAAACCCTTGTCCATCCGTTTTTGCCTCTGTTGATTCATCTCCAGTGGTTGTCTGACCAGCTTCTCAGCCAAAGTCTTTCCGACATACACTTCTGTCAGTGTGGTAGCAAAGTAGCTTTGTCTCTCTCTCTCTCTGTGACTTCACCCTCAGCTGAGGGAGGCTCATGCCTGGACTCCTAACTAAGCCTATTCTTTCTCAACTGCTTACAGAGTTACAGTAGGCTTGATAATAGTTGCTTCCATATCCATTCATGTTCCAGCAGATCTTGTTCCTACTCACAGAAACACATTGACCTTTTCTTTCAGTTATTCCCTTCATGATGTCCTTGAGCTGATAAATTTGCCGGTGATTTCTGTGCTAGACTATTTCCTTTTTTCCTTTGTTTCATCTAGTTTTTGTTCTCTGTGGCAGGCACACCTCCATAATAGTCCATAAGGATGAATTCTTCTATGGCAGTGGAGGAATCTCCAGCTGTGCACCTGTAAGTTAAACTAAATTTTTCTGATAATTTTTTATAGGATTACCTGGTCAGAATTGCTTGTATTAATTTCTTTTAGAAAAGCAGCAAGAGACTTCTAAATTAAGACAGAGGATGAAGCCAGCTGCTTGCCATGGTTTTCCAGGTCACCTGAGGAAAAGCGATTATGAGCAGTGGGTTTAAGTCCAAATAAATACAGGTTGGGGATTGCTTCTTCTGGTAGAATCTATCTATCCAGAGCACCTTCTGCAGCTGCATTGCAAGAGTGACATTTTGTCCAATTCTGTATTGTTAAGTTTTACATGCAGGCTTTTTAAGATTTAATAAAACCAAAGCAAAACAAAACCATGATGTTTTCTCAGACTTTTCTATTCTGGGAGAGGTAAAATGGATGGGCTGTTGTTCTAAAGCAGAATTTTGAATTTTGCTACAGCTTAGAGCTTTCAGCCCAAAGAGCCAAATGTAACAGCTAAAATGAACGTTGCATGTTCCTCTCATTCTCTTGAGAGGGAAGACCAGCAGGTCTTGCTCGACAAACACACCAGAAGGCCCTCCTTTTGTGCCTGGACAAGTCACAATAGCTCTATTCAGTAGGATCGTCCAAAAGAATTCAGTCTGATCATTTGACATTGTCTTCTGGCTGTTAATTTTTACAGGGAGGGACACTTCTTGGCCCCCCGGACACAGTTGTTGACCTGGGGAACACTGAAGTCACTGAAGAAATTTTTCTGGAGTATCTTTCCTCTCTGGGGGAATCTATGTTCCGGTAAGTAACAGCTTGTACTAGGAAATCTGTATATCAAAAAAGTGCAGAATGGAGAAAGGTACTGTGAAACCAGTCCAGCTCACAAAGCTTTTGTCCGCTAAGTGTATTATTTGCTACTCTTCAAATATGAGACTGGAGCTGATGTACCAATATGCAAGGAGCTACCAGCTAGGCAACCCTCTGGTGTGCCAGCCTTGAGCTAGGCTGGGAAAGCATTCTTGTGGGAAGTGTTTCACACTGTTTTTTGTAAAACTGAGTAATGCCTGAAATGCCTTTGAGAGAACCACCAGGGAAAACGAAATCTCTCAGTAAATAGTGCTTTGCCCCATGAGTCATAGGTGAAGTGCTGTAGTAAAGCTGCCAACTTTCATATGAGTAAAAGCAAGGTCTTGGGTGAGTCTACTTCTCACAAGAATAGAAAACTGTAGCATTTAGTGTTCTGGCTGTCTTTCGATGTCAGTAATTCCTGTGATTTCTCATTACTTTTTCTGTGGTTTTAAGTGATGAGACCTGACCTCACTTACCCTCCCAAAACCCACTGTTATAAAGTCAGTGATGCAGAGAGATGTCATTTTCCACCCTGATTCAATTGAATTTGAAAGTGAGTTGATGTCTGTATTTTACCTATTTGCCTTAGAATTCTTTGGGGAGCGAAATGCTAATGTAAAGAGATGTTCTTCATTAGGGGTCTAAGTTTTTCAGCTTGTAAGATTTATTGCTGAGTCTGTCTTTATTGTTCAATTTCTTTTCTGTGGCACAGAGGAGAGTCTTATAACCTCTTTGAACATAACTGCAACACCTTCAGTAATGAAGTGGCACAGTTTCTGACAGGAAGAAAAATCCCTTCCTACATCACTGACCTTCCATCTGAAGTTCTTTCCACGTGAGTATGGATGTCCCTCCTCTCTGTAGCTGCTTCATTCTAATGCTTAAACATATGACAGAGTGAGCAGTACCAGTTTCTGCTGGCTCTGCCTAGGAACCAGGCTAGGATTAAGGAGAAGATGCTATTTATCTTAACACTTACAACACCGAGTGCTAACTGGCACTGGTGTTACAAAGACAGGAGAAGGTTGTTCTTCTGCCTTTACTTAAACCTAGTTTTTTATTTTGTGATGGTCTCTTATATGTGACCAGACAAGCATAGAAAGTTTCAGAAAACAGTGCAAGTTTGGTTTTTTTCTTTTAGGAAACCAATATCTGTTAAAGGTCGCTTCTCTAAGCACCATAAAAAATTGCAGTCGAGGTGTCAGCTTTGCTTGTGACGAAGCAGGGGAGATGTAATATTTAAATTAATGTTGCAGTTTTAAAGCTAGCACTGGGTGCAAAAAGAGGATATGAAAAAGAAGAAATTAATTCCTGCCTGATAATTCAGATCAACTTCTTTTTTTAAAACTCTCAGCTAGTGAGGATCCCAGTGGGATGGTTTGAGCGCCATCATGTAGATCTTGATTTTTCATAACAATGGTATAGCACGTTATTTGGGAGACTTGTCTGCTGCCCTGGGCTCTTAACGTATCACATTTCTCAAAACCTGTAACAGAATGAGTCATATGGAAAGATAACCAGGTGCTACCGAGTATAACAGGAATTATTCTGTGCATGTTGATCCATTGTCTTTAAGGGAGCTAGAGGCTATTCTTCTGGCAGATCTCAATATTGATGTACTTAATGGAACACTGCAGTTGCATAACAGGGATTTTGTTTGCACACTTAAGTAGAATGAATTACTGAAAGCTAGTTTCAGACACAGTATTACCACATTAGCAGTCTAGGCATGTTAGGACTCAGAACTAGCTTATATTAAAAAAATTTTAAGTTCCTTAGTTATTGAACAGTAAACTGTTTTTATTACGCTAAATTAGTTTGCCTAAGTTTGTAGTGGAAGTTCTTCAAATTTGCTTCTACAATGGTGGGTTGATTGCACTCTCTAGGAAGTGAGTGAGCTTCAGTAGTAAAGGGAAACAGTTGTTAATCAAGTAAACTATTTGAGATGCTTATTTCTTTACCTTCTCAGACCTTTTGGACAAGCTTTAAGGCCCCTCCTGGACTCCATCCAGATCCAGCCACCCGGAGGAAATACCTTCAGCAGACATAATGGACAGAGCTAACAGGAGTGACCAAGTGTGCCCAGCCTCACCAGGCCTCTTCCTTTTTAAACATGAATCTACCAGATTTCTATTTTATAATTTCCCATCAGAATTAACTCTGGAGAAGTTACAAGACAAGTTTTAAAATTTCCTAGGGAGAGGATTTATCAGGGTGCATGTAAGACAATGCTACCAAAAATATTGCCATAATTTCTAATAGCATTTTACTAATTTATAAAGGCTGTCTTGTCGAGTAGGCTGAGACTTTCTACGTAACTCCTGTGCTGGTAAGTGGGAATTCATTCCGTGAGCATTCAAAGGCCCATCACACAATTTGAAGTAAATAAGGGGATGTCCTAACCATCCCTTGCAGACTTGCATTTCTTTCTCCTCTCACTGCCTGTATTATGGGGGTCTTTGCTGAAGTCTGTAGCAAAAAAGGCAAAGGAAGTATTGGTAGCCTAGGAAGTGAAGGTGTCCCAGGATTAGTCTTCTGCGTATTTCGCTGCCATTGTTATTTGCTCAAGGGAAAAGCTGAACTCATGTGACTAGAATACTTGTAGTGGCACATCTGTGTGGGAAAGGTGATGAAGCTGAACCATGTGTCAGTGTCACACTCAAGAGTTGGAACTGAGTGGAACTTGCTGTGGTGGGAGGGAGGCTGGAACTGAAGGTTACCAAGAAGCTTGTAATGCCAGATCCAAGAGTTATGGGAAAGAACCAGCTGAAAGAACAGAATCTCATGAGCGGAAGTGGTAGAAACAAATTTCAGGTGAAAGTAAAGTGAAGTGAAATGTTTCCTTTTCTCGCATGTAAGCTTATCAACAGATAGACAGAACCTTCTTAATTATTTACCTTTGTGTAAGAACTGTGTTTTCTTGGGTTTTTCTCCTTACTAAACCAGACTTACAGTACACTAAGACAGGAATAGCATGGCAACTGCATGATAATATAAGTTGGACCAATTCTGCATTCAATATCGAGTTGCAGACACAGTAGGAGTTCCAACTTTCACTGATATTGCTGCCCTTTCCAAAGCAGTCAGCAACATCAGAGAAAGCAAACATCTCTGCTTCAGAGAAAGAAATGCTAGGTCTCCCCAAATGTAAAGAAAATGAAGAAGAGTAAAATTAAGCTTTCCATGGAGCAACTGAATTTTTTGGGAAACATGCAGAAGCAGTCCTGTCCTTAGATTGACCTTAGATTGTATCAATACTGCATCTACTAGTTTAAGATTTTTATAGCTTTGCAATTATTTGCAGTGGGAGAAGAACAGGGGAATGAAAGAATAGGCACACTGTTTTCTTTTCATGCCTGTATTTACACTATTTTCCTGAACAATTTTGTAGCAGTTACATTTAGGAAGGAATACAAGAAAGACATCGGACAAACCCCAAAACATTGCTGATGCTTCATAAATGGGGATTACACGTCCCAGATGCTGCTGAAAAAGCATCTATGCAAATGTACAGCCCTTTGTCCAGTGCTTTGTTGTGAAAAGTGTTGCTGCAAGTTCAGTCCTGCATCTCAAACTTCCTGCACTGGAAACTTTATGCATACCTAAAGGAGGTGTCTTTCCTCTGATGGGTTCTTTCTCCCAGAATAATGCAGTTTGATAAGTTTGTCACACTATTTCTCTGTTTGGACTATAATGGTTTGTATTTATGAGGGGTTGGAATAGAAGAAAACTTCGTTTTCATCACTGTCAAATACTCTGTTGCCCTGCAACTTGTGGAGCCACTGCACAGATGGAAATAGGGTAGTGTCAGTCCATTCTGCAGTTTTTTGTGTGTACCTTTTTTCAGCGCGCAGCAGTGGCCCCTGCAGCCCAGATGCTTCTTTTCCTTGTCATTCTCTGCTTGTGCCATCAGTTTCTCCTTAAGCATTTCATTTGATGGACTGGACTTGGATATAATGGTAGCAGTTAGCATAGATTGCTTTATACAAAAGCTTTCAATCTTTGCCCCTCCAAGTGTCCTGTTTGCAGAAAGCATCCTATAATAAGTCATTTATGAATGCCTTTTGATGCTGCTGGGGGAAGGATTGGTATTTGTTTTCTGCTAGGCAATAGCTTAGTTTCCCTGTTTAGTATGTGTATCCTCTCCAGTCTTTTTTCATACCTGTTCTGTGAAGAGTAACGAGCCTTTCATCTTAATGCACACGACTGTGCCACAAAACATTGTAGATCGTGTTAGAGATCTTGGAACTTCCTTAGTTGAGCAGGTATATTCAAGCTTTTACAGTGCAGCCCAACATCTAGGTGTGCTAGTTTGGTACCTGCAAGCAGCACAGCTGTGCTTGCTTGTCTTTCAGCAAACTATCACTTCAGGTGCAGCTGCCTGTGGAAGCACTGGTGCCATGGTTTCTGCCCCACACTCTTGCACAATGAGGATATGCCCTGTGTGTCCACCAGTTCTGATGTCCTGAGCCTGGTTTCTTCTTGGCTCCCTACTTCAGGACTTTTTACATCCTCTCAGGGGGCAGGAAAGAAAAGGAAAACATTCACCCTGTGCATTTTGCAATCTGCCTTTTCCCCTCCTGAGCAGCCCCTTTGCAGAGATAATGCTCCTACTTTAAGGTCACTGGGTAAAATTTCACTCAGCCATATACTGTTTGCAATAACCAGGAAGCTCCTGAGGGGGCCTCCTGGGCTCGGGACCTACACTTGTGTTTCGTGGCAAAAGAGCTGTAGGAGGGAATCCTGTTTGCTTGGTCTTACTGGGTAATAAGACCCCTATATGCTGTAGGACTCTTAGGAAACCTATTTTCTCCAAAGACGGTTATGTATAAATTGCAGGACTGTGCCCTCAATGTTCCACCCAGCCGAATATAAACTAGACTGAGAAGTGTATGTAAGTGTATATTGGTGACGAACTTCAGCCAGCTGATTGACAAAGGGGCAGGGAAACTGAACCCCTAAACGGGAGCAGAACTCTTTTGCCCACACCTACTATTCTGTCTTGTATTGCTGGGGTTCCCCTGTGCCATTTTAAAAATGTTAATAATGTCTTTAGGCAAAAAGTGATGTTTTGATTTATTTGTGGGTTTTTTTCTATTACAATAAAAAGAAATACAGCAAATTTTCCTGATTGAATGCATGTGCCCATGCAGCTGACCAGAATTCATCATCTTTACTCTGATCCCAGCTGGTAAGTGCAGGATGAGAAATTGTTCAAGCAGTTTGTGCCAAGTACTGCTACGGGAAGTAGTGGGAGCTACTGCTCTTTTCTGAACTGGCCACAGGCAATATTCTTATTTAAATTTGGAAAGATTTTTCTTCTGTAAGTACCATGATTTCTAAAATCATACTCCTGAGGCTTGGCACAGCTTGGAGGTGCTCAAGGATGTTCTGTCAGCACAGGTTTTGTACAGCCCTTGCTCATTTAAGTGTACAAGAATGAAATGTCTAATGTCTGCTGCTGAAGAAGAGGCCCAGCAGAGTTTAAACAGGGGAAAAGGCTCTAAGCTTGATGCTGCTACTTCAAAATGAAAAAAAAAAAAAATCTAAAAAGCAGTAGACTAAGAAGTAGACTTCATGCCTGGGTTCCTCTGGAGCTGCAGAGGAGATACTGGTGAGGATTATGTAGCACTGCCCAAAATATCTGGCTCTGGGGAAGACATTAATTCTGCTTGATTCGTCCTTCTGCATGCTTATTGCTGGCATGCAAACGATAAACCACACAATTCACAGTTTCTGTAACACTCTGTATCAGCATAATACAGAAGAGGTCTTGTAACAGAAGGAGGTTGTAACAAAGATGCAATCATTGTGGTTATTTTGGGCAGTGTTACTCAGATGTGGTGCTAGTTTGCTATCAAGTACTAGTACTGGCCCCACACAAAATACCTGCAATTGGGTATTTTTAAATTAAATTTTTATTTTTAATTTTTTTTTAATTTAAAGGAAAACCTTGACTTCACTGGCACCCCTAGACAGAGTGTAAGACAGTGCTCATAGCAACTTACCTTCTAAACTTCTGACAAAATACGTGCCTTTGCTTCTAGCAGCAGAGATTTCATTCCTGATGACAGCTGCTGCCTATCTGAGTAGCAGTCAAGCAAACATATCAAGGGTGGTTGAAGTGCGCAGTATTAAATAACCGGAACAGCCACAGCAGCCCTGTTCTCAGAGCTAACCTGGATGAAGGAACAAGCACAGCTGTGTAGAGCTGTGCACTTCACCAAAAGGCAGGCTTACGCTCTTGGGGAAACCAAGATGTCCCAAGTGCTCACCAGGTGATACCAAATGGCCATGGAGGTGCTGGGAGAGGTGTTTGGACTCGAAGAGATTTTCTAAAGCAGTGTGACAAATAAGCTGGGAGAAAGCACAGCAGGTAGTTCAAGTTTTGGAAAGCTGTGCTGGTAGCATAAACCTGATCGGCACTGCAGGAGTGTGAAAATGTGAATGCTGACTTTTAGCAGGCTTCCCAGTTCAGGAAAGTGCCCCGAGGTGGCACTGCTGCCTCGCAGCACAGGGATGCACCTGAGCCTGGGGAGAGTGGCTGGGATGTCCACAGTAATGTCAGTGCAACAGGCATGGAAAGAGGACTCTCACAGACACAAAAGCTGCAGGTAGGAGCAGCCAGGAGACAAGACCATGGGGCAGCTTGGACTACAGCAAGTACCTGGTAGCAAGGACATTACACTGCCACGGCTGCAATAGGTGTGAGCTGGCAGGTTTCCCTAAATCCATGCTTATTTCATACAGACTGGGAAGTCTCGTCTTCATACCGTGCTGTGGCTTATGGAAAATGAAGGCTTGCATTCCTGAAACCCTGGGAGTTCGCTGTGTATCTGACCACACAGCTGTCTTTTGAGAGCCCTGGGCATTAGCTTACAGCTCTGCTACGTGGGAGAGCAGTTCTTTGGCTTCTGGTGCTCAAGCACCCCAAACACATGAAGGCACCTCTGCTCACTTGTCAGCATGCCATGGTAGGCACACTTTGAAGTATTCATATTCTGGAGTAAGCATCCACACATTGACTGATGATATATGTAACCACACCTAGACAAGTGCTATAAATGAACATAACACTAAACTCAACTAAAAATTCAGTGCTCAATTGCATACGAAGCAGTTGGGTGCTGAGAAACCACTCTGGAAGCTTCAATGCATCTGAGTAAAGAGTCCTTTCCAGAGGCGGGAGCCCATAACTGGGTCTAATCCAGAAGGCCCCAGTGACTGTGATTCTGCAAGAAAATCAATGCTGGGGCAAATAACACTAGTAATACCCATCCAAGAGTGCCTGACTCACTATGTCGTGGAGGCAACTCACAAAAACAGTTTGGAAACAGCTGTCCTGGTGGCATTAACCAGTGGACAATGAATGTCTCCTCCAGAAAGTAGCTGAGGATGTCCTGGTAAACCAAAATTATTAACATTGTTTCTGTACACCCCCTTTTCACTGAGTGGGAGCAGGCAAATCATAAACCACAAACAAAAAAATGGAATCTGTGAAGCCACCTGGATGCTTCATTTTGAGAGGAATCTGGTGGAGAACTGGGAAAAGGGACTGCACAATATCCTGGAACAAATAATACTGAGGAAAAAAACAGTAAAAAAATGCCTCCCCCCAGTTCCAACCTAGCTTGGCACTGAGCACCATTGGGAAAGGGAATGCAAGCTAACTGTTGAGCAGAAAGCATTGAATGTTCCACATAGGTTGGTTTTGATTTCAGAAAATAATTCAGGGATTATTGTAGGAGATGGCAGTGGGGAGGGAGTTTTCAGTGTTGCTTAGCAGGCCAGCATAATACAGAGCCATGTGAATGTGATCTGACCAGATGGTCTAATTAAATCCTGAATGACTTGTGCACAGGTCAAAGCAAAAGTTACTAGCTTTGTGCAGAGGGTATTTTCACTTCTCCAGTGAAAATACTAGCTATGAATAGCTAATCCTATTGGAAAAGCAAGATGAGGCATAGGGACTGAGTGGGTGAGTGTGTGCTGCTAGGACAGTGGGAAGTGTCCTTCGTTAGGACACAGAAATCCCCAGAGGAGCTGAGCTTACCAGGCAGCTCGATCCATACCCCCAGCCCTCAGTTCCGGGGGGCACCGCAGCAGATGTGAAAACGCGCACCCCCCACACCCTCCCTCCTCCAGACTCCCAGGTCCCTCGCTAGGGCTCTAACGCCAAGGATTTAAGCAGAGAGCTGAAGCGGGGCCGCCGTTCACGCCCGGCACGCTGAGGCTCCATGACGAGGCGATGGAGCCCCGCTCGGTGCCGGGCGGGGAGGGCGGGCGGGCGGCCGCCATCACCTCCCCGGCGCGGTCCCGCCTCCCGCCCGCAGAGCCCGGGCCGGCGGCGGGCATGGCGGCGGCGCGGGGCCGGGTGCTCTGCCTCTTCGACGTGGACGGGACCCTGACGCCGGCTCGGCAGGTAGCGAGGCGCGGCGGCGGTGGGCTTTTAATTTGCGGGGGCGAGGTCAGCGTGGCGGAGCTCGTCCCGTCGGCTCCGGCCTCACCCGCTGCTTCCCCTCCAGAAAATCGAGCCGGAGGTGGACGCGTTCCTGCGGGAGCTGCGGGAGAGGGTGCACATCGGCGTGGTGGGAGGCTCCGACTATGCCAAGATAGCCGAGCAGCTGGGGGACGGGGACGAAGGTGAGACGCGGCCGACGAGGTCTCCCGGGGGTTACCTGTGCCCTAAATCCAATCCCAAGGCTGCCCCTGGGGAGGCTGGCGGCGCCCAGGCGGAGCTGCTGCTTGGCTCCCCCTCCCTCCGTGGAGAGCCGGCAGGGATGCTCCGATCCACGCTGCTGACTCCAGCGTCAGTTTTGTACGAGCTTCATCAGGGCTCTGACAGCTGCGCCCCCACATAGAGCGGGCAGCATCCCCCGGTAATTTTTGCCTCCCTGCTGCTCCATGTGGGGTCTCCGGCAGGTTCCAGCGGGGACACGGAGTAGAGTAGGGAGTGGGAGGGCAAGAGGGAAGCCCCTGCTCCCTCCACCGTGTTTTCCTTCTCCGGCATGGATAACAAGCGCCACTGGGCTTCAAGCTCTGCCTCCCGCTTCGTTAGCAGAAGGAGGCCGAGAAATTCCCGGCTGAGGCGGATTGCTGAGTCGCCAGTGCTGCGTGTCTGGGTTGCAGGAGGGGCTGGAGTTAGATAACCAGTAACCACATCACCCCGGCAGCCTGGCAATGGGGAGGGCAGAGGAGAGAGCAGAGTAACACGCACGTATTTGAAAGCCTGACATTTTGGAGCCATTATCTTCGTCCTGCAACTGATTCAGTCCGTGACCTCGGTCAGGTCGTTCTCCCTGCGTGCGTCAGCTCCCCACCCGTGAGCAGAAGATAATCTCCTCATCCACCTTATGGAAAGCAAGGAGAGTTGGATGGTCAGTGGCCCTTTGCAGAGCACAGGTGCTGTGGAAAGTGTGGTACTAAGGAAGCAGGAGGATGGCTCACTCAGCCCCAAGCCCAGTCCTTTTCACTGCTTTTCCCAGGCTATACTCATGTTTCCTCTTTTGCTTCCTCCCTTCTCAGTCATTGAAAAGTTTGACTACGTCTTCGCAGAGAACGGCACAGTGCAATACAAGAATGGGCAGCTGGTCTCCAAGCAGGTAGGTCCAGCTCCCATTGCAGCTGTGCCTTTCCTGCCCTGTGCCCTGCTCGCTGTGGGGACCAGCGCCTGCCCCACCCAGCCTCTTCTCCCCACTTGCCAGATCCAAATGTCCCACTCCTTTAGGTGGGCTTCCTGGGGAGTCAGGCATCTTCTTCACTTCCCCTTCTCTTCATGCAGGCCATTCAGGACCACCTGGGGGAAGAGCTGCTGCAGGATCTGATCAACTTTTGTCTCAACTACATGGCATTGCTGAAGCTGCCCAAGAAACGGTAACGGCCCAAGTGCTTGCAAATGGTAGTCATAACACTAATTTCTAGGGAGCCCTGAGCTCCAGAGCTCTCCTAAAAACAGCTGAGCTACAGAACTTGTCTTGCTTCAGGTTTAACTTAGCATCTAGAGGCACTGTGTAGGATCAGTGTCCCGCTGAGCTGGGCAGCCTGGGCAAATAGTGGAGGAAGGTCTTTGTTCTGAAGAGTCTGCGTTATGTTTTAGCATAATGCCTGTTCTTTGGCCCCTCAGATTTTCTTCCTGGGGAAGCAAGGTACAGCCACTGCATATATCCAATTTAGGACAATGGTGCCGGCTCATTACTGGTCAGGGCATCAGGCACTGTTGATCATATGAGTTTACAAATAGGCAAACAATGGATCTTAAGATGGGAATTCCAGTGTCTGAGCACACGGTTTCATTGTTTCTAACGCAGTGTCACTGGCTGGCCCTGCCCTGCTCCCAGCCATGTGTTCCTGTCTGGTCTTCCCCTTGATATCCAGCAACCAGAGGGGGAGCTGAGTTGGTACACCTCCTCTGAAGGAAGACCAGACGACTACCAGGACAGAAAAGGGTAGTTTTCCATTGGATCAGCTCACCCTGTTAGTACAGAAAGGAGAGAGAGGGAACAGATGGCATGAAGGTGGAAGGGTAGAGTAGGAGGACCTCTTTCAGAGGCAGCCTGCAGTCAAGCCAGCCTGGGTACAGGGTCAAACCCCACCTCAGACCATAGTTTCACAAATGCGTGAGCCACCCAGTGCTGTTGAAAACAGCAGCTCTGTCTTCCCCTCGCCCTGGATAGTTTTTTCCTGCTCTCCCCATGTGTTTGTACAGTGAACCTGAGCAGGTGAGCTGTTGGGTCGAGATTGAGCTGGTAAAAGTTGCTACACTGTGATCCAGATTATTTGCTTGATATGAGTCACTATGTGGCAATACAAGGACCGGTGAGAGGGGCTAGGGTGGTTCCTTGCAACAAGACTGCTGGCTGAACAGGCCCCTGAAAGCACAGGTTGGGACCCAGAACCCTCAAGGCTGTTTGGTTGCCTCACTGCTGTCTAGTTACCCAACAGCCTGGCGAAGTTTCAGCTCCCAAGTAGCTCTGTGGATTTAGGCTTATGGGATTTCTAGCAAAGCAAGGACTTTAACCCAGATCTCCTGAGTCCTGACTTGGGGCGTGAGCCACCAAACCCTGGGTGCTGCAGAGATGCTGCTCCCAGGCTGCAGGCATGGCTGCCTGTGTGTCTGTTCCCCATGGTGTTCCCCACTGTGTAACGAGACAGGAGGGGGAGAGTTTTTCCTCCAGACTCACTTTATCACAGAGAAACAGTAGGCAGGGCTGGTAGGGACGTCAGAGAGTTAAATGTGATCAGCAATCCTCAGCTGGACAGGGAAGGAGATCTCTCTGCTCCAGCTAGATTTCCACAAGAGCTTCAATCTATTTTCACATTAGCAGTGCTGCTATCCCCTGTTGTTTCTGCCCCACCAGTGCTGTCACCTGTCTGGCCCCTTGACAAGCAAGCAGAACTAGCTGGGTTTATAGCAGAGAGAAAAGAAGGTAGCAGTTTTCTGCCAGCTCAGTGCTTTCAACCAGCCCACCGAGGAAGCAGCCTAGCAGTGATCCCAGCAGCAAGGGTGGCATGCAGGAACTGGATGCTGTCTGGGCAAGCTTAGATAAGAGCTGCAGTCAAAGGTTCAGGGGTCAAATGGCAGATACGAGGCCCTGATTTGTGTCCCATGAGGACACAAATTGCCTGATTGCTCCTCAACTGGACATCAGCAGTGAGTTACACTGACCTGTGCTATTACACTACCCCAACTTACTGCCAGCTTCACAGCCCACACAATATTTCTTAAATGGTGTGGAGATGCCACAGTCTCATCAGGCAGTTGGTCCAGGCCAGGCAATAGCTGTCCTTGCAGTTATCACAACATTAGAAAATGTTACCTAAGCTCCTTGTGTCCAGCCTGGCCCCAGGGCACACAGAACTGTTTATTCCTCTTCTCTTACAGTCTCCTTTCATAAAACTATGCACCCCAGGGGGATCTTAAGCAGTTGTTGTTGCCTGGTCCCTTCCTGGTGTGAAGCACCCATGAGTGGGCATGGCTTCTCTCCTCCTGCATGTCCTTGCAGAGCCTCGCTAAGCAGCCATTCCCCTGTAAAGGTTGTTTTTCTCTCCCTGCCCCAGTAATCTTCTCCCTTTGCCCACCCACAGAGGAACCTTCATTGAGTTTCGCAATGGAATGCTGAACATCTCCCCCATCGGAAGAAGCTGCACCCCAGAAGAGCGAATTGAGTTCTCTGAGCTGGACAAGGTACACGGGCCAGGCTTGGGCTCACCCTCCCCTTTGCTGGTTTTGCACAACCACAGATCTCAGGTCTTATGTTCTTCTCCCCTTCCCAAGGAGAAGGGAGCCCAGCTCCAAGCTGTGCATATGCAGCAAGGTGGAGACAGGACTGGGAATCGGAAAACCCAAGTGGAGACATAAATGAATGGAAGAATTGGATTTCATTGGGGACCACCAGTGTGAAGGGGTGGCCAGCAGGATTCTCTGTGCTGTGGGAGAGCCACAGGGAATAAGGCAGTTATTTAACAGCATGTTTCCTCATTTACAGTACCCAAAGATGGCCCAGCACCTATCCTCTCTCCCACTCTCCCAGCTGCAACAGAGCTGGAACTAATGAGCTTTCCAGACTCAAAGAGCCACAGCAGATCTGCTAGGCAGGTCTCTGGCGCGTTTGGCCCATGTTCATACCAGTTTCTGGCTGAGGGAGCTTTCTTGGGGTTGAGGGATCAGTTGGTCCTTGCAAGACTTCTTAATCAAAACTGGAGACTTTGGGTTATGAACTGGCCTTCTAGGAAACTGAAACAATTTCATTTCATTGCCAAGGAAGGGCTGGGATCTGCTCTTCTCCATGGACTGAGCTGATGGCCTTTTACTTGGGCAGTGGGCAGGACT
This sequence comes from Myiotriccus ornatus, assembly GCA_036023395.1. Classification (NCBI taxonomy): domain Eukaryota; kingdom Metazoa; phylum Chordata; class Aves; order Passeriformes; family Tyrannidae; genus Myiotriccus; species Myiotriccus ornatus. The sequence continues at coordinate 49,259,815 of JAYRBT010000042.1, forward strand.
GGTGGGAGTTGGCTAAATGGCCTAGGACAGTTGGGAAGAGAGCAAAGCAATAAGGCAGAGTTGCCCAGCAGACAGGTTACAGTGGATTCCGAGAGACTGTCAGCATCTAATTTTTCAAACCCTATTTCCTCCTCTTTCCTTCCTTATCCTCCACAGAAAGAGCGGATCCGGGAGAAGTTTGTGGCAGCCTTGCAGAGGGAGTTTGCTGGCAAGGGCCTGCGTTTCTCCCGAGGTGAGCTGGGAGGGCTTCCTTGGCTCTGTCTTTGTCGTGTTTTCTGTGAAATTTTCCATGAAGGGGAGCAAGAATCCCAGCTGTTCCCTCTGAGGGCCTGGAGACCTTGGGAAGAGCAGAAGGAGCTTTTAGTCCTGGAGATCTGCCACAGGGGCATCACATTCGCATCCATGACAGGGCCACAGCAGAAAATAAACTGTGCTGCAGATTTGCCTCCCTGGGAATTGGCTGGACAGGAAGGTTTCCGTAACATTATCCCTGCCTTAATTTCGTTTCACGGAGCCCACTGCTGCCCAAAGTGTTTATTCTGGCTGAAGCATCAGCAACAGGGCAGCCAGCAGAGCTCCAACACATGCACTCCTCTCTAGGAATGAGACTGGAGCCTTATGTGTGTCTGGGCTCTGGGGTTTCCTTGGGAGGGTGGGGTGTAAGGGAAACATCTTTTTTCCTGGAAAAAGAGCTGACAAGGGGTAAGGAGTTTGCAGCTCCGTGCCATGGGCTTTTGCAGGGCCGCTTCTTGGTGTGGCTCTTCCAGCCAGCTAACTGAAGGTGAGGAACCAGAGGAGGGGCTTGAGCAATCCTGGGGGTCTGGCCAGGATGGGGGAGAAAAATGAGGGTGTGTAAGTGGTGGGGATGATGCTGGAAGAAGACCCTCTGCAGGGCAGGTAGATATGTGTGAGATAAGAATGTGCCGTGTGTCAGCCCAGCCAAAGGGCAATGGGATGGTGAGGCTGAGAGGCAGAGGGTGACACCCACTCCTGCATCCAGCGTGGATCAGTACCAAGGATCTGGTCCTCCAAGGACTTTCCTCCGAGAGCTTCTGCTTGCCTTCAGCATCCTGCCAGGGGCATCCTGTGCTGCCCACAGCACTGACACACACCGTTTGTTACAGCAGAGAAAGACAAGGTCCTTGCCGCTCTGTCCCCGCACTCACGGGATGTGAGAGCAAAACGATGGGCCTTTCTCCTCTGACTTTGGGAAGCTGCCATGAAGAGCCCAGGCCTGTTGTGTAAAAGCATGAAGACAAGGGGAGCTGCAGGCCCTCCGCTCCTCCACAGAGAAAACACGGGGTGTCATCCAAAGACAAGGCACATGGAAAAGGGGCCCTTCTGCCAAAATGGCTTCATGTGCCTTCTCCCAGGCTTTGGAGGATACAAGGTCGAGAGGTGGTGGGAGATATCCCTGCAGCCCCTCCAGACCTCTGCTCTACCTAGGTGAGGGACAGTGCTGGCTCTCCTCAACACCACCTCTTCTTGTTCCAGCTGGCATCAGGAGCCCCTTCTTGTTGCCCAGCTCTGTTTGAAAGGCTAGAATGCTGTGAAAGGCAGTGTTTTTCACAGGTAAATGGCTTTGGATGCAAAACCAGGAAGGATTTTAATAATGGCAACCAAGTTTAGCTCCTGCTCAGATGCTGGATCCTGCTGCAAGCTTGGGGACATCCCCATCCCTGAGCTCATAAGGCACTTGCTCCTATTTATATCACAGTGCTCTGTCCAGGGCATCCTGTCTGGTGTCTCTGCTCCAAGCTGGACACACAGGCTCAAGCTCAAGCTCCTCAGGCTCCAAGGAGGCTTGGTTTGGGATCTCCAAACCAGTAGGGACACTCAAAACAGCCAGGGGGAGAGGATCATGGCATCAGGACTTGCATGGTTGAGCAACCCTGGGAATTGGTGCCTGTCAATTCACCACCTTCCTTAGAGAGGTAGGATTATTATTTATGAAGGAGAGTGTGAAACACCAGGATTTCTGATGGATGCTCCAGTAGATATCCTGGAGAAGATGAGCAGAGACCTGGACTAGCAGGAGGATGTACATCCCAGCTCAAATGCCCATTTCTCTGGCTCTGAGCGAGACCTAAACATACACACGCCCTAAGTCACAGGCTTTATTTTGGGAGGAACATGTCACCTGTCTTGGTGCTGGGACAAGCCTGTGCCTGCAGTGGGGCACCTTGAGAGGATGGAGAAGGTGCTGCCTCCAAGCACCTCAGAAAGGCAGCCCAGTGCTGGGGTAAACTCTGTCTGGTCTAAGAGCAAGGGCTGGGAAATTTGTTAACCCTTGCTGGCTGTGGGTGTCCATGTCCATATGCAGGCTCTCTGGGAAAACTCCCTGACCACTGTGTGTTTCCCACATCTGACTTGGTTCCTGTCCAGATGCTGGCAACCCTCACTTAGCTCTTGTGTCAAGAGGTGATGGGGCAGGCAGGGTCGCGCCCTGGTTATGTTGATGGGTTCATGGTACCTCTGTGGCAAGGGCCTTATCAGTGTGCACAGACAGCATATGGGAGCTCCCAGTCCCTGCACGGTCAAGGAGCATCAGAACAGTGGTTTTGGAAGGACGAGTGATGTCCAGGCAGGAGCCTAGCAGAGAGCCTGGTGCCAGTCTCCAAGGTCATTGTCCCCTGTTGGGACACAGAACGTGCTGGTGCTATCCACAAGGCACGACCCCAGACCTCCCCCAATAGATGCCTCTCTTGGGAAGAACCCGCCGATTCCTGCTTGCCTGCAGGGAAGCTGTGCTAATGTCACCCCAGCCATACTGATGTCACTCCAGCCTGTTGTCATAGGAACAGCCTCGGCCACTATCCTAGCCACATGCCAAGAGGAACACCCAGGCAGAGCTGGTGGTGTTCATGGCTGCTGTTTGGAGTGGCGGGTCTGCACAGACATCCAGCTCCTTCCCATCCTCCTGCCCCTCCCCGGGTGGGACACCCTGCCAGCTCCCAGTGACATTTCCCAATGCCCTCCCTTCTGCTGGCAGGTGGCATGATCAGCTTTGACGTGTTCCCAGAGGGCTGGGACAAGCGCTACTGCCTCAATGTGCTCGACGACGAGAGATTTGACACCATCCACTTCTTTGGGAATGAGACGACCCCTGTGAGTATTCCCCACTCACCCCACATGTGGCCGCTTTCTCTCCTGTGTGGAGCTGTTCTATCACAGGTCCCGTGGCTTGGGTCCCATTGGCACCAATACAGACCTTTAGTGTGAGGAAGGAAGATGCTATCCTGTGGTGTGGGTTTGTGATGGTCTCTGTGATGGCAGCAGGCCTACTGGGTCATGGGGAAATCATCTCAGATTCACTGTGCTAGGAAGCAGGTCCACCTCAGCCTTTCTTTCCTTACCCCAGCATCCTCGGTAGGGTGGCAGCCACTCCTGCAGCCTGAATGACCGCAAACACAAGCCCCCAGCACTCAGGAGAGGATTTCTCAACAGCAGGAATGGCTTCACCATCCCTTTAGAGCAGTGGAGGATGATGCTTCCTTGCTGCTGGAGACCAGATTAATCATCCACTCAGCTCCTTCCAGATTCCAGCAGCCTCTGCTCCCCAAATGTGCCCACCCCTCCACAGGGGTAACCTTCTATTAACCCCTCCACAGGCAGGGCAGGGGTTAACCCCAGGCTCCTGGACAAGCTTTGCTGGTCTGGGACCTTCCCCATCCTGTCTATGCTCCTCCCCTGGCATTGAAGAGGGGAGGCAAGAGGGAGGGAGCAGAATTCCCAGCCCTTGGGGTGAGCAAAGCCCTGACTGCCCCTTCCCACCCCTGCCTGCCCAGCTGCTGGCTCCCACTCCAGCTCCCCATGGGACAGGGCAAAATGCAGATTGATGGATGAGGTGGTTCTGGCAAGACCCTGCTAATGCTGTCCATGTTTTCTATTCCCCTGCAGGGAGGGAACGATTATGAAATCTATGATGATCCCCGCACTGTGGGACACAGTGTCCAGTCCCCCCAAGACACAGTCCAGCGATGCCGTGAAATCTTCTTTCCAGAAAGAGCCAACGAGTGCTGACTGCCAGGTCCTTGCAGCCCCGCCCCAGTCCCACCCTCTCCCCCCACCAGGAAAAGCACCTTGATTTGAGGAATCTGCTCAGGGTAAACAAAAAAAAACACTTTACAGAGCTGGTGAGGATGTAACACGAGTGCGGGTGGGTGGCAGGAGGAGCCTTAGCTGAGCAGCCCTTTGGCACTCCCCATCTGTGGCTAGGGGTCGTGGCATCAGACCCTCCTCGCCTTCAGGAAAACTTCTCTCTTGACAGTTCAGCTGTGGTGGGAGGTGATGCAGATGCTTCTGTGGTTGGAAAGCATTTGAAAGAGCCAGTCCGGAGCGTGTGTGTGTCCTCCCCATGCTCCCTCTCCTCTCCTTTTCCATTCTGTTTCTCTTAACAGTTCTGCATGAGGGAATATGCTTCTCATCTTTCTCTCTCCCTTGCATCTTGGCCCAGGAGGCCAGGGCTGCTGAAGCTGCTGAGGCTGCTAAGGCTGCAGACGTTCACAGGAGCTGCTCCAAGGCAAGAAGCCAAGAAGGCTGTTTGCTCCAAGCCTTGGTAGGAAGGAATAGTTGTGATCCCGGCTTGTTGCACCGTTGTGCATTCTAATGGAGAGGTCACCATGTCCTTGCCCTCAATGCCACACTATGCCAGTCCCTCCCTACAGGTGACGTGGGAACAATAGCTTTGAAATGACTGGGCTGCTGCTCTGAGCTTTGCTCGGGTGCATGAAGAAACCAGTTCTTCTCTTTAGCTTACAAAACCCCCCTAGGGTTTATTTTCTAAATTATTATTCTATATGTTCAAGTCAGACCTTGCCTGGCATGGCTGGAGGATGCTGGCACCTGGTGTGTGCAGAGCATGCTGTGGAGCTGTTTGGGGCAGAAGGCTTTCCAGTGGTCTTCCCAATCCCATGTCCATTAGGTGTCACAGACCACAGAATCACAGAATTGTTAGGGTTGTAAGGGACCTCTGGAAATCATCTAGTCCAACCCCCTGCTAAGGCAGGGTCACCTAGAGTAGGTTACACAGGAATGCATCCAGGTGAGTTTTGAATGTCTCCAGAGCGAGAGACTCCATGACCTTCCTGGGCAGCCTGTTCCACTGCTCTGCCACCCTCTACATAAAGATGTTCTTCCTCATGTTGAGGTGAAACTTCTTGTGTTTTAGTTTATGGCCGTTGCTCATTGTCCTGTCGCTGGGCACCCCTGATAAGAGTCTGGCACCATCCTCTTGGCACCTGCCTTTGAGGTATTTATATGGATTAACAAGATCCCCTCTTAGTCTTCCCTAGACTAAACAGGCCTAGCTCTTGCAGTCTGTCCTCATTAGAAAGATGTGTCTGTGTAAAGCCTTACCCAGGGCATTCATAACAGACCAAGTCCCCTTGCTTCCTAGTGCTCAGCTTTCCATCCTGCTGCCAGAGATATTTTCAGAGAGGGCCAACACAGGCCAGACGTGGTTCATAGTGCCAGTGGAGGCACCCCCCAAGCAGTGCCCTCCAAGCTTGCTTTTCCACCCTGTCTCATCCCACACACTCAGTTTACATGGTCATCTTTAGGGAGACAGGGTGTCTAGTGCAGCCGTTGCCTGTCCTGTTCCTCTCCCTGGATCTTTGTGGGTTGCAAACCCACATCTCTCCCTTGACCTTCTCCCTCCTTTTATTCCCGGCAGTTACGTTGGGGTGTGTGGCCACACTAGTAACACTAGTCACAATTTAGTGCTCAAAAGGAGCTCAGGGATCCATCCCCTCCAGGGAGATGTCCTGCTTGTAGCTCTTCCAGGCATGTGATCTGGCGTTTGTGGACCTGGAGAGTGCTGGAGGTTCCTGCAAACCCCCCACCATTGCTCCCCAGGAGACTTTCTCACCCCATCCCTGGTGGTATGGCACTGCCCTGTCTCTTGCTCCTGTTTTTTCTCCCCTTTTTCTCCTCTTCCTGCTTTCCTCACCATTGCTCTTCATCTCCCAGTAGCAGCTGGACTGCAGAGAGAAGTTTTGCAGCTGCCTACTGCCCACCTAAGCAAGGCACCACCACCTTCCTCAGGTGAGGTACACTGGTGCTTTCAGACCCAGGGCAGGGCTCCCTCATTGCCATGGGTGGAGTTCCAAGTGGCTGCCTGGCCACAGGAGCAAGGATACTGTATGACCGGTGCTGGTGGGGTGCTGCCTCCTCCACTTAATTGCACATCTTAACTACAACACGTCAGATCTCTGATGCATCACATTTGCATGAGTGCAGCTGTCTGCCTGGCATCTGGAAATCCCCAACAAATGCACACATTCCTCTTCCTACCCAGAGAAGATATCTGTGTGGGAGAAGAGGACCTGTTGGAGAAGCCTGAATGCAGGGTACCTATTTCACAGGTTTTGGCCCTTCACTGCAACCTTCGTGGAGGAATTGTGTGTTTTGTGGTTCCACCTTCTGTGTTTCACTGTGGATCAGGTTACGTGTGAGTCGTGGGGAGTTTATTTTTCCTGTAAGTCTATTCAAAGCCAGCTGGACCTCTAGTGAGTTTAGTGGTCAGTGAAGAGCAGGGCCTAGCCCTGACAGCATGGGGCACCATGGTGGTCATGGGGGCTGAAATGAAGTGAAAGGCAGGCTCTGTCCAAGGCTGCTCCTGGTGGGAGTATGTCCCTTGCTCAGTCTGGGGTGAGTTGCAGGTTGAGCAGAGCAGAGACAGAGATGACCTTTGAGGCACCAGCTTTCTCAGCTCAGGAGCTCACTTGTGCATGGGTGAGATGAAGTTCAGGAAGCTTCCCCATTCCTCTCTCTTACACCAAGCTTGGGCTAGTTGAGGGCATCTCCCACCTGGAGACCCAAGAGGCCAAGAGGGATGAGGAGGAGGATGTCGGCATCAGAAGTAGCTGGGGCAGCGACAGGGTGTCAGAGCCACAGAATGGTTGAGGTTGAAGGGACCTCTGGAGCTCCCTGGTCCCACACCCCTGCTCAAGCAGGGCCACTTGAGAGCCCTGGCTGCCTGTGCTGTGTTTTTGCAGGCAGGGATGATACAGGGATGGGAGCCCTACGCCTAGGGGACGGTTCATGCCTGTCGCTGAGACCCCTTTGATGCTCCTGTCACGGTGGGTGCCCACAGAGTAAGTGGGGGTTTCTCCCTGTGCATGAGTGAGCAGGTGTGGCGGGCCCCACGCCCGGGACTGTCTTGCTACGTGTCTCCATATCTGTGCAAGATGGGCGGCTCCTGTCTGGCTGATACCAACTGTTAAATAAGAAATATATTTAAATACATAGATATGTATATTTAAAAAATTAAAATCAATCCTATTAAAGCCACAACACACAGCAGTTGGAGGCAGCATGTGCTTTGTGCTGGGCTGTGTGGGGGTGAAAGGCAGCCAGATGACAGGCAGCCACACTTCAAAATACCCACAGCAGCGAGGAACCAGCCTCGGTCCTGGTCGCCCCTCATGGTGGGCAGCAGCTTCCCGTCCCAGGCTCACAGTGTGCTCCCCCTGAGCAAAGGCTGGAGCCCTCCCAGCCACCCAGGACATACTGTGCAGAGGTGGGTGAATCTGTTCTGACATCTGGATTAATCCCTGGGTGCTCCAGGTCCTTTACCTGAGAGAATCACCAGCATCCCCGCTGTGACACAAACACACAGGACAAAAAGCCGGGATGGGCAGGGCTCATGGGAAAGTCACTTTTAATGGTTTATTGCCAATGTTTACAAAGGTTGACACATGGTCAGACAGGCAGGAACCACACTGGAGTTGTAAAACCAACAACAACAAGTCTAGGGTTTTAGTTTATTAAAAAAAAAAAAAGAGAGAAAAAATCAGTTTGCCTTGGCCAAGCTGACTGCATGTCCTGGGTATGCCTGGAGCCTGAGCCAGGGTTGCGACAGCCCCTGGAAGAGCCAGGCTTTGAGTTGGCAGTGAGACAGGCCAGAGGGTCCCAGGGCAGTCCCCAAACCAGCCTGGTCTGGGGCAGCATGTGGTGGTCTTCCTGAATCCACAAGGCCCATCTGTCCTGCATGGCACCAGCCCTGCCCCACTCCTCTCCCTACTTATCCCTCTCAACAACAGCAGTGGCAGGAAAGGTGGCAAACACCCCCACGCTGGTCCATGCTGAGGACCAGCCGGCACCTCCTGCCGAGCAGGTTCCCCAGGAGTTGGCTATCACTTCCTGCCCTGCTCAGAGGGTCTGCAGGCACCCCACTGTTCCCAACCCTGTTTTGAAATAAATCCTTTAAGATGCTGATAATTCCCAGAGCATCAGCACAGGTGCCATTCCCCTGGGGGCAGCTCAGGACCAGCCCAGTGCACACTGTCACTGTCCCTGTCCCTCCCTGGAGCTGTGGGAGCCCACCTGGCCAGGGTATGGCGGAGAAGACCAAAAACTAAGTTTGTGCTTTGTATACGAGACCCTGCCTACACTGAGGGGCTGGGGAGGAGGGGGCTGTGCTCGCCCCACAGCTGAGCTACTCAGACCCCTCAGCCCCTCACCACCCCAGCAAGCTACAGACATGCACACACACACACACGCGCGCACGCATGGGAAGAGGGGTCCCCAGGGGGCTGGGGGGGCAAAGGGAGGAGGAGAAAGCGGCCATCTCCCCAAAACCATGTCAGCACCGAGCCAAGAAAAGTGCGCTACCGGCCCGGCAGTGGCGGGGAGCACAGAGGTGCCAAGTGCCCCCCTGCCCCATGCCCAGGTGCAGCCCCCCAGGCACAGCACCAAGTGCCCCCAGTGCCCTGCCAGCAGCTGTTAGTCTTGTAAAACTAAATCTTTGCTTCCTGTAAGTCACTCACCTCCTCGTGGTACCGCTGACCTGAGATCTTGCGATGGAGGAATGTGGCTCAGATGGGTGCTGTGAGCTGCCAGCGATGGGGATGGGTCTCAGCCACCCAGATCCTGCACAGTGATACATCATCCCACACCACCCTATTCTGCCCCTGCCCCAGGGCACATCCCACTGTGGACCGAGTGGGATGCCCATCTTGCCAGAGTGGGATTCAGGAGGATGAGCCTCCCCACGCCCTCTCCTGCTCTCAGCACCTGCTTCAGCCCAGGGCAGCTGGAGGGCTGGAGGGCTCTGTTCCCCATGGCCTCGGGGGGCAAGGAATAGGGGACATGGGGCTCGGTGCTGCCCCCAGAGCTGGGGCGGCCAGGGAGGGCTCTGCTTCCCCTGTCCCCCTTGACAGACACTTACAAACACACACAGAGAAAGGAAACTGTAACCTTATAAAAGACACTGAACGCAAACGCCTGCATGTTTGGGGGCAGCCCTGGCCCCACCACCGCCTCGGCTCCCCCCACGCCCCCTGCGAGCGGCTGGGCAGGCTTGCTCCGTGGGGCTGAGTGGCCGGCAGCCCCCTGGGCGCCTAGGAGCCGATGATCTGGCCAGACCATGTCTCGTGCTTCGTGTGCGGCGCCAGGTTAGTGAGGACCACCTCCACCGCCTGGAACTTCTGGTTCTTGGGAGGAATAGGGCAGACCTTGTATGTCACCTCATCCCCCTCCACCGGGACGTACTCCCCCTCGATGCTGTGGGAGAGGAAAGGAGAGATGGTGGGGCTGCAGCCAAGACACAGACCCCTGCCTCAGAACACCCAGAACCAAGGAAGGCACCCGACCCACCAGCTATGCCTGGGGAAAGAAAACCCACAGGTGATGAGGGGTAGAGGGCAGGAAGAGCCCCATTCCCAGTCAGTGGAGACATCCATACCCCAGCCCACAAGTCTCCATCCTCATGCTGGCATGGCTCCCCCGGGGTGTTCTGGCACCACAGAACCCCGGGACTTACTCAGACACATGCACGAAAATGTCCTCTGTGCCATTCTCAGGGGTGATAAACCCGTGGCCCTGGGAGCGAGAGAACTGCTTGCAGACGCCTTTGAAGATGGGACCGGCGGAGGCACGCGCCGTCCTGCGGGAGGAAAGGCAAGGAGATTCTTCACTGGTGGCACTCACACCGGGGGCAGCACAGGGAGAGGTTTGCTATGAACACATGATGGCCCCCGGGAGAGTGCACGGCACCCACCCGCAGCACCCTTGGCAGGTGTGCAGCAACGCTCTGCTTTGGCAAAGTGCACCAGTGTAAAGGGCTCTGCAGGTACTGCAGGTGACCACAGCCCCTGCTCAGCTCAATTGGACGGTCCCAAACCCGCATGCCAGGTACTTACGCCGAGTAGGTCCTGGTCCTCTTGGTGGGGAGGGGGCTGGGCAGGTCCCGCAGCAGGAGGTTGCCTCGCTCCCAGATGCGGCTTCCCTCCCGCTGGAAGGGGAAGGTGGGCCACACTGGTGACTTGGGGGAGTGCAGCGGTGGCACCGCTGGCGGGGCGCTGGGGTCCGAGGACATGGTGGGACCAGTGGGCTCCTCCGTTTTGGGGGCAGGTGGGCGGGCAGCAGGAGAAAGGACACCCAGGCGTGCGGGTCTACTGCTGGTGACCTGGGGAGCAAAAGGAGGTGGGGGTTACAGGCCCTTCTGTGGGGCTTTTGGCAGGGACAATTTGCTGTCAGGAATTGCCCCTCTGCTCCCAGCCATCTGTGGGAGCAGGCAGCATGCTGCCAGCCTTCTGTATTGGACACCAACCCCCACCACTAGGAATTGCCCCTGGAAGCCTGGAATGTTCCAGCAAATCAGTCACAAGGGAAGAGCCTGGTTTGTGGCTCATTTGCCAGGATAATCCCATATATTTGAGATGAAGTCTCTAAAAAGCACACCCTGAGAAAAGAAGCAGTGGAATATGAGCTGCCACCAGCAGGGACCATTTTGGGAAGGATGCCCATGCAGTGCCAGCATGCCTGGGTCTCCAGTCCCAGACTCTGAGAACTTGTCCCAGCCTGAGATTTCTGATAAAAGAGTGAAGTAGAAAGGCTGAGACAACAGGTAGGTCAAGGTCAGGGGTCTGAGGTCTCCCCAGCAGAGGAGGTTGCCTCAGCCCTATAGGATTTAGGACCAAACTCCAGCCCCAGCCAGCGGCACATTTGTACAGGAAGGGACACCAGTAACCTGTGGTGGGGCTGCCAGCAGCTCTCACACCCCTTCAGCACCTCAGTTGAGCCACAACACAAGCATAACCTCCTGTTGCTGCCATCATTAGGCTCCAGTTTTTGGCTGGCATCATGCAGTTTGCAAGGAGTTAAAGCCCTAAGGGGAAGAAACCCCGCAGAGGTGTCCTGCCAGAGCAATTGTGGGCACTGCTGAAGCACCCCAGCATGAAATTGGAGGGGTTGTGCACTTTTAAGCCTCCCAGTGAGATGATCTGGTGCATGATCAGCACTGCAGCCACTTGCTCAGAGAGCCTTTGCTCCAATGATTTCCAATCAGTCACTGCATCTGACACTGGTCCCTCTGTCCTGGGGTGCCCTGCACCAGTGGCTGCTTGGGGGCACCTCTCCTTGGGTGACCTGGGTGAGGGGCCTCACCCATCTCCATCACTCCTCAGCCTTGGGGGTTTTCCCACCACCCGGAGCTGAGGAGCCTGACATCCTAGAGACTTACCATTTCCTTCCCCCCCCACCCACTTCAGCCCTTTCCCACCCCACTGGGGCATGCAGCATCTTTTGGGATGACACCTGCACACACTAGGAAACCCAGAGAATATTTAATTTGTTTTCTGACTCAGTGTGGCCCTTTGAGATGAAGGCCCTGGGGGGATGTGCAAAAGGGGGTCACCTCCACTCTGAAATTAGCAGGCACCAAGGACATGGAAAAAGATTTCTAGAGCAGCTGAAGTTTCAAGGAGGGATCAGGCGATTCCTGCTCCCCTCTCCCACCTCTGCTTGCTTCCCCTGCCAGGGGGTCTGCCTGCCACAGGGTCCCCACTGCTACCAGTCCAGCTTGGATGCTGCCATGGGATGCTGCCCATCTGGGATTCAGCCAGTGTCCTAACAGCTGCCCCCTCTCAGCCTTGCAGAGCTTCACACTCAGATCCAGGCAGCACAGGCCACACTAGAGTCCTACCCCAAGGCAGAAGCCACCATGTTCCTCTGCCCTCCAAGACAACTTCCAGTCACTTCTGCTAACCCCTCCAAAATGTCTCACCCCTCACTGGCTCTCCAACCACCCCCCCACCAAACCCTTCCTGTGCTTCAGTGGCTCCCCTCTGCCACGAAGCAACTGGAGCACATGTGCTTATCTTCTGCTCCACATCCTACCCCACACAGGGGCTCCTCGGCTCCTGGCCCAGCAGGCTCACCTCTCCTTCCCCCATGCCTGTGGAGCTTGGAGAGGCTCAGGGAGCACCCAAGTGAGACACCCCAAAGCCAGGCTAGACATCAAGCGGCTTCACAGCTCCCATCTGTGCCCCCATCTGTGTCCCCACCCGACCTCCCTGCCTGTGCTAGCGAGCAGTCTGGCCGCTTTAGGCCAGCAAAAAGCAGGATCCGTCACCTTCCCAGGAGGTGGCAGGGCTGTAGGAATGGGATGATTTGGGGGAATTAGGGCTGTAGGAGCAGGATGATTTGGGGGAAGTGGCCCTCAGTTCTCTGTCACATCATGAAGCCGCCACTACGAAAATGGCCTCGCCATGGCGCACCTCCTCTGTGCGCGCTTTCACTGACAAGGCCTTTCCGTTCCCCCACCAGATTAGGGACAATGGAGGGTATTTAACCTGAATAATGATGCTTGGAGAAAACTATTAGCATGCTGAGGGAGTTGGTTGGCATCCATAAGAGGCTGAAAAAATGGAAGTTTCCCAGAGGCAAAAGAAAAGTAAGAGGCAAAGGGGAAGGGGTGTGCAGGAGCGGGAGCCTTGCAGGGACAAAACGGTGTGGGCTGGTGAAATGGCAACCAAGAGTGGGTTTGCTTCAAGTTCACTTATGGGACCAGCCCAGGCTCAGGTACCCTGGAAGGCTCCCTGGTTTGGGGGACAAGGAGTGGTCTAGAACAGTAGCAGGCTGGGCATCACTGAGGCAGATAATCTGATCCCAAGGGCCAAAGACAGAAGCAGAGAGTGCCCTCCTGGGCTGCTGTTTGCCCCCAGGAGCTGAGCTTGCTCCATGTGGGAGAACAAGTTGGACATGATCACTCACAGGCACTCTGGGGGGACTCTGGCTGGCCCATGGTGATGTGGCAGGGAGCCCTGATGTGGGATGGCATCTTACTGGGATAAGCACAGGGACAGGGCACAGCAAGGCTGTGGGATCCCCATCCTTGGGAATATGCATCCCCCAGACATGTCCCTGAGCTGCCTGCTCTAATTTCTGCTTGGAGCAGGGGCTGGAGCAGGGACCCCTGTCTTGCAGCCATGCCAAAGCTGTCTCCTGCAGCCAGCAAGCACACTCTCTCCCTCTTCAGCACCTGGAACATGCATCCCAATTCTGTGGGTCATCCTTGGTGCCCAGCAGCTGAAGGTCTGGTTTTGCTGCTGCTGGTGAAGCTGAGGTTGAATGGGAACTTTGGCACCACGGGAGGCTCCAGAGCAGCATCCCACCTCCCATCTCACTTAAATCCCCACAACAAACAGAGCGAGAAATTAAACTCAGGGCAAAAGCGGGCTGAGAGAAGACGGGATACAAGCATATCCTTGCCAGTATCTCCTCCCCTCCCAGTCCAGCCAGAGGTCAGGGAAAACCTTCCTGTTCTCTCCTTCCCTTCCTGTGCTCCACCCCACCATCATCTCCCCAACCCTTTCTCCACACCGCAGCCCCAGCAGGTGATAAGGAGGAGGCACCTGGGCACAGGAGGCTTTTTCACTCTCTCCTCCATCTCCCGTGGTCATGATAACCCCTGTTGGGGATGAGAGCATCTCTCTCCACTCCAGGAATCTCCTGGCCTGGCTAACACCACCCCACACACACATACAGTGCAGGGATGAAATCCGGGTCACTTTGAAGAAGCAAGAGGAGAGGCTGCAGCAGCCTGGCTCTGCCGTGGGGTGTGGGAAGCCTTTCCAGCATAACCCCTCTCCACCGTCACTGCTGGACCTCCACTTTGCTCCTCCCTGTCTCCCCTTGGTGGCTTTGCTCCAAGAGTCTCCCAGGGTGACCGTCCTTCAAGACAAAGAGGTGTGTGAGTGGCACCGAGCCCAGGGCTCCCTGGAAGGATGCTCTTCATAAGAAACACCTACCACCCTGTCTGCCTTCCCCCCTCCCCAAAGAAACCATCTCAGAGCCAAACCCCAGAGCCCTCTGGTGACAGGGTCTCCTTTGGCAGGAGCAACCAGCTCTGCTTTTATATTTTTTGGAGGGTAGGCTCCTGAGCTGGTGGAGCTGACAGTCGGGAGCGCTCGCTCGCAGGCTAAGGCAGGAAACCCAGGCCAATTAAGGCAGACAGGCAGTAGACACATCAGCTTTTATCTCGAGATCCAAGTACCCCATTCATCAGCAGTGACTGAAAGGTCTGTGGTTTATCAAATAAAATCACTGTCTCTCTCCCCTTCTTTAAAGCCAAACACATTGACTTGGGTGCTGGCTGTGACCTTGTTTAACTAAACAGCCTTTCAAGGTTCCCTAGAAGCGGGGAAAGAGCCTTTTGAAGAGGCACCAGGCTCTGTCCGCTACTCCCCGTTCATTAGCAGCAGCAAAGAAAAACCCCTCACACGTCCCTCGCCCAGGCAGGGGAATACATATTTAATTAGCTTAATCGCCCTCGGTGAGTCGGCCCTCCCGCGCAGCGCTTCTTTGTGCTCCTTCCCATTCGCTGGAACCCCCGGGATGCCCAGAATGGATGGGCGGATGGGTGGCCGCTCTGCTGGCGGCCGTCACACTCCGGCTGTGGACGTGACCCTTCAGCTGGCCTGCCGTCGCCTTTATGGGCTGTTCCCTTTCACGCCGCCGCTTCCCTTTGTAAATCCCCAGCTCACATGCTGTCTGCCACAACACTCTCGAGTGCCACCGCTCCCCCCACCCCAGCCAGGGAGCTGAAGGTTATTTTCCCTCAGCTGCCTTTTCCAGCAATCTCCTGCACAGGCTCTGCCGTGCCACTCGCCATCATGTTTTCTCCATCCCTTGCAACTGCCAGTGGCCCCAGTTTAGGAATCAGGTTTACCATCCCTCTCAATCCACCCCAGTAGAAAAAAAGGTATGTCTGTATGTCAAAAAGACACCCCATCTCCACAGCCAGCTGCCAGTAGCCATCTCCTCACCCCACAAAGCGGGGAAAGCAATGCTCTGGCCCGCTGCCATCCTCGGGGAGGCTGATGCCCCCCCAGACCCAGCTTGTCTAGACACAGGCTGAAACAGAGAAGAGCTACACCCCTCCAGACGCACGAGTGTGTCCCCAGGGCTTGATGCAAAACAAAAATCCCGTTTTTCAGCTGCTTGGCATGTTCACCTACCGAGGGACCCAACAACACCACGGTGGCCAGCAGAGATCCCAAGGGGGCTGCCATGAAGGTCAGGAACCAGCTGGGGAACCAGGACGGCTCCAGGCAGGGTTTACCATGAAGAGGGCCACCACAGCACTCGCTGGGGTATGGTTCTCCATCCTCCCTTCCTTGGAGAAGGCTCACAGCCTCGGCGTCTGGCAGGTTTTTTATAAATGCTGTCTCTGTCCGATGCTAATGAAAGCCTCTCAGCTTCCCCTGCTCCCATTTTTTGGTTACCAGATCATGCTGTTAAGAGTTAAATACCAAGCAAAGCTATTTCCTCGTCTACCCTGTGTGTTACAAATCCCTTTGCTGAGACAAAATACTATAGGAAAAATAAAACTAGGCGGTTTTTGGGGAATGCACAGTGACAGCGTCCCCTCCCCAGCTAAGCCAATCACACTCCCAACTCCAGAGATCTTTGCTGAGATAGTCTCGCCTACGATACAGACTGCTTAGCGCTAAAATATGAATGTCACCTTTATGGATTGATTATAAAAAGCTCCCTTAGTCAGTGCTGGGCTGTCCAGTTCTCAGGGAGGCCATGGGGGAGAGCAAGCAGGCTGACAGATGCAGAGGAGAAGCAAAGGGAGAAACCATCATGGAGGCTTGATTTACCTTTTAAGCATATATGCACAACCATCACTCCCAAATACCGAGTTTGTGAGATCTGTTTGTTTCCTTGTGTAGGTTTTTATTTTTTTAATTAGCAGAGTGTTCAAAAGACGTGGTACAAAGATCTTCGTCTGTGTCCTTCCTTCCTCCTTTGTGGATCTAACTTGCCATCAGCAGGAATAGCGCAGCCAGTCCCAAAGAAACACCAATTCAAGCCCACATCATTATTAGCCTGCTTTAATAAGACGGATTTTTCACAAATTGCCTTCCCCTCACGCGGCAATCAGAGAGCTGGGTCCCAGCTGAGCTCAGACCTCCGTGGTAAAGCCCTCGATTATTTGCCCCCCAGCCAAAGCAGACGTGCAACATTGCCGCCGCCACCCCCAGGGGAGTTATTGTTCCTGAGGCTGGTAGGGAATAACCAAACCGCAGGGAAGTCACGCTTCACCCTCGCACCTCCCCACCGTCAGAAGAAAAAAGCAGGTTTGAAAGAAAAAGGTGGTGCGTGAAGTTTAACCTCCAGCTACAATAGCCCGGGCACGCTGGATGGCCATTGTGCCTCCCCTTACCTCCTTAGCAGCGACGGGCTCCTTGGAGCTGCGCTCTGCAGAGCATCGGTACTCGGCGGGGCCGGACACTGCCCCGCTACCTTGCGAGGAGCAGCGGTGTTGCCCGCAGCCCGGCTCCGGGGGGCTTCCTCCGGCTGCCTGCTGATGGATCTGCGGTATCTGATGTGTGTATGATGTGCGCTTCGAACACACACGCATCCGCACGCCTTCTCCTGACGTCAGGGCCGGGCCAGGGGGAGCGGGCAGGTGGGAGGGATCAGCGTGGTCATTTCTGAGCTAGGCTTAAAGGAGAAAGTCCGTATGGGGGCCCGGAGGTGACGAGGGTCGCCCCCCCGGGGGAGCCGCGTCGCTCCGGTTGCGCAAGGTGACGCACATCGGTGGCACGGCCGGACGCAATGGGGCAGCCCCACAGGCTGCAGGGACGGAGGATGGGGTGTGGGGGGTGTGGGAAGGCACCCGAGGCAGGGATGGGGACAGGAGGACAAGTCTGGACGGGGAGGGGTCCCTCGCAGTGGGTCAAACCTCTCCCCTGTCACCTCGAGTCTCACTGGTGCAGCTGCAGCCACTCTCCCCGCCTGCCCCAGCCGCTCTCACCCATGCCACAGACACCCCCGGTGCAGCAGGAGAGCACAGGGGGCACATGCTGCAAATCCATCCTACTGCCCCGCTCCCCTGCTCCGGGCTCAGAGCCAACTGTCACAAGCCCAGGTGCTCCCTAGGGGTCTCATTTCTATCAGTGTACTGTGCCAATCCCCAGCCCCAAAAGATCCTTGCTTTCTGTTTTCCCCTGTGCTGATGTGACCATGCTCAGGAGAGCCATCTCTGTGGGCAGAGGCAATGTCATAAATTGGCCCAAGACTTTCTCTCATAGGGGCACAGGGCGATGCAACGAGGACAGGAATCAATCATTTGCTGATTCCACTGGGAAATAGGGCGAGGAGTAATGGGGTTTAAATTACAAGGAGGAAGATTGATGTTAGACATTATGAAACGCTTTCTAACAGAACAGACAGTTAATTACTCAAGTAGATTGCCTGGGGAAGCACCAGAGTCTCCATCAGTGGAGGTTTGTAAGAATAGGCTGGGTAGGCATACTTTGTGGGGAATTTAGGTGATAGCAGCCTCATTTTGGAGTAGAAGGGTGGATCACACCAGCAGGCCCCTGTGATCCTGGAATAAAATTTACAACCACCTCAAACAACCATGGTGCAGTGTCAGTGCTGATGGGAGCTGTTACAGCCATCTTGTGACATGGGGTGGTTGTGTGTTGCTTTTGTTTTCTTTAACTCTTTCCTTGATACATTTTAAGTAGCTGAACACCATGATGCCAACTGGATCTGTTTCACCAGTGACTGTGGAAGCTGGAGGATGGTAGACAAGTTGTGTGGGAAGCCACAAGTTATAGCAGAGTCAGGAGACAGAGTCATGACTGCTCCACCTGGCTGTATCCATCCATCCATCATCCATCCATCTATCCATCCTGGTACTCGGTCTTGATCTGTGGCTGCCCCAGGGACTTTGACAGAAAGTTTGGATCACAAAGCACTTGTCTTTCTCCTGTCAGTGAACTATAGTGCAGAAAAAGGCTCCACAGACAGAAGAGGCCAGCCCATGGCAAGGCTACTAAGAAGCACAGAAACCACAAGTGCAGGTGGGTTCTGGCATTGCCCATCACACTCTGCTTGTGGCTTTTCAAGCAGTTTTCCATGACAAAACAGAAGCCCTATTCCCATCCTACAGACACTACAAGGCTCATCTCCCCAGTCTACCCTTCAAAACCTTGCAAAAGAAGGGGAGGAGACCCCAGCCAGCTCTCAGACTCTACTCTGAGTTTCTCCTGAGATGGCCTCTCCTCTCTTGTGGGACAGCTCTACACATCCAGACCAGGATGGTCCTGAGCTGGAAATAGCTGGAGACCAGTGCTGGGGATGTGTGGTATGGGCATGCCCTCTTCTTCCCCAGGCATTCATTTAACATTTCTACATCAAATATCAGAAATACCTGTACTTCCCCATTTGTTCTGTGGTATGCCAGGTTTACCTGTTTGCCCGGTTGCATGTGTTAAACAATGTGAACTGAACAGAGGAGACGAGCACCAGAGCCTGGCTCTGCCATGTAAAGGCTCTTAATGGAAAAGGCACAGGGAACTTAAAGTATGTTTGGCTGGAAGGTGGCTCTGGGCATGTGCTGCAGCAGAGGATGCAGGAAGTCTAAAGAAGGCAAAAATGATAAAAGGAGAAAAGGGGAAGCTTTGATCAAACAGAGAGTGGGAGTGGGGGTGCCAGAGATGTCTGCAGAGATGGAAGAAAAGGCAGGAGCGTGGAGGACTTTGTACGTGAGAAGATACATAATTCCTTTGGAGTCAATCAAAGGAGGGCCAGAACTGTCTAGATGCAAATTACCACTCACCTGCCCTAGCATCCCTGAGCCAATTTTCCCCAAGAGCCATGGCGATACAGGGACAGAGAAGATCTTAAACAAAGTAATTTGGGGGTTCCTTTCATTTTCCTCACAGGTTCCAATCCTTCAGGTAGCTTCAAATAGTATTCTCCAGTTTTCCTGTATAATCAAGAGAATGAGAAATGTCTGGAATTTTCTCTGAGGGACAGAAAAACTCTTGTGTAAGCCCTGGATTCCACCAGCTGAAGCTTCAAAACCACCACCAAACAAACAAAAAACCCAAACCGCAAACAAAAAACCCAACCAGCAATGGAGAACCATGCTCCCAAATATTGGAAAAGCCCCAATACTGCTGAGAGAGACTTTATGGTTATGTGTGGAAAGGTGTGTACAGGCACCGCAGATTTGTGGACGTTCACCATGTCAGTATTCCTGGGACAAAAAGAGATGATTCGGCAAAACGAGGCTGTTCACACCATCTCCAACAGCGAGACACTTTAGCAGCAGCATTAGTGTAACTCTGAGCACTACCAATAGCTCAGTTCATCCAACACCCATGTGGGGCACAGTTTAGCTTTTGTTTGTGTTTTTACATTGGAGACAGTACTTGTGAAACACAGAATTCCTCCAGAGAGAAAATCCAGGTGGGACCAGAGCAACATCTGTGACGTGTACAACAGCCCAGGCACATGCCACTTGGGATTGAGGGGAGTTACCTGCAGAGGGTGAAATTGGAAATAATTTCCCACAACCTGGAATGTTACTGGTGGAGGCTGAGAAACTGACAGCCAGACTCAGCTCTGGTGGTGACTGTACCTGAGGCACTGAAGCTCATCTGACACTGCCACAGCTAGCTTTTTCTCCACACGTTTCTATTCAGTTTCCCCAGGGTAATAGCCAAGCACCTGCAAGCGTCACCAAAATACATAGCTGCATAGAGAAGAGGAATCCCATCATCCTTACTGAGCAGTGGCCTGCAGCGTTCAGCCCTTGCTGGCAGTCACAGAGCTGATACAGGAGAGAGAGATTCTGCAGGTCTTGCTTGGTGCCTGCACTTTACAAGATACCAGACATAACCTATAAGACCCAAACCAATATGAAAAAAAACAGCCTTGCAGACCTGCTGCTCACACAGCTGTTTTTTTGGGGACTGTGGATCAGTCTGAAGGGAGATGTATCTGCTTCATATTGGGCACCCAAAAGCCCCTGATGGGGCACAGCTATTGGAAGCATGAAAAACGTTAGCTCAAGGATTGGCTAGAATGGAAGCATAATATAACTCTATCCAAATCCACTTCTCTCCATCTCCCGTGTTCTCCCAGGTATTCCAGTCTACTCTTCGTCTGAACCCATGCCCCTATTTAACCTTACAGTTCTTATATAAAATATCATCCAGAGTGATCACTGTGCCAAAATCAACAGTGTCTAAGTTCTGCCTCCTTGTGCGATACCAAGGCTATTTCTTCTCCCGCCATCAGAAGAAGGACAGGGTCAGGAACTATTCTCTCTTCTGAAAAAGTAGCTGCAGACACCTGCAAAACCTGCAGTCCAGCTAAAGGTCAAACCTCGCATTGCCAAACCTGCATGAGGCCAGGACAGAACAGCAAGGGATGCGGCATGTGTGCCAGCAGAACTGTGCTGTGCCCAGATTAGCGCAGCAGTGACTGTAGTGTAGGAGAAAGGAGCCTTTGTAAGGTTCCCTGAAGTAGGACAAGAAGAGCAAGAAACACTGGGGATTTGGGTTGAGGTGTTCTGATAGAGCGGTGTCTGCTGTGCTGGCAGCAGAGCATATTGCTGAGGCAGCTCCAAGAAAAATGCTGCTTTTCTCAGGTGACAGGGTAAATCTTGTTCCTGGGCCCCCCATTTAATACAAACACATCAAATATGTGCAGACCAGCCATGTTTATTTGAACAAAAAAAACCCCACAACCCAAAGATTCTGGTGAAACAGGAGTAATTGTGAAGAGATCAAAAACTCCTTGGCCAAGACAGGTATCTTGTTAATGAGTCCTAACCATGGTATTTCCAACCTTGTTTTTCCCCTCCCGTTGCAAGACAGCTCAACATTTAATGATTTCTTATCTAAAAGCCACGTTACTGTCCCACCACGCGCTGCTGGGGGGTGTGGGGGATGACACACTTAGCCTTTGCATCAAAGCCACTATGCTGACAGTGCAGTTTTTACTGTCGGCCAGGGATGTTTGGTTTTCCTGGCAGATCTTTTTTTAACACACTTCAAACAACCTCCTTTCATTTTCCCTGGCAAATCTCAGACGTTAGCACACCCCCTTGTTTTCTGCCATCCCTCGTGCTGCTTCCCTCACCGCAGAATGCACCAAGGCCTGAAAAAAAAAATCATACCATGGGGGTTGGTTACTTTTTGGCAATTAACACTCTGAAATTATTGCGGCACTGTGTGATGACAGTTTTGTCCTTGACAATAACCTTGACCTAAGCACTGGACAGTCGGCGCTGTGAGGAACTTCCAGCTGGCAAAGGTTGCTATAAACCCACCCGGGTTTGCTGGAGAGGCGGGCTAACAGCTTTCAGAGAGGCATAGACTTTGATCTCTGCGACCCTGTCCGGATTGAAGCTCATGCAAATGATAAATCACAATAACCGCGGCTGTGGATTGATTCAGCCGCAGCACGGGAGCCTCTGCCCGGGGCTTGGCGGGGGAGGCGGGAGGGACACAGAGCAACCGTGCTGCTGAGGACATTCCCACGTTTTTAGTACCAAAATCAGGCCCCTCACGGGGGTCACCAGGCACGGCCCTGGCGGCTACTCCGGGCCAGCGCCCCGCCCCGCCCGAGGAGGGACAAAATGGCCGCCACGCCCCCCGCCGCTTCCCTCAGGGCGCGGGGCCCGCCCGCCGAGCGCCATTGGCAGGGGCGGCGCCGGAAGTGGCGCGCGGCCGTGGCGCGCGGCGGGCTCCGCGTGCGGCAGGCGGGTGAGGGGCGATCCCGCCGCCCCGCCCGCTCCCGGATCCCGGCCCTTCCCGCCGGGACAGCCGGCGTCCCGCCCCGCCCGCTCCCGGATCCCGGCCCTTCCCGCCGGGACAGCCGGCGTCCCGCCCCGCCCGCTCCCGGATCCCG
>JAYRBT010000042.1:49282255-49299760 GCA_036023395.1 Myiotriccus ornatus
CCCGCCCCGCCCGCTCCCGGATCCCGGCCCTTCCCGCCGGGACAGCCGGCATCCCGCCCCGCCCGCTCCCGGATCCCGGCCCCTTCCCGCCGGGACAGCCGGCATCCCGCCCCGCCGGGCTCCGTGCGACGCGGGGTGCGGGGGCTCCCCGGGCCCGCCTCGGTTGGCCTCGCAGCGCTCCAGTTCCCGAGGCTGTTGGTGTCTCCTCGCCCCCTCCGCCACCATGTTTGTCCTGGTGGAGATGACTGACACTGTCAGAATTCCTCCCTGGCAGTTTGAAAGGAAACTGAACGAATCCATTGCTGAAGAGCTAAACAAGAAATTGGCCAATAAGGTAAAGCGTGGGTCACGTATTGGTTGATGGAGGCACTGTAACATCCCCGAGCGTTTCTTCCTTTCACTCGTGCCCGATGAGACGGTGGGTGAGGCGTCAGAGTCGTTCGGATGGGAAGGCCATGCCCAGCGACTGTAAACAAAGAGACAGCCACGTGTCATCTCAAAGGGGACATTTTTCTAGTGGCTGATGCTGTAACGGGAAGGTACTGAGATGCCAGATGGGGCAGAGAAGCTTGGAAGAGAAGCGAGAGCAACTACTGGGTTGTGTATAGCGGAGCAATCTGAAATGCAGCCTGAAAAACAGATGCAAACTAATCCAGTGATGAATTAAAAAAAAAAAAAAAAGAGGGCTATATAAATAGTAGCTGATTTGGTCTGTGGTTAATAATTGAAATACAGTGTGGCAGTAAGAAGCTGATCTTCAGAATATAACAAGTGTTCTGTGGTAGACCAGGAGGTCACAGTTTGCCTGTGCAGCCCTGGGACTCTAATTAGCACACGGCTTTCAACACAAAGCAGCGACAAAACTCAAAATGCAGCTGTGAACGTGAAGGGAGCTCAGAAGAGCAACCTGAAGGGATAAGGGGTTGTGAATAGCAGGTTATATGGACAGATTATGGAAAGCAAAAATCTTCCCTCGTCCACTGATGGCTGGTAGGTGTCTCAAATTTTGTAGGAGTGAAGCTGTCTGTGAAGTAGCAGAGAAACCAAGAATTTGCCTTGTGTCTCCCCATAGCTAATATAATTTAAGACAAAGTCAAGCCTAGAGGCTTCTGAAAGTGTAACTCCAACAAAAAGTATGTTAAGCCTTTGGACAAGCTGTGGGGATGGTGAATAATGTCTGTAGGGAGCTGTTTACTGTCTTGTCATTGGTGAGAAGAACTTGATCTGCCAGTTTCCTCAAGGGTCTCTGTAGCAGTGCTCTTTCCAGTGCCAGTGAAAACACGTGCTCCCATAACAGTTGAATTGGAGTTCCCCTGCAATGCCGGGGCTGTTGAAGGCAGTGCACCCAAACAGCCTCCTTTCCCATCTTGCCACCTTTCTGTTGCTACCTTTTGAAAGGGTGTCCATAATGTATGAACTGGATAGTTTGCTTGATCTAACCTGGTGCGTTGGTTTACTGCTTTCAAATTGTTTTTTCCTTTGAGCAGGTCGTGTACAACGTCGGGCTCTGCATCTGTCTCTACGATATCACAAAGCTGGAAGATTCGTACATATTTCCCGGGGATGGGGCATCACATACCAAAGGTATGTGCTCGTCCTCAGTTATATAGTGTTGCAGAAGGTTAAGTAATGGTCTGGAAATGTAGGCTGAGTTCAGTTGTTAGGGAAAGTAACAACCTTGAAAGTAACAACGGAGCCTTAACTCCGTTCCTGTTAAGAGAGCAAGACAAACATGGTGAAAGTCTCTTCTTTTCTTTGCAGTTTTTGGGTACAAATAGAGCTTTAAATAACCACTCCTGCTTGTCTTCTCCTGTAGTCCATCTCTGTTCTACAATTAGAGCCATAGGTGTGGGCTAAGGAAGGGGATAATTTAATTGAAAATTATCGGAAATCTGCACGTAGAATTAATTGTTTTCCATTCCTCTAGTATTTTTTCTTTTTGAAGCTTATTTTCCCTAGCTAGAATGTTGAAACCTGTTTCTACATATAATAATTGCACAGCATTTGATGCTCATGTCCTAGCTGGAAGTTCTATGACATTTTTGTTGAAACTTAGACAGTTCTGGTTCAGCATACATTTGTAGTGTGGTTTGTTGGGTTTTGTTGTTTTTTTTTTTTTTTATAACAAAATACTGATTTCTTTACTTTGACTCTTGGTAAATCTGAGTAAAATCTGGAAGTAAATGCATAACAGCAATTTATTTTTTTTTTAAGTTAAAATACGTGGTGGGTTTTTCTACTGGTAAGAGATGCATTTTTCTATTTCCAGTTTACAGTGTGGAAGCATAGGTTGAGCACATGAAATGTTTCCTTTTGGAAGGGAACTGGGCTGACTGTATGTGGCTCCCCTTGTCTAAATTTTAACTCCAGTACAACTCGCTTCTAGCAAATAAAAACTTCTCTAATACTGAAGGAGAATGGTGGGCTTTCCTGATTACTTTAATCTCCATTCAGCTTCTTAACTCTGAATTACTCCTTTAACTGAAAGAATATATTCTCTCTGAATTTGGGGAAAAATAGTCTGCATTCAGAATGTGAGGTAGCGCTTTGATAAATTCTGCTGTATATAAAGTAATAACTTTAATGCACTGCCGGATTTTATGTTAAAGAGGAGCACTGAGAATGAACAGATAAAATGATGTTAAATTTCTCATAAGCATTGTTTGGATGAGATTGTCTTAGTATAACATTCTTATAATTATAAATGCCAAGTGCTTAGTTAGAAACATTTTATCTAACCTGGATGAAAAATCCAGTTATGTCAGAGAATCTTATTTACTCTGACAATAGTTGATTTAAAATATTTTATTTAAGGAAAATACAACATCGCTGACAAAGATAAAAGGCAGAAGTATTGCAAGTATAATTTCAAATGATACTTTAGGCCTTGAAGCATTGTGCAGGAATGCTTCCATCACAACTTAAGCAGAGGACCTGCTCCATGCTTTTCAGCTTACACTTTCATTCTGTGAACTTTGACTCTTGCAGGACTGAAGAGCTGGGAACGGGACACTGCTGGTCAGCTGCTGTCAGAACTCGTACAAACCAGTTAGGAATCAGAACTCTTACTCCTGTTGTTCTGTCTAATCTGTGACTGTAAAGAAATCGTAAAAGAAACTGGCTAAGTGTCTTAGGGGGCATATAGGATGTGGGATTTTGTTTTAATGGCTGCCATCCTGTGGAAGGAGTGTAATTCACTCACATGGAAATAACAATGATGATGTGTTTTCTTTTAAGTGCATTTCCGCTATGTGGTCTTCCATCCCTTCCTGGATGAGATCCTGATTGGACAGATTAAAAGCTGCAGCCAGGATGGCGTTCATGGTAAGTCACAACTTCTGATATTAGGGACACGTGAGCTGCAGGGCTCCTGGGTCTGCCGAAGCACTGGTTTCAGGTAGAATGATGCTGTCTGTAGGCTGGGTAAAGGCTATCGCTGGCCTCTCGCGCTGCTCTGAGCTGAGGGTGGTTGGTAGTTCGAGCCTGGCAGCTTTCCCTGCCCCTGATGCTTTTGTCTGCACTCCCCTTTCCTTTTGTCAGTCACGTGCGTGCCCAAGAAGAACAGGCAAGCCCATCTGGAGCATAGACTGGATTAATTGTCTCGCTTCAGTTAACACAACTTGTGTTTTTCAAAGTGGAAGTATCGGCTTGTGTTGGTCTGATGGATTTTTCTTATAGTTCTGTGCAAATTCACCATCATTTCTTATACCTGAAAACATGGCAGGGAAACGTGCTTGTGAGCACAAAGTGCTGCCAGAGTCATGGAATACATAACTGATGAGTTGCTTTCCTTTCTTGAAGAAGTCTTCCATGCAAACAAGCTCCTCTGCTCAGTTGTTAAATTAGGGCAATGAGATTACCTTGGCTGCATTTGTTGCTGATTGAGCATGGTCCATTCTCTGTTAAAATTCAACATCATGAAATCTTGAGGGGAGGTGGGGACTGTTCTAAGTTTATATTGATCTTTATTTAACGTGTTACATCTGTGATTTCTTAGCTCTTTTCTGTCACAGACCTCTATAGCATCTGACTCATTTCTTGGAACGCTTTCATTTCCATTCCTGCTCCAAACAACCTTTTCCTTTCCCAGCAGGCACAAAGACTGTGCCCTCTGTTGCTGTATGTACTTTCAGCCGGGTGGTTTCTTTGCTGCCAATGGAAATCGAGTGTTGTGGCTCAAAGAATAATTCCTGCATAATCTCAGTGTCCTTCCTGAGAGAGGAAAGGAATGAGTCTAGAAATGCATTTTAGGAATCACTATGGAACATCATTTGCAGAGAATTGTTTCAGTCTTAATCAAATTCTTTTCTCCGCAGTTTCTATTGGATTCTTTGATGATATTGTCATCCCACCAGAATCCCTGCAGCAGCCAGCTAAGTTGTATCCTTTGATCACCTTTGATAACTTTACTACTTCATTTCAAAAGATTGTGCAGTGCTGGCCCAACAGGCATTCACCACTGCAACAATGAAGGTGCTCAGCGGCAGAAGCTAAGCCCTTGTGTCGGGCAAGTCCCGCAGACTGTTATCACAGCTAGACAGGCCCTCACGCTCATTAGGTTTTGCAGGATCATTCTGCCTGCTGATAGAAATGAATGGCAATGTCCCCCGAACAGCCGAGTTGTAATCCCTGCCTCCAGTCTTGGCTGCTGCTGAAGATAGAATGCAGGTTTTACCACACCATGTGACGTCTACATGCATGTGTGTCTGGTGTACTTCAGTGTGATAGGCAAGGTTGTCTTGGGTTTGAGGGGGATTGCTTGTTTGGGGGTCTTTTCTGTTGGTTTTTTTTGGGGCGTGGGTACCCCAGCAGCATACACCTTGAAGCAGAAAAATCAGAAGGAAGATGGGTCCTGGACTGCGCAGACACTGACCCAGGACAGCACATGGTGGTTTGATAAATAACTGTGAAAAGGCTTTGAATTGAGTCTGTTCTCAGAACTGTCAGAAAGTGATCTGTCAAGCAGAATACTGATTGTTTCCATCCTTAATCCTTGGCGTGGCCAGTGATGAAGCAGAGCAGGTGTGGGTGTGGGAATACGAGACAGAAGAAGGGGCCCATGACCTTTACATGGACATTGGGGAGGAGATCCGCTTCCGAGTCGTGGATGAAACGTTTGTCGATACATCACCGACAGGTCCAAGCTCTGCAGAGGCTTCCACTTCAACTGCCACAGAAGAAGTCCAGAAGAAAGAGGCACCGTACACTCTTGTGGTAACTATGTGCATTGATTCATAGAGCCTTGTGAGCGCTGTGGTTTGTTCAGTGTCTAAAATAGCATCCCTTTCCCAAGGAACTGATTGCTTTAAGTTGACCCTGAAACAAAATGAAAGGAGTGGAAAAAGGGAGGAACGAGATTGTTCTTGCGGTTGTTCTGAGTGTTTTCATTGGAACACTTCGTGGTTGTTGGTGGATTTTCCCCTGGGAGGATGATTTAAAGCAGACTGCAGATGCAGGATTTGTAAGTAGGAGTGAGCGTATGAGGAGTACAGAGCTGGGAGTCACACATCAAGGTTTATGCAGCAGCTGAAGTCTTTCCTTGCAGTGTTCTGGCATAAGACCCACTTGAGGACAATGCATGAAAAAGGTAGATCTGAAGCAGTGACAGCTCTGCTCTATAACTCAGAGGGGAGAGATGTTACATTTTTAGGCGTTTTCCTCTATTTTCTATGCAGTTTAAAATTGCACCCTGTCATCTTCTCTCTGTGAACAGGGATCAATCAGCGAGCCTGGTCTGGGCCTCTTGTCGTGGTGGACAAACAGTTAGCTGCCATCAGAGCCTGCTCCACAGAAGGTCTTTCCGATGGATGTTTGGGGTATAACGGGATACTGCTGGTGCTCACTGCTCCTCTGAAGCTGAATGAGAAATTAGACCTGCCATTCTCTGTTTCCCCTTCAGCTTCCAACCTGCCAGAGAGAGACAGTCGATTTCAAGACATGTCTTCACTGATCTGCAGAAGGGAATTTACAGGCACAAAAAGCCTTGAGCACAGCAGCAACAAACTCAGCTGGAGCTTTGGTCTCCTGCCCTGGAGGAAAACTGGGGAGGTCTTTACTTGCCTGAATTAAGGAGGGAGTTGACTTCAGTGAGTGAAAGCAGAAGAGAAAGCTTGTCAAAAAGTACAGCTTCCTTGGGCTGAGGGGTTGATCTCAGAGGGTAGAAACCTGCCCTTCTTTTGACAAGAAATTAAGAAGAGACAGCAAAAGACTAGTTAGTAGCAGTGTGGTACTCCAGAGACCTGGAAAATGCTGCTGCTAGGAGAGCAGGAGAGAGGGTGGCAATGTTCTGCTAAGAATGGGAAATTCACCCATGGATGAAGTCAGCTAAAAAGAATGGGAATGACAGTCATTTACCCAAAAGTAACTCAGGCTTGGTGAAAATGACCACTGTGGAAAGCTACAGGCTGCTTACTGTCCTGAATGGAATTACTTTACTGGGTGGGCTGTATTTATGTAGAATGAGCTAAACTTTGCAGTTTGACTGAAATATGTAATTATGAACTAAATGGACCAAGGCTGCTTTGAGCAAGCTGCTCCAAACTCTCGTTTGTGGGGGTGTCTTAATACTGTAAGTGGAATAAATAGTAAAAACCACACAGCCTGCCTTCCTGTACAATTTGTGGGGAAACTATTAGCTTCCTGCCCAGCAGGAAGAAAACAGTTGCCTCCTGCAGTTAAGCTACTTGGATTTCAAGGCAGACAGTGTTGAGACCAACGCTTTGCTCTGTGCTAGCAGCCAATGACAAACAATTGCCATCACCCTCCCTGACAGCAGTACAAGGAGAGGGGGGAACAAAACAGTGAGTAAAATCTATGCAGGGCCTATTGCCAAGAGAGTGATGTTGCACATAATTACAAAGCCAGCCACGTTTGGCAGGAAGGGGCTGTAATTCCCTGGGATAGTGGGTCTGCTTAACCTCCAACTGCAAAAACAAAGCCTGAGTCACCAGCGCCCTCCCTGCAGCGTCGTTAGAACCCCTCAATTCTGAACTGTTATTCCTTGTGCATTGCCCTAATTAAAAGGGAGCCTAGAATTCTTTAGGTTCACATAGTAACTGAGGTCCATCTGTGCAGACAGTAAGCTTACTGAGTACCACCTACAGAGCAGCAGTGCTGACGTGCAACCATCTAGCTGTGGTGGAAACAAACTTTGCAGAAAACCCCCAGCTGTTTGTGTAGGTGGAAATTTGGGTGAAACAAGTAAGGAGCTTCCACAGAGGCTGTTCTGGGGTAGTGCCAGAGCAGGGTCAAAACAGCCCCAGTAGCTGTTAACTCAGTTCCCATTTCACAGGGTCAGAGCTCCCAGCAGTGTAGTGAGATGGGAGCTACACAGCTTTGTGTGCAGTTCTTATGAAGAGAACTCAACATCTGTCTCTTGTTGTAAGTTGTGCTTGAGGAAACTAATTTAGCATGCAGTGCTGGGAGAGCAGATACATCAGGTGCTCTTGCAAGTTTGTCATTGCTGCAGTAGTGGCAGTGATTTGCGACGGACAGGAATGTAGTGGGGAAGGTGGTGACGGCCACGAGTAGAGCCTGCAGTAGGTTAATGTCAAAGGCTAAACAGTGCAAGAGAGCTATGAGGGCTCTTCTTTTTACCATGCAGAGTTACTGTTTGTTGTTGTTTGTTTTTTGCTCCATATAGCAGTATTTTACAAGAAGTTCTTTCCCACCTTCCCAGCAACAGTGACAGGGATCAGGATGATGAATACAATAACACATGGCAGAAGAGATGGTCACATTCTTTATTTTCATTTTAAATCTTTAGCCATCAGTAAAGTGAATGGGCAGAAAACAACCAAGTGAGCAGACAAACCCACCTTAGCTGGTTATTTCCAAGTATAAATAACTGTGGGACAACTGAAACTGAGCCAAAATAGAAAAAGGGAGCAGGGGAATTTAAAAGACAAAAGTAAGCCTAGCTGCACTCCCTTTTCATAGTGTCAGTGAAGAGGAAGTACCATAACAAAAAGGAAGCTATGGTTACATTTGATCAGACATTTATTCCAACAGTAGGCATGGAATTGCACTTTCATGAAAATGCCAAAGCTGAATCGAGTCCAGTGCACTGGGGCATTGTGCACACTTAGCTTGATTTCTGCTGCAGCTCCTTCATTCTGTTCAGGGCACTGCCAGCCTGAAACCACTCGATCTGCGACTCATTGAAGGTGTGGTTCAGCATGATTGTTTCTTGGCTCCCATTGGGATGTTTGATGATGCATTTCAGAGGCTAAAGAAAGAAGACAGTTTTTATTTCCCCCCCTCTCTTTCAAGGGCGCAAGTTATCTGAAGTTTCTCACAGGAAAATTCCTACATGTTTTTAAAGGGCTGAGAAGGGAAAATTGTAGCTCAGGGTAGGTCTTAACATAAAAAGTGAGGTTGCAGTTCCTTGTAGGAAACACTCATGCTCAAGTCAACAGGAACTCAGAGTATCATACAAGGGTATCTCATCACTATTCAGAACAACACAGTCTGATTCTAACCTGCCCTGTAGCCCCCCCAGGGCACTGTGTCTTGCCTGGTTGGGAGGTTGCACTGCCCACCAGTGCCAGTGCTGCCTCACAAGCACACAGCTCACCACTGCTCCCATCAGTGGCACATCCCTGCCCCCGAGTACATGACAAGACACCGGACTGTTACCTTTCCAGGTGCAAAGTCTTTCAGCCCCACAATGCTTAGCTTGTCCACAGGATGGATCTTGTTGTAGTCCGCTGGATCAGCGAAAGTGAGAGGCAGTAGACCTTGCTTCTTCAGATTGGTTTCTGCAGAGAACAAACCACCAACCACTCTTGTCATGCCCCACTGCAGGAAAGCAGGATTACCTTCTGGCTGCCCAGTGCTTCTCAGGGTAGCATTCCAGCAACAATTATCTTCGTAGTAAGATCAGCATATCCGCTGTTTGTGGCATATCTAACTAGATATGTAACAGGACTCCTGACAGGAGGGACCCCCTGCCATCTGTCAGCAGGTAAGGTTCATGCCTGTAGGCGTTGAGCCCCAGGGCAAGGTAAACACTGCTTCCACTCAAACCAAACACATCCTGTTTACACACACCACAGGGGAAGCGTGACTCACCGTGGATCCTGGCAAAGCTCTTGGTGATGATGACCCTGCCTCCTAAGTGACGTGGCTCCAATGCTGCGTGCTCCCGGCTTGATCCTTCACCATAGTTCTCATCCCCAATAACTGCCCATTTGACACCCATTTTCTGTGACAAAAGACAGATTTACATTTTTGCTGCCACTCAAGTGAGGAATTAACAATAAATACCCACCCACACATCTAATTTCAGTGTTTCACTGACACTGCTGTGCTATGACACCTTCTCCCAGAAGGCTCCCTTCAATTCTAAGAAAGGAGAGAGAG
The DNA here is from genome assembly GCA_036023395.1 of Myiotriccus ornatus. Lineage (NCBI taxonomy): Eukaryota > Metazoa > Chordata > Aves > Passeriformes > Tyrannidae > Myiotriccus > Myiotriccus ornatus. Next base: position 49,291,619 of record JAYRBT010000042.1, read on the forward strand.
AAAGGAATTAAGTGCTTCACAGCAGATAGGCACTGCCATCCTTTGCCGACAAAGGCTGAGGAGGATTGCCCTTGGCATCCAAATCCTTTCTTGGGAAGGACTGCTCTCTTCCTTGGGAGCAAATCCTTTCTTTCCTTTTCCTGCCACCTCTCCTTCCATGGTGCTGTGCCAGACCAAGGTTCGCACCAGCCAAGATCTCTACTCTACTTCTGGAAAGGATATGGAAAATTTTAACAACTCTCTGGGAAGAGCCAATCCGAGACAACTGCCAAGTTGTTCAGAGGGTAAAAGGACATTTCTTGAGATTCAAAACCAAGTGTTAAAGAATAAAGGGGATAAGATTATAATTTGTTTAAACATTAGACTAGTCACAGGTGGCAAGATTTAGTTACAGTCTAATGACACCCGTGCCTTGTGAGGTGTGCAGTGCCTAAAGGAGTTCTTCCTCTTTTGTCATGATTTCTGGTCCCCTCAGAGTCGTGGGATCTTCCTCCCTCTTCCCCCTCAGGTAGGGACTGAATCTCCTACAGGAACTGCAATCATCAGAGTAAGTACCAAGAAAAATCCTCAGTGCTAAGGGAATTCACAGCTGCTGTTACTTGAGAGCAGGAGGGAGACATCCTCATTCTTGGCACACACTGCCCAAAGCGTAAACATCCTCTTAAAATAGATGTGTCAGGGGAACATCTCACCTTGTAGTAACGGGCTGTGTCTGGGACTGGGCCAAACTCCTGGGTTAATGCATTCCTCACAGAGTTGGCTTTGCCATTTTCAATGTTGATGGCACCGATGAGCAGGTTGTTGGAGATGTTGTCCAGGTGGCCACGGAATTTAAGCCACGGTCCGGCTGCAGAAATATGGTCAGTGGTGCATTTCCCTTTTACCTAAAGGGTAGTAGAAGAGAAGAATGTCTTAGGATGGAGCAGTGTACTTGGCCCTTCCTCAACACTTTTAACTGTGAAGCATTAAGTGGGGGGAGTGGTCGATACTCCAGAGGGCTGTGCAGCCCTTCAGAAGGACCTTGGCAGGTCACAGAAGTGAGCAGAGAAGAACTGTCTGAAGCTCAACAAAGGCAAGTGCAGGATCCTGCACCTGGGCAAGAATAATCCCATGCACCAGCACAGGCTGGGGGCCAACCTGCTGGAAAGGAGCTCTGCAGAGGACCTGGGGATCCTGGTGGACAGAAGGTTGTCCCTGAGCCTGCAGTGTGCCCCTGTGGCAGCAGTATCCCAGGGTGCACTAGGAAGAGCACTGCCAGCAGGTCAAGGGAGGTGGTCCTGTCCCTCTACTCAGCCCTGCTGAGGCCACATCTGGAGTGCTGTATCCAGTTCTGGGCTCCTCAGTACAAGTGACACGGAACTCCTGGAGTGGATCCAGCAGAAGGCTACCGAGATGATTAAGGGACTGGAGCATCTCTTGTTCAGCCTTGAGAAGAGACAACTGAGAGGGGACCTCATCAATGCCCATCAGTATCTGAAGGGAGGATGGATCCAGGCTCTTTTCAGTGGCGCCAAGCAACAGGACAAGAAGCAACAGGCAGAAACTGCTGCACAGGAAATTCCACCTGAACGTGAGGAAGAACTTCTTTACTGTCCAGGTGACCACACACTGAAACAGATTACCCAGAGAGGTTGTGGAGTCTCTCTCACAGGAGATATTCAAGAACTGTCTGGACACAATCCAGTGCAATGTGCTCTAGGATGGGCCTGCATGAGTAGGAGGTTGGACAGATGACCCACTGTGGTCTCTTCCAACCTTACCCACTTTGTGATCATCACCTCTCTTTTTAAAGGCACAAACCCAAGACAAGCACATCTGTTAAAGAATCGAGGCACTCTGAGGCAGAAAACAGTGGTCATTCTGCCTGTGTTGGGTAGGAGGAACAGCCCTGTTCCAAAGGGTAAATTACAAAAATTAGCTTAGCTGTGACATCTCCTGCCATGTCCTCACTTCATTCAGCAGCAGGTTTTTCAGGTACAAAAAGCAATTAAGCCCTTCCTGCTACAGCTCAGCCTCCCTGCTAGGGGACTTCAGCAAGATGCCAAGTGTTATCCTCTAAGTTTCCAAACTGCACATAAGCCTTCTCAGCTTGTCAGAGCAGAATTCTCAACCAGAGATAATGGCCTTCCAATTGGTAAGTCTCAAAGTGCTTGCAAAGGAATTGCCTTGTCCAAAACTTAAGCACAGCTCAGTATGGCCCTTGCGAGTACCTGCAACTCTGCCAAATCATCAGGGTTCCCAAAGGTCAGTTCCTAAGGGATTGCATTTCAGAACCCATAACTGTATTAACTGAAGTTTTCATCCTCTTAACTCACCTCAGGCAGTGAGGAGAAATCCTATCTCCATTAAAAGACCAAATTGCAATGTTTTATTATGAAGTATTTTCTATAAAGTGGGAAGAGAACATGCATACTGATGGATGAGAAGTTCCCAATGACCCCATTTCAGACAAAATACATCGTAGAACAGTCAGTTATTAAAGATGCTAATTAAAGAACCCATCCACCTTTCTGCTGCAGGTTATAACTGGGACTGCATGGTATGGGCAGAATTGTATTCCATGCTATAACAAGCTTCATTTTTCATGGTATTAGCTAACCACTAGCCCAAAGGACAGGAGTCTCTTAGTTATAGAAGGAAACACCTGGAAGGAAGGAAGACCCTTGGTTCACTTTCCATGACAATGTGGTTATAGGGGAGGGAATCAAAAACAGCTCAAAAGGCACATCCAAAGCTTCTAGCAGCTTCTGTGCAAACCTCTGAGAAGACCATCATAGCTGATGTTCCCCCACTTGGCTCCTGACCTTGATGAGGATCAGCATGTCTTCTAGGTCCTTGCCATCCCACTTATCAAAGGGCTCAAGAAGCTGGAGGCGCTGGCTGGTGGGGCTCACATCCACGTGCTGCCCACTGCCATCCTTGGGAGGGTACTGATAGGTGTCCTGGCCTGGGTCAAACTCCTTCCAAAGAAGAAAGGAAAATCATCAGCCTCAGCCATCCCCAACAGCACATAAAAGAAGAAGCAGATAACAGCACATAAAAGAACAGGCAACTGCCCCCATTCTAGCTGTAACACCACATGTCAAGGAAAAGGTCAGTGCTTGAATGTTCTCTCAGTACATATAAAACACTGCTATTGTCAGGCCTTCCCTCCCTCCGCCTCCAGACCGAGCAGTTACCAGCTTGGGCAGCTCATCTGCATCAGGTGCCTCTAGTTTAAACTTCTTCCCATCTGCTCCTGTCAGGTAATCTGTCTCAGGGTTAAATTTTAGAGTGCCAGCAATGGACAGGGCTGTGACAATCTGAAAGAAAAAAATGACAAATTTAAAGGTGTATTCTACCCCCCATTTCTTCATTTGAAAGTCCTAAGTCTAATAGTCTCAAAGCCAGCAGCCAAGCTACTAATCTAGCCACACTGGGCCTCTCCTGTAGGTACAAGAATTGATTCCCAAGGCACCCTGAACTATTCCATGGCCCCTCCTCTGGCTGTTTCTTACCTCTGGAGAGGTCACAAATGCATGAGTCTCTGGATTGGCATCATTGCGACCTGTGAAATTCCGGTTGTAGGACGTGACTATTGTGTTTTTCTCTCCTTTCTTGATGTCCTTCCTGTGAAAGAAGCAAACATGCTCATCAGATCTAAATGGGATACTGCTTCTAGATGTCTCACTGCTAAAATCCCCCAGCTTCGTTTTGGCAGTACTACCTTTTAGAAACATGAACTGGTGCCTGGACATGTTTTCTCCCTTAAGCAAAGACTCAAAACAAAGGACAGTGCAAACCCAAGTCACTGATTCTTGGAGTAGTTTTCATAGCACTGCTGAACTGTCTAAATAACCAGCTAAGTACATTGTCTTTGGATAGCCCACCATCAGCAGTGACAAAGCCACATGACAATGTGTCTCCCATCCCTTCTACTGGGAATTTTTCTTCCTGCTACTCCAATGACTGAAGTTGGACCAATTCCTTTTTCCTGTTTTAAAAGGACCGTACAACCTTCAGTCCACTCTCACAGATAACAAACATCTCTCTTCCCATTTTTTGTCTACTATGAAAAGACTCCAGAATGTGTGTCCATTCTGCAGCTTCATTCACTTAGAGTTCAGTATAAATCTGCAGTCTTTCTTTTCTCCTCCTCCAGTGCACATCAGACAGCTATGGCCAGTGGGTTTTTAAACATTTCATTCCCAGTGTGTTGTATTTACAATCACATTTGGCTTCACAGAGCACTTTAGTAGCTAAAAGACACAAAGCTAGAGCGAGGTCTGTCTTTCACTTTACCTGTCCCACTGGCCAATGCATGGCCCACAAGCGTTGGCAAGAACCATCCCTCCAACTTCTCGCAGGATTTTTGCCTGGGGGCAGAGAATAACTTTGTTACTGGTAGAAAATCTGGAATAAGTTTCTGGGGTTGCTCTTTCAGGGGAAGCAGACACTAACAGAAAGCACCAAGCGTGAAAAAATTCCCCTCCTTGTTTGTTTTGAGTCACTTTTGTAAATATATAAATATGGGGGTTGACCCCAATAAGGCTTAAATTAACACTGGGGAAGAGCACAGGATGACTTGCCATGATGTTCCCATTCTCTACCTGCTTCAACTTGAACAATCCAGCTACTTGCAGGTATTTGACTGAAGGGCAGTGTCTGGTCTGATTAATATCCTACAGGCTTCCTGTCCATGTAAGCAGAGAACTGGCCAAAGTGCAAGCAAGTGTGTGTGCCTGCTCAGTCCACTCCGCAAATGACTCAGTTAAGGGGGGAGCTGTTAAAGAAAGGCATGATTGTGGACTCGGTTGGAGGAGGCATTAAGTATTGGCTGGGCATATCCACATGTAAAGACTCGGTCCCCATGCTGTGACAGCATCTAAGATTTACTAAGTAGTAAAATAATTAAAACATCATCTTCTGCCAGAAAAGGGAAGAAAGTAGGTAATGGTTCCTCTCTGGAAACACTCTTTTTAAATCAAATGAGTTTTGCCATAAGTTTTGTCTAAATTGGGAATCACCCTCCAACAAAAGAGCTTGCTCACTTCCTAAACTGTTCTTAAATGAGAAAAATGGATTGCAGGGCTTTGTCAGCCATGGCCATCTACAGAATTCCAGGAGCATGAGGCATCCCTTGCTGTGCATACTGTTATCTCCTCAGGGTCCCAGTTCCTGATAAGTGTCTTAGCTCTGTTCAGTTCCAATCCTGTTATGTCCAGGTAGTAAAGATATCAGGTCAAAACACTGTCAGGGTGACAGCAGGACCCACAGGCACAGTAGCACAAGAACAGTCACTACCTCAGTAATTGTACCTCCAGCAGTAAGTGAAGACAAAGTTTGAGAGGTTTCCATTATCACCTCAGGACCCTTGAGTACTGTCTTGAAGAATTTAACCCTTACTGTTTGGAAGTGTAAGGAGTAGCCATACTCACATAACCGTCTCTTTCAATGGTGGCACGGATCTGCTCTGAACCTGGTGTGATTGTGAACTTCGATTTGCACTTCAATCCATGTGCCAGTGCCTGTTTTGCCACAGCTGCAGAGCGTCCCATGTCCTCATAGCTGGAGTTGGTGCAGCTGCCGATCAAGCCTGTGGTGTTTGACAGAACATGGAGGTGGTTACTGTAGCCCTGGTATTAGGAAGCTTCTCCCTGACCTGTCTCTCAGCAGAAAAAACAAGGGACAACCACCTTTTCTGCTGACAAGGAATCTGAAAGGGTTTCAGGTACTAACACTGCCAAGCCACCCAGCAGTGTACTGTGGTCACAAGCAATCCCTCGTCCAGCTTTGGAGGTTGCACAGTCAAACACACTACCCTGTCACTATTCTGGTTATTGTTTTACAAGATCTCAGTGTCACTTACTTCCACTTTGGTTATGCAAATTACCAGAGAGAGGTATTGTTCCGCAAAGACAGAAAAGACTTCAAAGCAAGATGGTAAGAAATGGAGGAAATTATGAAAAGCAAGCATGCTTTGTTAGAGTATGAAGACCACATGAGGACATACTGTACAATCCTGACAGGTGCTAACCAGCAAAATATAAATTCTCTTTCAGTTACAGTTGCTGAACTGTATCCCATTTGTAACACTGTTGAATAATACATTTCCCACCTGGGATGTGTGGCTTTACAATGTATTTCCAGTCTTTTCATTACCCCTGTGGGCAAAGGTTGAGAAGCCAACCCACAGGTTACCATCCCAAAAGTGAGTATTCCAAGTGAATTTCCAAGCCCGCTCTTTAGGACAGAAAGTACTAATTTTACTATGTCCTGAGAGCTCAACAGCCAACTGCTGACAATCGTGCTCCTGACAGATCTTTGCAACAGACAAATACGTACCGCAGACTATTAAGAGAAGTGCTCTTCAACAGGTAACATTCCTGTCAACCCAAACATTCAAAAGTTTTGAAAATGGAAAAAATGGTCTGTCTCAAGATTAAAATCCCTCCTACTATCCCTGATCTCATCCTAAACACCTGGCCCAGGCAGTCACTTCTCCTTCCAGCAAATATGGCCATGAAGAGATGACACTGCACCAAAGGCAAAGGACATACAGCAGCAATGAGAAGACTGGGTCCCAAGACAGCAACATTTATGCCACAAGTATGAAGGCAGAGGAAAGAGCAAATGCTACCCACCAACTTTGATATCAACAGGCCAGCCCTCCTTTTCTGCCACAGCACCAATATCTGACACAGGGTGCGCCAGGTCTGGTGTGAAAGGTCCATTGATATGTGGTTTCAGCTTTAAGAAACAGTGACAAAGTCAGAAATTAGAGTAGCAAAGAATAACCCCAAAACACAGCAGCAAATCAATGCCTTTCATAGCTCTATCTGGAAGCTGTTTAAATAGGATTCTCCTACAAGAACATTGGAGCACAAGCTGTCAGTGAAGCAGACCTGAGTGTATTTTACATATTCTAGTACAGTGCCAGGGGTATTGCATCCAACTCCCAGCTTGGTCCTCATTCACACAAAGCAGAGTCATGTCACAACATCCAAGATGGCAAGAAGAAAGAATGCCTTACCTCACTGAGGTTGATTTCTATCACCTGGTCATAATGACAACCAGAATCTGGTACCAAGTGTTGCTTGAATTCATCTGCCAGCGCAGCTATGTCTGGAATAAGAAAGAAGGGGCATCTGAAAAGTGCAGCAAATACGAGAGAAAAGAAAAAGTTTGGAACAGCTAAACACGGGGGGTCCACCATATACTTCCCCAGCCACCTCATCCACAGGCTTTCTACTTACAGCAGATGACCTACAGGACCACATGAGGTCAGAAGTCACATCAGACAACTGTAGGAAGATACTGCTCCCAGAACACATCTTCACTTGAACCCGTACTTCTACCCACTTCAACCACCAAACCCTCTTACCAGCTCGCCCAGTCTTGCCCAAGTATTTCTTCATGCGTGCATTGTACGGGAAGATCGACGTGGTAGCACCGATTTCAGCTCCCATGTTACAGATTGTTGCCATTCCTAGAGAAGAAGTGGGAGAAGTGACCATGGGGTCAGTAAGAAAGTCCAAGGCCATCCAATTGTCCAAAAGTCAGTACATGGAAAAGACAGCAAAGCCAAGAGGGATCACAGAAACCCAAACCCACAGCTGAGAGAACACGCTGGCAACATAATGGCTGGCTCGGCCCCTCATGATTCTGACTGATATAGTGCCTGCAACCAGACTTTTCTGCAAGGAAGGAGCCGAAAATCACATTCATTCTTGCAGATACTGGAAGGGATGACAGGGAACCTCCATCGGCACTGAGTATCAAATACATTTACAGCAGTGAGCAGTGTCTCTGCTACCTGCAATGGGTGTCCTGTCCCTCCCTACCATCTCATTTATCTTTACTGGAGGAGCCAGAAATTTGTGAGAAATGTAATGGGTTGAATAAAATGCTTCCAGTGTCAGAACACAGAAAAATAATCCCAAATATTTGCTCACGGCACTGGGATTACCCATGCCTTTCAAGGACACAGCAATGAAGCTGTAGGAGCTGCTGCTTTACAATTAACAACCTAGGAACAGATACCACAGGTCAAGTTCCTCTGATTTCACAGAAGAAAAATCCCAAATTGCTCTCAGTTTGTAAAACCAAATATTCCAAGTTGTAGCCAAGTCAGGCAAATTAAGAGGAGAAGTCCAGCTTGAA
>JAYRBT010000042.1:49299860-49311717 GCA_036023395.1 Myiotriccus ornatus
TTGCTCTCAGTTTGTAAAACCAAATATTCCAAGTTGTAGCCAAGTCAGGCAAATTAAGAGGAGAAGTCCAGCTTGAATGCTGTGCTTCAAGTCAAAGGAAGGGACATCTCTTGTAATTTGTTCCTAGCTAGCACATTACAGAGAACCACATTTTTTGCTGGTTCAAATTCAGCACCCGAGACCCAAAATTAGCTAGTATATGATTGCATGTTACAAATTGCTCCTTTCTGCTCTATCCTCTGCCCACACCCCTTTTCTAAAAAGCTTTTTCTTTAGTTGTTGTCACACATATACTCCCTTTAACCTGTTTCTTTTTTCTATTCACAGCATATTTTAGGCTGAAATGAAAATATCATCCTTTATCTCTGGCATCTCCGTCTTCTTAAGTATATGCTGGAATACCTCCACCCTTACTCTTATCCTGATGTACCATCTTACAGGATTCTTCACAATTAAGTATCCCATGTTCTTAAAGTCACAAGAAGATTTAATGGAGAGAGGTCGCTTTTTCACTGATAAGGAATGCTGTTTTGTTACACCATGCTCACCCAACTCTCCCACTTTGCAGTGTATGAATCACCAGGCCAGGCTAAGGAAGAACATTGAGTCCTTCTTGCCTGACTCCCTTCCCAGCCTCCAACACTCAACACTCAGCTCCAACAACACTCCTTTCAGGTAAGAGATTTGTGTTGTCTTACCTGTGCAAGAGATTGAATCCACACCTGGCCCGTGGTATTCAATGATGGCGCCTGTTCCACCCTTGACAGTGAGGATGCCAGCCACTTTCAGGATCACATCTTTAGGAGAAGTCCAACCTGAGAGCTTGCCAGTCAGTTTTACACCAATAACCTGAGCAACATTAATGGGGGGAAAAAAACCACTGACATCACTTCCTTTCAGGAAGGTAATGGTATATAGTTCTCCTGTGGGGTATATTGCTTTCAGATTGCAATGGTATATGATGCCTTATATACACAGTGGTTGAAAATCAATGTTCCTTACACATATCTCACCCTTCACATTACAGATAAGTATTCTTTGTGCTCCTACCTTTGGGCATTTGAGCTCCCAAGGGATTCCTGCCATGACATCCACGGCATCAGCTCCACCCACACCAATGCAGATTCCTCCCAAGCCACCTCCGTTTGGGGTGTGTGAATCTGTGCCAATCAGCATAACCCCAGGGTAGGAGTAGTTCTCCAGAATGATCTGAAAATAAAAATGGATTGTTTGCTTGCTTGTTTGTTGGGAAAGGAAGGGGAAGACAGCCGGAAAGAAGACAAGAACAAGAGTTTAGATTAGTTTGTATTTGCAGATTTCAGTAGCAAGAAAGTAATTGAATTTGGTTTGGACTGGAAATTCTCTTCTGTTTCAAGCTCCTTGTGGAGAATGTAATGACAGCACAAGGTACCAAGTCTCAGCCCCAGGATCCTTGCTTGTCCCAGGATAATAAAAAGATTTTTAAAAATCACTATTCTTTTCACTAGAAGAATCCTTCCCTCCAGTTTAGGCTTTTGCTAAGGTGCCACCTTAGTTAGCCTTTGTTAAGGGTCAAGAGTCTCTTCCATAGTCTCCACACCCTTAATAAACTGCTGAGCAAGTCAGTTCACTTATCCAATGCTAGACTGGATATATCAAGACCTTCCGTCATCTTTATGCTCTCATAGCAGTAGAATACCATTAGGCTCCTCCAGTTCATGATGCCAGGCAAAACCCAGTCACACAGAAGAATCCCTCACGAAGAGGCTGCCCTTCCCTTATTGCTGTTAGTGATTCTGTGCAAGACTTTTTCAATTACCAACAAAACCACAAAATGGTTATTTAATTAAAAAAAAAAAGAGTTTTCTGTGATAGTGACAAAGTGGAGAACTCAAGCTAATGAACTTCTTATTGTATATGTGTCACACCAACGCTAAGGACACCCTCTCTGGGTACCACAGAACTCACAGCACATGCGTCATAGAACAACTTGAACAGAACTAAGGTGATCCCTCATTAAAAAGACTAAAGCTTTGCTTTTACAACTTTCAGCTTTATCTATTTGTAGCTCACATTAATATATTTGTGGGAGAAAGGTCACTTTCAAAGCCTCACTTTACCAGAGCTGGACTCTGAAGCTAATACAACATGACCAGTTTTCTCCAGCCAGAGAAACTCAGCCACAAGAAAGCTGGTAGCCACAGCATGGAGCTATGTTGCCGTGTGACAGATGTCATGAGTGGTTCCACAGCACAAATGACCTGAGATGTTCCCCTAACCTTTTGAAGAGTTCACCTGTTGCATCACATTAAGCTAAGGTAACCTTAGTAACTCATTTTGTAGCTAAGAAAACATAGGAGAGAGTTCTTGACTCTTGTCACAAGTTGCCTGCTGACAGGATGCTTACCACTCATCCATTCTCCTTTCCACTTTTGCTTCATTCTGCTCTTCAGCTCTTACTTCCTGAGACTCAGAGGAACAAGGAAAAATGACTACTGGACCCACAAAGCAGATCAACCACAAGCAATTTAGGGAAATCCTGACAGAGGTGTTGGTTTTTAAAAAAACAAAAAGCTTCATTAAGTGGTAAGTTATCTTAGGACAGTCATACTCATTTTAGATCCAAGTGAAATAACAAAAGAATCTCAGACTTGGAAACTGTTTTGCATTTTATTCAAATTTACATAGCAACTGGTTATGTGTTGCCATTCTTAGGTACTTAAAAGTATGCAGCTCTGTTTGGTGTCCTCATATACTCTCCTGGGTTTTATGGAAGCAAATGCATACATAATAACCCTAAAAAAAGTATGTTACCAAGGCTGCTCTCCTTAGCACCAAAAGCAATTCACCTTAACCCTATGAAACCATCTTGATGGCATCCCCTTACTGTTCCAATTGTACTAAGAGGAGCCAGTCCACAAGCAGTTAAGGTATTTCAAGCTTCTGTGATTCACATGGCATGCTGTTGGCACTACCTAATCACACATCAGGTTACAGTTTGACCAAAATAACCTTTAAAAAAACCCACTGTTGTCAAGATAACCGAGAGAGCAAGTAAGAAACCTCGCCTGCCTTGCGGAAAGCAGGTTGTTTCCCTCAGCTGGTGAAATTCTTTAAGGGTTTGCACTTAAGTTCTCTCTCCACCATAAAGTAAAAGAGCCACTGCATGTTCAAAGATTGCAAACACACACACACACTTTACCTGGTGAATGATTCCCGACCCAGGTTTCCAGAATCCTACTCCGTACTTGGCACCAGCCGTTGCTAGAAAGTTGTACACCTCCTGGTTTATGTCCTGTTCACACAGGGAAACACAGAGCATCAGTAACACATTTTGTTCTTCCATACATCAAAAGCTCATTTAAACACACTCCCTTCCCTCACACGCCTGTCTGTAATTTGCTTCACAGTTTTGCAGCAGATGGAGGGAGGTGCACACCACTTTTAAAAGCAAAAGGAACTAAGACCATTTGACACACAGTTGTAACAGGCCATTTAATTCCATCCCACCTGCAGCTCTACCAAAAGCATCGTTTTTAGTTTCTAATTTCAAACGGCAACAGCCAATAAGGCATACCCAGCCAAAAAGGCATTTAAAAATGCTCCGCTCATTTTTTCTATTTCTGGGATTTTTTTTAACTTGTCTCCCTCACTTATTCTAGCTGCTCCTTCCTTCTCTACCAGGTGTTCCTTTTCCTTTACAGATGCTTTGGAGACATTTCAAACCTCTTAGGTAAGTGTTTTGGCTTTATTTTTACAGATAGAGAAACAGAACTGGAAGTTGCTTGCTACCAGGGGATTTGGTGAGTGTCACTTCTTATTCTACCAAGTCCCCTGTTTAAGACTCACACAATGCTGTCTTTCTTGCTGCACTGTCACCATTATTGGTGGAGGTCACACCGTGAAAATTGCTTGTGAGACAAACCATGGTTGCCAAGGAAGTATGGCACTATTATGTCCTGATAGTTCTTGGCAGAGGAGTGGCAGAGTAGATAAGATAAGCACTAGAAGGAGTTCCTTAAAGACTGTTCTCATGCAGCTAAGCTTCAGAATAAAGGGAAAGGGGAAACGAGATAATGGAAGAATTGTCTCAGCACACATTTGCTGAAGTTTCCCATGAGGCAGTAGCAGTTCTGTAAGCCTCGTTTTCCACTGAGAGTCAGGTCACTTTACTCTATTTGTGCATCCCTCCCCCAGTAAAGCATGCTGATGTGCCAGGAGCAAATCCAAACCACCCTCTGGCCTGCCAGCATTCATTGTGTGCCAACTGGCAGCAGCAGAACCCAGTCAGAAGGCAGCAGGACCTTTACTCGCTCTGCTCAGAGTGGATGGCAAAGGAGGGACACAGCTCAGGGCTGCAGCAAATATAATTGCACTGAGGGAGAACAAATGCAGGAGTAGGGGAAAGGGGAAGACAGGAGGTTAATGGGAGAAAAGAAACTGTCTGATTTAGTAAGTCTCAAATTCTTAATTGCACAACTTAGGACTAAGACGAGCAGAGCAAGAACTCCCCAAATTCACTCAAGAGTGGTATAAGTTGTCTTACTGTGGCTGAAGGAGAAAGCCAGAAACAGTTACTTCAACACCATGAGTTTTTGAGAATAGGTATGGACTAAAATCTTAAAATGCAGCTGACCCCTGTTCACTGTAAATGCTGGTATCAATACTCAAGCTGCAATTCCTCCTGGCTCTGACAAGATTTCCCTGGCAGAGGCATCATGGTATGTAGGACAGAGATTAATGTGTCTATATATTACAGAAGCCCCTGAGGGGACAAATAAACAGTAAAACAGTGAGCGAGAAATTTTAAAAAGGCGGTGAATCAGCATTTGGACAAACAAGACTTTGAAATTCCCAAATAAAAAACAATATCCTCAGTGCTTTTACACACACAAGCCCTGAAAGCCACACGTGCTTCAGTTATTGCTCTTCAGAGAATCACTAGCAAATGCTTTGGGAAAGTAACTACTTGCCTCCCCCCTCACAGGATACACCAGTGCAATGTTCAGTAATTTTTTCACACTGCCCTACTGCAACACAGACTAATCTGTCTTCCTTTTTTTCCCTTTGAAATAGATCTTTTCTCTCCCTTTAGCTGAAATATCTTCTCTCTCCAGAACACACACACGATCTGGGCTTCCATCATTAACCAGCTCAAGACTAGCTTTTCCTACATTCGTGGTCCTTTAAACCACGTACTGGATGAATTTCAGTTGAGAAACTCCCAAAGATCCATTTACTCTGTTTATTTGGTGCATCTCACCTATCTACAGAGCTGACCAGCACAGGCAATCTGTTACCATATCTGACTCACAGCTGTTCTGGGAAAAAAATTAAAATAAGCTCTTCCTCCGACTGGAAGGAAGTTTTCAAGCAGACAGAAGTTAAGTCTGCAGTAGTAACCTTAGCTCTTCGAAGATCCTTTTCACCACCTGACTGGGCTTCGATGAGGTGATCACAGTGGATTGTGGAAGGCACAGCCACTTTTGGCAGCCCACTGCTGATGAACTGCAGCATTGCCATCTGAGCTGTGGCATCCTGCATGGCCACACGGTCTGGCCGTAAGCGCAGATAGGTCTTGCCCCGCTCAATCTCCTGTTTTGCTGGGTCATCCAGGTGTCCATATACAATCTTCTCAGACAAGGTCAGGGGACGGTCAAGCCTGGGGAAAATAATTTTAGTATCTGTATCTTGTGTACTTCAACATTTGCCCTTTTAAGCATGTAACAGAACACTTCCTTATATTGCTCAGACTATTAAGATCTATTAACATACAGAAACCTGCATGCTCTTCTTACAGCACTAAAATATCAACTGGCACATGGCTAAATGGTTCAGTTCAAAAAGTTCAAAAGTGTATGAATTTATGTCATTTTATGCTTTCTTTTCTAATCTTCCTATACTAAAAAAAGCATTGACTCAGCTCATTTCTTGAGTTATACTTCAGGACAGCAAATGTGGAGGTGAAACAGAGGTCAGACTCAATTCACAAATACCTGATCCCACAGCAAGCAAGTACAACTAAGTGGAATTTTGTGACCTCAGACCTTTCATCCTGGAGCTGTATCAGTTGAGGAATCTATTTATGTCAGTGGTAAGATCTTCTGGGAAGTAGCTAAGTCAAGACAACAACTTGAAATGAGAACTACCGCATTTAACAAAGGATGCAAAGACCAAAGGATGTGTCATACAAACCGCTGCCACAGTAAGTGGAGCAGGAATGACAATTTAGCAGGCACACAAGCCTCTATCAGCAGATTAAGGTCACTATGTTTACATATGCTACAAATTCCTAGCCCTCCTTTCCGTGCCTAACAGTAGAACTCAGGAGAACATTCACTGTTGAGAACATTCACAGTGCACTGAAGCCTTATCCTATAATGACTACTGCCCACACGCTGCTGCCCTAGAATGGGGCAAGAGCCAACGTGAAGACTCCTCAATGAGGGCATTAAACAAAGAGGACGAACTCCTTTCTAGAACCTCCTCTGCATTGGCCTGCATGTTCCAATGCTTCCTCATAACCTTCAACCCTTCCCACAGGGCCCCACCACTACATGGAAACATTACAACTCATGCTTCACTGTATTTTTAACTGCCACTGCTCAAAGCTGCTCTCCCTAGTAAACATTCCCTATGCCAGAGCCCTATGACTTTTTTTTTCTCCTCTCCTGTCACTGCAGAGCTAAATTCAACACACTGATCCCTCCCTTCTTCCCTTCTCCACTCTTACCTCTTACGGACAATGTTGATGTTCTTCTCCAGCTTCTCATAATTTACGTATTCATTAGGTTCAAAGTGGCTCATGGCCACCTTGGCCCGCTGGCACAAGGCAGGAGAAACATGGTAGCGTCGTATGCCACTGTTCAAGGCATGCTGGAAAAAATGAGAGTATTAGCACTGGAACCTTACAGAATTCCTGTAACATATCAATGAACCAAATGTTTTTCAGTTTTATTACTGGGATTTTACAGGCTGAGGAACAGAAAAATTGCGAAGGCTTTTAAAGGCACTCGATGAACATTTGATCATAATACTGTGTATATCTGTACATTAAACAGTAAGACACCAGGTTACCCAGAACAGGTAGCATTTACTAAATTATTTTACATTTCTACTTAAGGCACTAGATGCCTTATGCTTTCAATAGAGAAATCTGCTTTCAGGCAATGCTGAAACAGTTCTTAAGCACCAGTCTGTTACACTCCTGACATATTAGAGCCATGGTGGAAAGGAACCAACACCATTTCCAAAGCAAGCTAACTCTAGGTATGTATTTGCTCACTGGCACTGATCTGACATTCAAGGACTGGCAGGTGACACAGCATGGGTCTGAGTAGACATCCCTCTGTTCCACCATCACATACTAAGTTTCCTAGGCAGAGTCCCTGCATACTGTTACAAAGCTTACTGTATTTCCATATAAGCTGAGCTGTGTTTCAACCCTAGCTAGAGAGACTTGGATGTACAAGCCTGGTCTACAACATAACACAGAGCAGAAGAGAGGCAAGATGTGGAAAAAACCCACATCAGCTTCACCAACCCGGCTGCACAGATCCAGGTGCTATTTACCTCACTCTCACAACGGCACCCTCACCTTTCCTCTGAGAAAAGCCTTGCACTTACCCTACAGGTGAGTTAACTGCACAACAGGTGAACTATACTGAGAGCTGAACACATAGGCAGAAAATGCCATGAAAAAAAAAGCCCTAATTTCACTTGGCAGCCTCCACAGTGAGCCAGTTTCCTGGAACACAGGAGAAGGGCAGGCTATGCCGAGGCACCTGACCTGAAAGAGACAGGTCAGTGCCCAGGGCTAAAAGCTCTCACGCAGCTTTGAAAACTGAGTCAGAGGGCAGCCTCTAGAAAAACTTCCAAGGATTTGGCACATGCATTTCTTACATCCTTTGAAAGTCTCAGTCATCAGCATTAGAAGTCTGGAAACAGACTGCAGACAAGAATTCAGAGTTCTTCCCCCTCCAGAATTAAACACTAATCTAAATCCCACTTTTTTTCTATTCATCCTCTTCTCCAGCATTACAAGGTTTTGATAAGTGCAGGTTAATAAACGCAGTGGTACTGCACTAAACACCCCTTCTGTGTGCATGATTGTAAATCAGCAAATATTCTTTGTGCAGAACACAATCATCGTACCTACCACTGGTTTTGCATTGTCAAAAATACCAGTTAAATCTTTAGATCTGTTCAAGCATTTTAATGTTTCCTTGTCGATATTTTTTTCCCATTTTCTTGTTACCAGCATTGAGAACATTGCCCGAAATAATCATGATCAATGAGACATCACCAATTTTTAGCCAAGTCTCTTGTTTTATTGTCCTTTTGATGATATTTGTTAGCATCTTTCACAATAAGAAGTTCAGGAAAGCTAGGGGAGATCACTGTAGTCAGCACACTGTCAGTAAAGGTGCCATCTGCATTTTTACCAAACGATCCTAAGCCATTATACACACAGCTTTTGGTACGAGCAGTACAGACCTACAGCAGCTGCACACCACTTTCATGAAAGAATATCTGAAGAATGTGAACCTGGAGGTACAAAGAGGGCACTGCTCCTCCAGGAGTGCAAGGGAAACCCAGTCATCAAATTTCACTGTACTGCACTTTAAGCTTAGAGCTTCCAGAACTTGTCACAGGTGTCAGACTTGAGACATTTTGTTCTTCCACCAGCAAAAAAAAAAAACCAAACCAAAACACAACAACCAAACCACATCAGACACCACCCAGCTTTTCATTGTTTAACACACCTACTAGGTAAAGCTGAACTTTATCTGGTAGCCACTTAACTTTTACGTTTACTTTGTTCTGCCTTTTCCGCCCTAACTTAAGTATTTACCCAGCACAGTTAATACTGTGGAAATGTCTTTACCTCCCAAGATATCCATTCTCTCGTAAATGTTTCCAAGCGCTGAAGTGGCTGGAAAAAACACTGAGGGATTTAATCACTGTTCATGGAAAAATAATTTCTTGCCCAGACCAGGAAATGTATTTTGGTTTAATGCAGTAATTTCTTCTTACTTCATCATACAAAAAAACAGATATGCAAATTAAAGTAATGGGAGTGGCTTCATATCATCTTAGTCTTGCCTGGGACCAAAGCCGATTATAATAAAAATCTGAAGCAAAGTCTCCAAAAAGAGGTACAAAGAAAGTTTTCAAACAAAATTGAGGTAGAATCCTTTCAGTTGAACATACATGTCTATGTATCTTTTTATTTCACAAAACAGCATGATGAAATGTAGTATTTATTCAAATACTAAATAAATATTCAGCTGGTATTCACAGAATTAGCACTACAAAGTAGTTGACTTCTGCTTGACCACAACTGCAGGCTACCAGAAGCAGGAAGGGAACTTGTTTAAGGTGAAGCATTCTGTCTGGACATAGAAATTGGCAAGAGAAGTCTGGAAAACCGAAGGCGTGTTTCTGTAATGGCCAGTAAGACTTGGGGAAATTCATCACCTAGGCCGATCAGTTTCAGGAGACTAGAGAATCACTTTTGTCTACACAAGACTTTTTTAAAAGACCTATTAAGAAAGTGCTATCTTCATTTTACTGGGAAGTAAATCTAATCCCATACCTCTACTCTGCTGGGAGTTAACTTGATTCAATATGGTTGTTCTCATGTTGACGTCCAGCAAGCCTGAGGCTCCACCACCACCATCTAGTAAACAGCATACGCTGCCTCAAAGGTCTGATCTCTCCTCACAAAGAATCCACAATGTATCACTCATCACACTTGTCTGTTCTCCCTGCCTGGTTTTTTATCCATTGCATCCTCAGAAACAGAACTTGGCAGAACTTAATCTTGGCAGAATTGCAAGATAAAGGAAAAGTCTAACAGTTCCCAGCTGCATTCCCCCTCACTCTTCCCTGAGTGAGAAGGAATGTAGTAGCACATTGGGGGGTTTCCATGGCGATTTTTTTACAGGGGAGTGAGAAGCACCTTGCAACCAACAGCCAAGGGAAGTAGGCAGCCAGCAATCTATACATTTTCCCTTTTATCCAGGAATTTCCAGGCTGACCAAACAGCTGCCAAGTGATCTCCTCTCATCTGGCATTGAATCCATTATCCCAGCATGAATGTCCGTGTTCAGATTTCAGTAAAAGAAATGGCAGTGATCACTACAGGGCTCCTAAGTCTACTGGTGTTTTACCAGGTGAAAAGCTTCCTTAAAAGACACGGGAAAGCCAGCCTATTAAATGGGTCATTATTTTTGAAGTCTCTGTCAGGGAGCCAACACTTCTCTTTATGGATTTCAACTTAGCTATCTTGCATTTAGCTCAATACAGTGAATGGTCCAGATGCAAGAGGAGTCTGAATTCAGAAACTAACTTGCATTTTGGCAGCCAATAAGGTAGACAAGTCCAGTAAGCAAAAGCTCATGTTCAAAAGAGTAGCAACCACATTACCTACACTTCCATTTGGGAAATCAGTCCTAGAAATCCCAGCTGAAACCCAAAATACCATCTTTTCTCATCCTCCCTGATCTACGAACTCTGGCCAAGTTTCCAACATTCACCACGATTCAGCCTAAAAAGAAAAGTAGAGTGGTATAATCAAATTGTAAATGCAGTCTAATTTTCTAGATCCACTCCAAAGAGCAACCATAATTATAGTTCTGAAGACCAGTTTAGCCCAGGTCAACACTGATTTTTGCCAGCACACACAAAGCTGCCCATACAGAATTTCAGTACTTACCTACCGTGTCTTCAATAAATCGCTGATATTTCAGGCAATTTAGAGTTTTACACTCCTCTCTTTAAGTCAATTCTCAACCAATGTGGCTTGAAAAATGGAATGCTACTAAAAGCATTACCTCAGATAGCCAGGAGAAAGATCTTGACCCTTTCAGGCTATTAGAACTATACTTTAAATAGGACATTCAGTCCAAGTCAGGCTAATTCCAAGTTATTTCCCTCAGAGGGAAGCTTTCTATGCAGATCCAGTTCCAAAACAGTTCCAGGACAGAAGGTGGGTAGAACCAATGTTAATAATGTGTGTCATGGTCAATGCTGGCACTATCACAGTGACTGGCAAGATGATGCTCATATTCGTTAACCTCTAGGCAGCTACACAGGGGCAAAAAAAATTTTGCCTCCTAAAGAGGTCACCTAGAGGCATGTTTGATTACCACCACAGATTTAGTCCTTCACAGGGGGGAACAAAACATGCACCCTGAGCCTGGTAACAGAAAACAACCTCCCAGAACACTAAATTCCTCATACTGACTGTGTGAGCACAGCCTTTGTTTTACATTATACTGTATTATTTTTAGTAAATGACTGCTTGTTCTCATGCAGTGTCACACCATAAAATGAGAACCAATTCATTACCCTAATAAAAGATTTGCCTTCGTTTTATGAGTAGTCATTTCTGTTCAAAGTACAAACTAGAAGCTATTTAACAACTAAGAACAACTATACCAAGTTATATTTGAAATGGTGCTATTCTGTGATTTTTGTCTAAATTAAAAAAACCAAATCTATACTTTTCTAAAAAACCTACCTCGAAGGTAAGGAAGTAATAAAAAAAGAGAATCAAGATTTACAAAGTACTTTCAGAATACTAAAAGCCAAACAAGCTCTTACTTTGGCTCCCTAAGAAAAGGGAACACATTGACCAAGGTCACAAGTGGGAAACTGAGAAGTTACACTGCCTGTCCTTATCACATGCTTTACACTAAGGGGAGCAACCGTATCCCTGTTAGCAGCCCTAAAAAAAAAATTGTACCTGATATTTGCCTTCCAAGCTGTAAAAGATTATGAAAACTTTATTACTGACTACATATTAAACACAGCAATCTCTAAAGGAAGGGAACCTCTGTGGCAAGCTCATATTGCAGGCAAATGTGAGTTT
>JAYRBT010000042.1:49311817-49347698 GCA_036023395.1 Myiotriccus ornatus
ACTACATATTAAACACAGCAATCTCTAAAGGAAGGGAACCTCTGTGGCAAGCTCATATTGCAGGCAAATGTGAGTTTTAGAGGTCATGACAGACAAGACTGCGAGACGCATTATTACTGTCCTGAAATAAAGGGCAGTTTATGCGCCTGTCCCATCTGTTTTTCCACCCTTCCTAGGTCCCTCTTATATAGAGACCCTGGTCTCTTTGTCACCCAGAGGCCTCTGTTCATATTAAAAATAGGACTTCTGAAGCAACGTAGCCAAAAGACAGTCCACTCTCACAACAAGGAGTCACCTTGTGCTGCCCCACACTGATAAGGGGAAGCAACTGAAGATGAGGGAAGAAAAATGCACGCCCCCGGGAAAGACCTTTTATTTCACCGCTCGTCCCCGCGCCCTCGGGCTCTCCGCCCCGCTGGGCCCGGGGCTCTGCCCGGGGCTCTGCCCCCGGCCCAGCGCCGCGGGATCTGTGCGGGCCAGGAGGCGGCGGCGCCAAGGCCGCGTCCCCGCCGCTCCGGTCACCTTGCGCTCACCTTGACGACCGGCCGGGCCCAGCGGCGGGAGACGCCCTGCGCCGGGGCTCGGGCAGCGGCCGCGCCGCCGCCACCGCAGCCGCGACACCGCAGCCATCGCCATGGAAACGGGGCGCGGGGCCGCGCCGGGGACACGCTGACCTACACGCGGAGGCGGGGACGGCCCGGCCCAGCCCGGAGGCTGCGGGCGGCCTCCCTCCCGGTCGCCGGGCGGGCAGCGCCCTCGTCCCCGCCGCGGCGCCCGCCGCCCGCCCCCGCCCGGTGCCCGTCCCGCCCGGCGCCGCCGCTCACCCTGAGCCGAGCCGCCAGCACGCAGTACGGCGCCATTTTGTTCACTGACAAAGATGGAGTCGCGCCGCGATGGCGTCACGCGGCCCATTTCACGGCTCCGGCGCGCGCGTGGGGGCGGGGCTGCCTGGGTCCTGGCAGGGACACACCCGCCACAAGGAGGGGGTCCTGGGCTGCAGTGCGGGGCTCCCCCGGGCGGGGGGAGTCGGGTGGCGGAGCGGCTCCCTAGAGGAGGATTTATCTCGGCAATCCTCCGCGTTTATCCGCTCGGCGGCGGCGCTTTGTCAGCCGCAGGGCTCACCCCGGCCAGGACCCGGGGGCGGCGCGGCAGTGAGCGCTCGGCGGGGCCGCCGCAGGAGCAGGAGCAGCGTCGGGCGGGTGTCGCCTCGCCATGGCCAAGCACCACCCGGACCTCATCTTCTGCCGCAAGCAGGCGGGCGTCGGTGGGTCCCGGGGCCCGGGATGGACGGGTCCCCTCGCCCCTTTTCCCGCCGCGGGGCCAGCGGGAGGCGCGCGCGTGGGGCCCGTCGGCGGCCGCTGGGTGCGCGCGCGGCCCGGGCGGTGGGGGAGGGGAGAGGGGGCTCCTTCCCGGTTTTATTGTCTTTTTATTTCGCTGCCCCGCCGTGCGTTATGGGTCCGGCAGCACTTGGGAGCCTCCTTCTGGCTGCGAGATAAGTTATCTTGCAGGTTATACCTGAAGGAAGGAGATTTATCCTTGTCGCTTCTCGGTCGGAATTGGCCCAGTTGAGTCTTAAAGAACTGTTATAGAAAATTAGAAAGTTGAGGCATCCCTTGCAAGTTTTTGTCGCTCCTTGGAAAAGCATATTTAAGAAGCAGCTTTTCTGCGAGATCTGTAAACGCGAAATATTCGGCAGCACTGTGCAGAGGAAACCTCCTTTTAGAACACTCAGTCCTTCTAACCTAATCTGCCTATGTTGAAAATTAATCTTCTGACAAATCCCTTGTCTCTCAGACCCCAGCTGAATTACTGTTTACTCTTTGTGAATCTGGACATCTGGTCTTTGGAACTTGATATTTATGACATTTATCCAGGTTCCTAACATCATTGTTGTGAGTTTCCTAGACAAGTGACAAGACTTCTAAGATACGTATAACTATTTTCATGTTTTGAAGTGAAGAAGGCTATTTTGGCTGCCTTAAATAAACACGTGATTTTTTTTTTCCCCTCCTGTTTAAACTAGTGTAAAAGCTATGCCAAGGCTCCTGTACAGAATTTCCTTCAGTCAGGCACATTGGCTGTGTTTGAAATGGAATATTGAATGTAGGTTTTCGTACTGCCAATGGGTGTCATTGTGCGTTCACAATGCATTGAAACTTTGATCTTGGTAAATGTCTCTAGCACGATATGTATTGCTTATTATAAATATGTTTGTATTTATGCTCGGACTGTTTCTCTGGTTTACCTGATCACTGCAGAAGATAACTCTTTGACATTCAAGCTTTGTAGTTCCGTAGATTTTTCTCCTGCTTCTGCCTCAAATAACTTTTTTCTTCTTCTTTTTTTTTTTAACAGCAATTGGAAGACTTTGTGAAAAATGTAAGTATAGCTTTAACATACAGTTGCTTGAGAGCATGGTGCTGTGGTTAGAATATGCAGTTTGGATTCAGAGGTTGGATTATTCTGGTTTTGCTTTAACCACAAACTTGACGTCATTCTTTGAGGTGGGAAGAATTACTTGCTTGTTGCAAGCGAAACTCAAGGAATACTTAAAAAGTTATGAGCTCAAAACACAAATGCAGTTCTAGGGTATGTACTGCCAGCATTTCCAGTGGCTGAGGCTGTGGTGACTGCTTGAATGGGTCCTTGTATATCTGTAATGCAAAAATATCAGCCTGATCATTTCAAAGCAGGGGGAAAAAATGGCTTCATCATACCTCGAGAAAGGTTCTTCTTTCTGTCTGTAGCAGAAAAAATGGAGGGAGAACTTCTAAAGTTAGAGCAGGAAAAAAAACCCCATGGAATCAAATGCCGGTGCTCAGCTGTAAAAGGGAAGAAAGATCTGTCGTTAGATCCTTGTGGGGAAACAAAAGAAATAAGGTCAGTGGTTTGTGACTCAAAAGTAGTATGAAAGTAGTAAAGTGCGAAAAGGACAGTCAAGCAAAAGATCATTTTCAAGAGCACCTGGCAGTGAAACAGATTCCCATTGGTAATAGCTGAGGGCTGTCATGCTGGAGATTTAAGAGCAGGTTAGGTGAGCTGTTTGCAGGAGTCAGGATTAGATACCTTGGGAACTGGTAATAGGAGATGAAGCCTTTCATCCATAGGTCAGTGTTTTGGATAAGGCCCAACACAGCAGAAACTGGCAGTGGCATGTGATGGCTCCTTGCCTGTATGATATGAGTGCTTGAATTTCACCCAGTTCCTTGTGAAGAGAGCAAGAGCAACTCTGTGAAATGGCTGTTTATGCCAGTTTGCCCTTTCTTTGGCCTTCTCATGGATGAAGGATTAAAGGGACCATGAGTACAGTCTCTTATCTCTTTGAGGACAATAACTCCTTACTTTTGTTGATGTGGCACTGTGGAAGTAGC
This sequence comes from Myiotriccus ornatus, assembly GCA_036023395.1. NCBI lineage: Eukaryota > Metazoa > Chordata > Aves > Passeriformes > Tyrannidae > Myiotriccus > Myiotriccus ornatus. The sequence goes on from JAYRBT010000042.1 coordinate 49,315,189, forward strand.
TTACACTGCTGCTTCTGTGTATGTAAGGACACTAGTCTTGCCAGTCCAGCATTTTTTTTTGCAAGTGAAAAATTCAGGAGAAATAGTAGCATGATCAAAGCACGTGTTGGCTAATCACAAAGAAGTAACTTCGGGTTTCTTCTCTGATTGTGAATGTATGAATAAATTTTAAAAGCCTCAGATGTTGTAGGCTACTGCCCCCTGTTCCTCTCAAGTCTTAGTGCAAATACAAGGTTGTGCCCTGTACAAGATAAATTTCTGCATTTCAGTTGTATTGTCTTTGAGTGTACAGGCGAGTTCTTGCACTAGGAAGCTTTTTCTCTTCGATGTGGGGGTGGAGAAAAGGACATTTCCGTAACGAAAGGCTCTGCTGTGCTTGCAGGTGATGGCAAGTGTGTGATCTGTGACTCCTACGTGCGGCCCTGCACCCTGGTGCGCATCTGTGACGAGTGTAACTACGGCTCGTACCAAGGGCGCTGCGTGATCTGCGGGGGCCCGGGAGTGTCTGACGCCTACTACTGCAAGGAGTGCACCATCCAGGAAAAAGATGTATGGCGTCATCCCCGTTTTACTTAGTAGCCATGCTTACCTTTAAGGGGCGTGGAGCTCCTGAAATTAGTGTTGGGACATGGGATGCTTGGCACCGGTTTGCAGTACCTCATACCTTTCTTCCCCTGTTGATAGTTCCCCCTGTTTGCAAAGCATTTTGAGATATTGTAGCATTTTAAGGTATTGTAACTCTCTTTGTCCCTAAGGATCTCTGATTATTTTGCACACTCAGTTGTTTCCTCCACACACTGCTTATTACCACTTCAGGTTGTTATCTTGCTGCTACATCTCCAGCCTAGATTTCACTAGGGTCAGAAATATTCCAGACACTGCACAGGCAGTGGCAAAAGGAGCTTCTCACTACAAGTCCGTTATCAGCCACTGACCAAGGACACATATGGTACTGGAATCAAAACCTTTGTTTTCCTTTGGATAGCAACATGAAGTGACTGCACTAGTAATCATGTTTTACAAATTTAATGGCTCTTGTATAATTTCAGTGGGATACAATTTATATTTTCTTATTCTTTTTTGGAATGGTCTGTACTGTAGACTTCTCTCTGCTAACACTTTTTGGTGTAATGGTCCCTTTTGTCTGTAGTCATTGCTATAATCTTTTTATAATCTTGTGCTGAAAGATACGCACTGCACATGTGAAATGAGGCAGCTGTTCACCTCTTCTAAGGCTTTTGTTAATAATCCAACACAAGGAGTGCAGGACATGAAGAACTGCAATGAAGTATTAGAAAGACCTCAGGGAAGAGCAAGAACATGACATTTGCAGTTCCAGTATTCCCAAAATATGGGCCTGATAGCTGTTAAAGTGTCTGTTAAAGGCTGTTTCAGTTTTGGTGCTTTGCAGATGTCATTTCATACACACCCTAATGACAGATGTGCTGAGAGAATGGTTCAGATTCATTTATGGGAGTGTCCTCAGCTGACTGAGTTGCTGGTTTAATTCTCTGCAGTGCCTGTGTATTCTCTAGAGGCCTTCAGCTAAATCCAGGACAGGGGCAGGTCTTCATTTGAATTTAATCATTAGATCTAACAGGATCGTAATCTTTTTCCATACCTAAAGGTGGATATAAGTGCAGTGATGGTGGTGCTGCCTCCTACTTTATAAATGCACCGAGAACTAGTAGTTTTCTTGATTTGCCTTTGGAACAAGACACCTGGCTTCATAAGTCATGAGTAAAATATGCTTGGTTTTATTTTTAGCGATTCATATGGATTTCCAACAGGTGTTTTTCATAACCTAAGCTCACCTGTAGCTTATCATGTCCAGTTCAGGTGTGAAATAGCCAGCTGCTCTGCAAGGGAGGACTGTAGAAAACAGCTAGAGGAGAATTACAGGTCTGGGGTATTTTGACACCTGGGTGAAGGTTGCTGTGAGCAAGGACAGTTGATCTGTAGCAGCAAACTCAAATGTTAGGTATTGCTGCAGATCTGAAACAGCAGATTTGACATGATCAAGTTGTGGGGTTGAAAAGTGCTGGCACAAGTGTAGGGTGCCCAGAAAGGGAAAAATTAAGTGTGCTGCTGCCTGTCACAAATATGGTATCTGCTGCTGATGTGAATGAGAAAAACAGGGAAAGATCTCTCTACCTGAAGCTTTTACAGTCTGAAGTTTCAGCCACAGCACTTCCATCATTCTCAGAGAAAGACTGAAAAAGATAGTGAAGGAAGAAAGCAAATACTAAAATGAAGGGAGGAGGTGGAATGCTACTGGGCACCAGGCAGAGGGCCTGGTTACTCTCGATTCATTGGTTCTGGTGGAGGGAGGGATGAAGAGCTACTTTGGTCTGCGCTAAGGGCCAGAATCCCGCCTTGTCACCCAGTATACCTGTGAGTTGCAAAAAGCAATCTTTTCTTGGGGACAGGAGCATGCTCATGTGCTGCCTTCTTAGGAGGAGGTGGAAGAATGAACAGAGCCCTGCAATAATGCTGTCAAGATTGTCACACATTCCCTGGATCGTGGGAGACAAGGCTTGGAAGAGTCCTACTATTGAGGTTCAAAATCAAATAAGGAGACAGTAGCTAGAAATGGGTTGTGGCATTTCTAGGTGTATGGGGGAAGGATGATTTCTATTCCCCACCTCTCCTGTTATTTCTACCATGCAGACCCTCCCCAGCAGATTATATCTCCGGCACAGAAGCTGGACAGCTTGGGTGCAGATTCCACAGCATCTGACATCTGCCCAGAGGCTTTCTAAATCTAATGCACTCAGGCTTACACGTCAGCCAAGGATACACATTCCTCTGCCTGCTGGGCCCCTCACAGCTGCTGTGAAAAAACATTTTGCTTTTAAGAATTATGCAGATGCTGGGCTCAGGTGGCCCATGGACAAATGTTCCCTAGTACACGAAGAGGTGCATCTCTGATTTGTTTTCTCAACCACACCTCTGAGGTGGGTCTCCCCCACTCCCCTTGCTTTTCTTGTGGCTTTTTTTCTCATAAGCTACTGGAATTCAGGTACAAAAACTTATCTGTGTAGCTGCTGTGGGCAGCTGTCCTCTCCCAAGATGACCATACAGCCTCTGCAGTAATTGAACCAGGAAATCTGAGATTCAGTTCTGCTGTCACAGCTGAGAGAAGCTCTTATACACAAGAATGGCTTGGTGACATCTAAAGCAGCAAGATTCTTTTTGACTAAGGAGGGGAAAGGTTATTCCTCTGGGCACTATAAATCCTGTGTATCCTAATTTAGAAAGAATTCAGTCTTGAGGCACTGAGCATCCTTTTCATTAAACTGCTGATGTTATATGAGCTGTTTTCCATCTCAGCCTTGAGGAAGAGAATGTCCTAGAGTAATCCTAAAAAGGCATCCATACTCTTCTCTGTTCCACTGTCTTACTGGTAACCAGCACTGGAGGGCAGTTTGTCTGCAGAGGTGTTTGAAATATGTGTTGAGGACAGGGCGAGGAGCGTGGGAACTGAGAACCTACTAGAACTATGCAAGTGATGACATTGTTCTGTGTTCACCCATCTCCTAACCTACATCTTCTCTTCTTACAGAGAGATGGTTGCCCTAAGATCGTCAACCTGGGCAGTTCCAAGACAGATCTTTTCTATGAAAGGAAAAAGTATGGCTTCAAGAAGAGGTGATCCTATCTGTACATGGCTATACCTCCTGCCAGGTTGGCAAGAGGGTCTTGGAACATCTCTGGACTTTACTATTGTTGGAAACCGGTTGATTATGTTTTTCTAAAGCAGTACACGTTCAGTAATATACTTGGGGCTGGAGAAGTAACAGACTGAATGACGACTGAAACCTGATCAGAACCAACGATCAGTGAGAGCAGATGAGGATTACTGTCTCTTGCCTTTGCAGAAGCTCTGCAAGTAGTTGCCTCAACTCTCTATACAAAGCCTGGTGGGCAAGCACTTACACATAGAGGAGACCATCTCAGTAAAAAGCAAGTGTCGTTTCAGGTGTGGAGAAAGATCTTGCGGTTGTTCTTACTGGGCTATTTGAAATTGCCCCATGCATCAGTGTTGAAGAACAGAGCACCAATCCCACGTGTCTGCTCCCCTCCTCCATTCCTCCAGTATATTTCCATGCTGCCCTGTTTTGTAAGGAACCTGCTCATGGCTGGTGCCTTCCTAGGGAGAGCACAGCTGTTCCATGGTTTTTTTTGTCAGATTAATCCAAGGCCCCTTCTTGTAACCATTTCTGTAGGATGCATACCAATAAAGCTTTTCATTTGGGTTTTTATTTTTTGTACAAGGATTTCTCTCTGGTTCATTCTGTGCCTAGCCTCTCTGGAGCTTTCTGGGGACAAGCAGGATTAGCCCAGCTAGTCCTGCACAATGGGTTATCTGGTTTCTGACAGTGTCTGCTTATGGCCACGTGACCTTGCTGCAAGGAGCTTCAGAGAACAGCTATCGCTTTTGTCTGCCTGTGATCCCGGCCACTGATCATTTTGTCCCGTAGCATGAGGATCGCTGAGCTTGTAACCCTTATCCCAGCTAATACGGCTGTGGATGTTGTTTCACCATGCAAACATCCAATCCCTTTCTAAAACCTACTAAGCTATTTGACTCGCTATCCTGTTCTTGTGAATAAGTTAAAGCCTTCCCTGCTGTAATGGGAAACCAACTATTGTGTTCTGGGCTATTGGCCGTGTGCGTGCTGGAAACCAGAGGCTGCTTGTTTGTCAAATACCAGTACAGGCTAAAAGCAGTCTGTTGGCTCAGCAGAGATCTGGAAATGGGCGCCTTTGTGTAGAAGCGGAACTGAGCTCCCTGTGGGTGCATACACTCCTCAGATGGTTAAATTAGGGTCATAGCTCAGTGTGCCCTGTAGCCTTTAAAGTCCTCCTAGTCTGAGCGGAGTGTGAGCTACAGTAACAGGGTTGTCTTTGCATGGTCTTGGGGTACAGCGCTTGTTCTGTGCCTCTTCCCGGATTTCAGCTGTTCCCCTGAGGCCAGTACCAATTCCTTTAACTCCTGTCTGACTCAAATGCCTCTGTTACCTGCTCTAACTATATAGGTGTTTAATGTAAGAGTGAAAACATGCAGATAAGTTGTGATCATCCTTCCCTTTAAAGTCATTTTTCCTGCTGCAGACAGCTTTAGCTATGACTGGTCCTGCAGCTATCTCAGCTGCTCCTCCCTCTCCTGCCCCCAGCTATTAATTCTGTCAGGTTTCTCTTCCACGCGTTTTGCAGTCCTGAGCGTATCTGTATGTCTTCTTCCCTGCACCATGGTTCCCCTACACAGCTTCTTGTTAATTTTTTACGAATGAGGATGCCATTTGCCAAGAGATTCAGAGCAATCCGGCTCTCTCAAAATAGTTCTACCTGAATAAGTAACTGCCTCTTGCTCCAGACTGGGAAGTCCATGTCAGAGCCATTATCAGCCATGTTAAATTCTGTATTTCCTTAAAAGCAGGGCATGACATGCAGATTTTTTGTACCTGGAACTTTATCACTTCAACCAGAATTTATCACTTGCCCTCAGTCAGGCCACCCAAATTATCGCACTAGGAATGCAGGTTTGTACGTACTTTTTTTCTTTCCTGGAAGTTTCAGATGACAAAATTTTTTTGGTGAAGGTAGAGAGAAATTAAGTTAGGAATTATTTTTTTGTCCCCTAATGCAGGGACCCCTAGAAGAGCTAATTTCAGAACAGCCCTTGTTCCTAATCATTTAGCAGGATCAGCCAGGCAGGGGTTGCTATAGAGATACAAGTTTCCCCATCCCTTCCCCCATTCCCAAAAACAGCTAAGCATACTTACTTTCTTGGCACTCTTGATGCCCTCACGCTGACTGCTGGATATATCGGTCTCCGTTCTGAGAGTTAAGCTGCCATTTCTAGTTGTTCTGAGTCACTGGGCAGGTGGAGAGAGGGAGGGACAGGCTTTTTCCCCTTTGCCTTGTTTGCTCAGACAGCTCTGGGGAGAATGCCAAGTGCTGCTGGTGCTCAGATCAGTTCAGCGCCGCTGCCTTTCTGGTACTTTCAGAGCATGGATGGGACGTTGCCCTGAAGCTGCTAATTCAGACAAGGGTAGTGGATACATTTCAGTAGCCCTGAAAAACACAGCCTTGCTTGCATGGTAATGGTTTATGTTCACCAGTAAATGATACCTAGGCAGGGCACCTAGAAAAGTGCAGTATTTTTTTACCTAAATAGATTTTAAAGTACTTGTCCAGGAGAAGGAGATTGCCTTGCAGTACTGGAGACCAGAGCACATGCTAGAAGGGCGAGCTTCCCCTCAGGGGGGTATGAGACAAGACACATCCTGCTGTGTGCAGGCCAAGCTCTGGGAGGGCTTCATCAGGCCATGGAGTCTTAAGCTGCCAGATTCAGGGGTTCCCTGGCTGCCAGCTGCAAAGCACTTGCATGGCAACTGCAGGGAATGGTGGGAGGAACAGGGACCACTTTGTCAATGTGGCAGCTGAACTCCCATGGTGCTGCTGCCTGCGAATCCTAATGGAGCTAAATGTGTCTTCTTGCTGTTACTTTTCTAGGTAGGGTTATTTTTTTCAATCAAAAGGATGTTGTGTAATAAGTAAAAAAAAAAAATCCCTTAATTTCAAATATTTACTCTGAAGGAGAGAACATGGGACCTCTTGGCCTATTAAGTAATTTGCCGCTGTTGCCAGTACTAACAAGTGTGTTCTGAAATGTAGGTGTTCCCTGTTACACACCCCTTCAGACCAGCTGCCAGCCACAGCTACCGCTGAGCTCAGCAGATAGCTCCGTAACACACTTCCAGTCCTTTGAATCACCTAGACCTTGTCTTGACAAGCCTTTGAGCCCTAAGTGTTACTTTTCTTTAAAAAAAAAAAAACAAAAAAAAGGTAGGCGAAGGCCTGAAGTCTGCCTGTGAGCTTTCCGTGCGGGAGCTGTGTGGACAAAATCTTGCTTCTGAAACCTTCTCTGCACAGGAGCTGTTATTTTCTCATAATGGGCATCAGCTGGAGATGTTTGCCTTTTCCAACAGCAGGAAAGAGTTTTTCATTTCCTTGAGATTGTCACGTGAGTTGAACGTGCAGAGGATTCACGGTACAGCAGTGTTAATTATGCCTGATTATAACCTGACTGCCCTTCCTTGGCATTAAATAACCCAGCCAAACGGGCTCTGGACGGCGGCTTGGCAATTCCTTCCCTCCCCGTGCGCACATGACGCCGTAGCTTTGCTTTGACGTAACAGCCAAATGGCTGGGAATGTGGGAGCAGATACTGTGACAGAATTCCTCTGCCTGCATGTGTACCAGGGCAACGCCATAATTAAAGGAGCACGGTCAAGGCGCAGGTATTTTAAAGAGCCCTAATGTGTGACACCCTCTTAGTAACACCTTATTAAAACAGTTAAAGAATTTTAGAAATGTAATTGCCTATTTTTTTTTTTTTGCTTAATGATGCTAAAAATAGCTCAGTTATTTTGATTTACTGGTCTCTGGTTGACAACATGATTTTGTTTCCAGCAAAGCAAGGGAATAATAGAAAAAAAGAGATATGTTCTTTTGTAACTAAATTCCTCTTAAAGTAAGAGTGATGAAAAATAGGGCTGCTCATAATAGCTCTCATAAATCTTCCCCTTCTCCCTTCCCCTGCAGAAAAAAACCCCCACCAAAACACTTGAAAAGTTGTTGGGTTTTTTCCTTTAATCAGTGGGAAAATGACCAAAGCTGGCTGCTGTAGTGCTGTGGCTGGGAAGGACCTTTAACAGATTTCTTAATGTGTGGCATTGGCTGGCCTCAAAAGAAGTACTCTTCTGTGGCAAAGGTAAAGGGGTCCTGAGTGAGTGAGGACTAACCAAACCCAGAAGGATGCTGAGGCCCATTGTGGTAAGGGGACAAGAGAAATACTTTGCATTTTTGCACTTGGGAGATGGTTGTCAGGCCAGCAACCCCTGTTGCAACAGGGACTGTGGTAATACTTGGGTCACCAAGACCGGTTCTCCCTCCCTCTCTGCTTGTGTCAGCACTGGGAGAGCCTGGAAACGCTGTTCTTGGTGTCCCTTCCACTAGCCTGGAGTTCTACTCTGGTCAAATGCTGCCTCGCGTGTGGACAACCAGAACCCTTTTCAAGTGGTGTGTGTGCAAGGTGGTATGACCTTGGACCGTAAAATACACGTTCTGGGGGTGCCCTTAGGCATTTTCTTCATTTTCCTGGAACTAGTGATGGGTCTGATTTAAAATACAGGGTGCAGAGCTGTGTGTGGGAGTAAGTGCCTTCAGCATGCCAGGGGGCGGCTGTGGCTCAGCCTTTGGAGGTGCAGGTGCCCGCCATTGGCCCCGGGGCCGTCCGTCGCCACGGCCGTCCTCCCCGCGGGCACCACGTAACCCCGAGCCTGCGAGCACCCCGCCGTTCGGTACGGGGTCACCGCGCACAGGCCGCGGCCGCCCCGGCCACTACATCTCCCGGCGGCCCCCGCGCCGGCGCCGCCCTCCGCGCACACCCCCCGGGCTCACTGGCTGGGGCGGCGCTCCAATCCGGAGGCGCCGCCGGGCCCGCCCAGCCAATGGGGAGGCTGTTGCTAACACGCCGCGGTTATTTTTAGCACGGCCGGCGCTCGCGCACCTGGCGGGTCTGCCGTCTCCGCCGCGGCCGGGCCGGTCCTCCTCCGCTGGGGGCGGAGGCACACGGGCGTGCGGTGACAAAGTAGTCCGTGTGCCGGGGTCCGGGGGGCGGGGCCGCGGAGGTGGCCGTGCAGCGCCTGCCCTCCCCGGGGTGACACCACCGGCGCGCCGGGCTTGGCCTTGTCCCGTTGTCCCCGGGGGAGATGGGTCCGCAGCCCCCCAGACTCCCCGCCCGTGTCGGGGTCCTGGGGTCCCGAGGGATTTGCAGCGACCAAGGGAGCCGGGGTTACCCGTGGGCACCTCTTCCCGAGCTCTCCCACTATAGCGGGGCTGGGGCTCCACCACGGGGTGTTTTGCAGATGTGGGCGGGGGCTGTGCGGGGAATTGTCCCCGTGCACGGAATTGTCCCCCGGGGAGCCCCGGGCCCGGCCCTGCCACTGGGCCGGGGCCTGACAGCGCCCGTGGTGCGCGGGGGCGGGGAACACGCCGGACGGTCCTGTCTCTCCCCGCTCCGTTCGATGGCCCAGCCGAGCCGCGCCGCCCCCCCGCCCCGCGCCACGGGCTAAGCCGCTTGGGGAAATCCTCAGGTCAATCCCCGCTAAGCTACCTTCCGTCCCCTTCCTTCCTTCCCCCGCGCTCGGAGCCGGGACACCCCCGGGGCCGGGGCAGCACAGCCGGGCCCAGCCCCCCCGCCCGTCCCGGGGCGCTGCGGGAGGCGGCGGGAGGGGGAAGTAGTCCCGGCCCGCCCCCTGCGGCCGCATCACACGGGGCGGGAGCGGATCCGTGCGCCGAGGGGTTGCTAAGGGTGAAAGTTTGCCGTGAGTTGGCTCACTCGGGGCCAGGGCGCGGGTGGCTCCGGGGGTAGCGCACCGGCACCACCACCACCATCGCCGCCGCCGCCGCAGCAGCAGCAGCACCGGGCCCGCCCTGCGCCGCCGCGGACAAGGCAGGGAGGGGACGGACGGGACGGGGCAGAGCAGAGACTCGACGGCAGCGCCCACGGCCCCCGCGACAGTCGCCAGCAGTCGGCGGCCCTGGAGCCGAGGACGAAGTAAGTGGGGCCGGGGGTGCGTCCCTCCCCACACCCCTTCTCGGGCCGGGGCTCCCCAGCCCGCGAGCCCTCTGAGGGCTCGGCCTGAGGGGGCTGATTGCCCCTCCCCTCCCCGCCCCGGGCAGGCGATTTGTCCGTCCGTGGAGTCGCCGTGCGGCTGCGGCCCCCGGGGGGATTAATGGGGCTTCAAGGGAGGGGGGTGAGGATGAAAGTCATTGGGTAGGGGGCGCTTGGAAGTGCCCCAGTTGACCATTTTGTTCCTTTCACTCTAGTTTTAGGTAGGGGGGGATGCGGCTCAGCCCCAGCGGCCCCGAAAAGGGCAGGCTGGGCCCGGGGGCGGCGGCGGCACCCTGGGCTGCCGGGGGATGTCGCTGGGGTGTCCCCCTTCCCGCACGGCGAATGCAGCTCCCGCGAGCTCCAGCGGGAGAAGCCCGGCGACAACAAAGACGCTGCCGGGGCTGGGCTGGGCCGCCCCCCTCCCCCGCCCCATATCCCCATCCCCCGGACATCCCGATCCACGGTGCTCTGCCAGGTGTGCGGGGCCAGGAGCTTGCCCTTGGGGACATGTCCCCTTCCATCTGAACATTCTGTTGGGGACCGTGTTTGCGACCCCGCGTGCCCCACCGGGGGGACGGGGACAGGCAGCGGGTGGGGGGAGACGGGGGGAACGAAGGACATGCTTGTGGCCTCCCAGGCTCCGTTCCGCAGCCGTGGACTGGGGGGGTCGCAGCTGCGGGGTGGGGACGCGCCCGCCCGTCCCTGCCGAGAGGGGAAGGGAAGGGGAGAGGGGGGCGGTTGCCCGGCGGTCCCGGTCCGCGGGGCGTGTTCCCGGCCGTGGGCAGCGCCGGGAAGGGCGGGCGGCACCCAGCGCGCATGTGCCCTGGAAAATTTTGTGCCCTGCCCCGCCGAGGGAAGCGCCGGGCCGGGCGCGGGGCGCGCCGGGAGCCGCAGTCCGGGAGAAGTAGGTCGCGGGGCGGGGAGGGGCGGGGAGGAACTACAGCTCCCGGCAAGCCGGGGCCGGCCGGGGCGCCGGGGATGGCCGCGATACCGGGGAGGGACGGAGGGGGCGGCCGGGCTCGTCCCCGCGGGGCGGCTTGTCTGGCGGCGGGGGGTGCTGGGAAGGGGGCCCTCATTCCTGACGGGCGTGTCCGGCCGTGGGGCCTCAGGCCCGCCGGGACATCTGCTCGAGTCCCGAGGCGGCGGCCAGCCCGTTCCCGGGGCCGGAGCTCCCTCGGGAGCTCGGAGGGATACCCGCAAGGTCACCCGCCGTGTTGGCGTAGCCAGAAGGAGAGGGCGTCGTTCCCTTCTCGCTCTCCCCTGATGCAAGTGATGGTTTGGCCGCTCTCCTTCAGCACGCAGATAAACCGGGGGGGCCTGAAGGGGCTCCTGCGTTCCCTCCGCAGAGCAGAGGAACAGCTCTTTGTTCCCTGCCCGCACCTCGATGTTCTGCCCGTGTACAGTGAGCCTTTAGTTTGAAAATCCTGGCCTTTATGGAAGACTGCTCAGAATACCTCTGACAGCTGATATTTAGCAGTTTCTTGTCGCAGAGCCGTGCTGCTTCAGCTCGTTTTTGTTGTCGGTTGTTTTCTTTAAAAAATTTATTATTATTTTACCATATCTCAGTGCAGTAGAAAGAGATTGAGGGAATCCTGCTGGAGCACATCTTATCCTGTCAACAACCTGAAGAGTCAGTGACTTTTTGAGCCCTCAGCAGGTATCACTCGTAGTGCCACTACCTTGGTAGCTCTTGGTGTTATTAGGCTAATTAAGTTATCCTTTTCTTAATAGTCAAGGTACAGAGTATTCACCTTTTAAGAAGGGGGAGTGCTTCATAAAAAAAAGAAAAAAGGAGGTAACGATTTACAATTGTACCTCCTTGCTGCTTTCTGCAGAAGCTTGATGAGGATCTGGGCTCATCAATGTATATTGAAACATTTGTGTTGCAAATAGGGTGGTAACAAATTTTGGCTATTGCTGTTTTCCTAGTCTGTAATTTCTGATTTCTTAATAGATCTTAGATCTGGATTAGAATTTATCATGAGATTAAAAGATTTACAAATTGGCTGTTCTCTCCCTGCTTAACTTGCTGAGATCTCAAGCTGTACTTTCTTTTGAATGTCAAAGCCAAAGACCTGAGAGGGCTCCATGTAATCCCCCCCTTGAGGTAGTATGAGCTGCATAAGCTCTTGTTAGGGTTTAGGTGGGCTCTTTCATGGGGTTGCTTTATGCTGTTTTTTCTACAAAAGGCTCTGTCTCTGTGCTGAGACTCTTGCCTTCTGAAAATGGCTTCTCCTCACTGTTTTCCAAAAAACTCTGTTTGTTTATTTCTTTGATGCTCATCTCCTTTTACTTGATCAGGTCTTAGTGGCCTACCACAGTTTGTTACATTACAGTAATTCCTTAAAGCAGGTTTTAAAGGTGAGACTTCTTTCCCACTCCATCATTTGTGTTTTTTCTTGTTGCTGAGTCAAACCCAGAGGGTATTCCTTCCAGAACTGTTCTTTTTGCTGGGGGACTTGAAGTGTGGGATCTGTTTGTAGTTACCATCATCCTAAAGCCAAGCCTCTGTGAACTCCAGACTAGTATAGAAAAGGTATAGAATTCACACTCCTTGTTTTGCAGTAAAGCCTTAAAATACTTGAGGGTTTCTTTAAAATTTATTTAACCCTTCTGTCCGCTAAACTAGACCAAGCGAACAAGTCTGGCCAGGCCTTTTTTTCCTTCTTCTGACCTAGGCCAGGGTGGATACCTGGCTGTGCTGCTGGGATTCCCAGTTTTTCAGGGGAATGCTGACAAGGTATGTTTGCACTCCATCCCCACCCCCAAATAATTAGCACATGTTGTAAACATTGGCTTTAGAGCTGCGTGAGAGCATCCTCAAGCCCATTTTAGGAAGACAGTTGAATGCGATGCGCCTGTTTGAGCAAGGTGAGGGCAGCTGAAGACAGAGCGGCCTCTGACTAAGCTGCCAATTAAAAACTGGATATTCTTCTTCCCTCTAGAGAGGTGTGGAGGCTACTGGAAGTGTGCTTCCTCTTAAAATATCTGTGGGATTCATCTTCTTTGGATGAGTGACAGAGTGTAATGCTGACCTACCTGGGGATTTTTTAATACGCAGACAAACGCATTGTTTGCAACTCTGTGTGTAATGTGAGAGTTGAGCATTGTGGTTTTGCGTTGCACTTTTCTAGGTTTTCTCCATTTCAGAGACTTCCTCACAAGGGAGAGAGAGAGGGAGGATTATTTCAATCTTTGGCAAGCAATTTCGGTTTTTATTAAGTAGGTACCTGATCCTGGCAGAGCTGCTCATCTTCCCGCTGTGCAGGGATAAGCGATGTGAACTGTATTAGACAGGCTGTTGGCATGTGTGTATTTTCTGACCCCACACACATTTCCTGCCCCACTCTCCCCTCCCCGATGAATTAAACTGAGATTTTAGGCTTGTAGCTAGGCAGAGTCTTATCTGGGTACACTTAATAAGATATGTGCCTGCCAGTCAAAGGGATAGTAAACACGGGCCGGCAGCTGGTGCCTCAGCACCCTCCCTCGCTCCTTCTCCTCCCTTCTGTGCTTGTGCCAGCAGGACGTGGCACCCGGCACAACCACCCGGCCTCCCGGAGGAGAGGCTGGCCCTGCTGTCCTGAGCACAAGCAAGTCTCTGCACAGGCCACTGAGTGAGTCACGAGGCTGTTCAGGTGCTGTGCTTGTGTTCTGGAGAGGCTGGTGCAGGTGAGCCATGCTGGAAGCAGCTGAGTGCCAGGCCACAGAGAGGCGTGTTAGATGTGCTGAAATAGCTCTACCAGAGCAGACAGTTACCTGCTGGGTTTCAGCAGCAGTGCTTGGCAGTGAGGGGAGTGCAATGTACGTACCTGTGTGCGCGTAGTAGCTATACCCTTATTTCTTCTGAAAGAGCAGCAGGGAGACTCGTCCCTACAAGAATCTCACTGTTTTGACGACCAGTAGATTTGTGGTGACTCTCCTAGAGAGCTTTACTTCATGTTAGTATTTGTGCAAAGTACTCGTTCTGCTTTTGTTTATGGAAAAGGTTCACAGTTTGTTCACAGTTGTTTATCTCAACAGGTGGAGAGCTGTTGTGTTCTCTAGTCTTCATCCAGCCTTTTCTCTCTTTCCTTAGGTCTGTTTGGAGCCAAATCTCGTCTATGTTCCTGTCACTTTGTCACTTTTAATACACTGCCCTGACTTGCTTGCTGCGAAGAGAGTATGCATCTAGAGATCAAAGTTGCTCTTAACTTCATCATCTCATACCTGTACAACAAGCTTCCTCGGAGGCGGGCAGACCTGTTTGGTGAGGAGCTAGAACGCCTGCTGAAGAAGAAGTATGAGGGCCACTGGTACCCAGAGAAGCCTCTGAAGGGATCTGGCTATCGCTGTGTTCATATAGGGGAGACGGTGGATCCGGTGGTGGAGCTGGCGGCCAAGCGGAGTGGGCTGGCTGTGGAGGATGTGCGTGCCAACGTGCCAGAAGAGCTGAGTGTCTGGATTGATCCTTTTGAGGTTTCCTACCAGATTGGTGAGAAGGGCACTGTTAAGGTTCTCTACCTGGATGACAGTGAGGGCTGCAGCGCCGCAGAGCTGGACAAAGAAATCAAGAGCAGCTTCAACCCCGATGCCCAGGTATTTGTTCCCATCGGCAGCCAGGACAACTCGCTGTCCAACTCTCCATCCCCCTCCTTTGGCCAGTCACCCAGCCCGACCTTCATCCCTCGCTCTGCGCAGCCCATCACTTTCACCACTGCCACCTTTGCTGCCACCAAGTTCGGGTCTACCAAGATGAAGAAGGGTGGAGGAGCCGGAGGAGGGGGCGGCGGAGCAGGGGCTGTGCAACAGCCAAGAATGGTCAGATCTCCCACCACCAACCTGCTGAAGCACAAGGGCCTCTCCCTGTCTATGCACTCTCTGAACTTCGTCGGGAGCGCTGGGAGCCAAGCCCCGCAGTCACAACTTTCCCCCAATGCCAAGGAGTTCGTTTACAGCGGCGGGTCACCAGGAGCCAGCAGCCTCTTCTTCGATGGTGTTGCCAGTGAGAGCCAGGCCAGCAGCATCCCGCCAGCATCGCAGTTCAGCACCAGCACAGGTGGTACCTTTGATATGGCTCAGGTCTTCGGTGGCAGCACCAATAGCCTCTTTTTGGAGAAGTCTCCCTTTGTGGAAGGACTCAGCTACAACCTGAATGCCATGCAGTATCCCAGCCAGTCGTTCCAGCCCGTCGTCCTGGCCAACTGAACACAAAGGAAGGAGAGTATTTTGGGGCAGGGAGGGAGGGGGGAAACAAGAACAAAGCAAACAAAAAGAGAGAGAGAAAAGAAAAATAGAAATATACAGAAAATATTAAAATCTTATAAATATAGGTTCTTGGGAAAAGAGAGAGCTCAGTGTTGTTGCGCTGTGCTGGCAACGCTCCTGAAGCACTGAATTGTTTTTTAACTCAGTCCCTGTGCTTTTTTCCTGCTCAATTTTTTACTTCTTAAAATGAGTTTTGGGATTTTTTTTGGTTTGTGTTCCCCCTTCCCCAGCCCAGGATCTGGTGCAACTGTAGGCCACAGTGCCTCTGATTCCCTGCACCACCCCCTGCCCCATGCTGGACACAGGGTCCTTCCACCTGGGTGTGGGGATGTCATCTTCATACCACCGTGCTGGAAGGAGGGACGGGGAAAGTATGAGTCAGTGTTGGTGGAGATATGCACTCTTGTTGCGTGCCAGCCAGAACGGGTGGGTGAGCTTGCTTCTTCTGTTATGGCTCTGCATGTAGACGGAGAGCATCTACTCGCTGGGCCCACGGGCATAGACCGTTGTGCTTTTGTGGCTCCAGCCCGAGCTGGCGTCAGCTGTTCTGTCTGTGTGCTGAAAAGCACTAACTCTTCTCCTTGACCATCTCCCAGCACATCGCAGGCAGAGCAGAACATTACTGTGAAATGGCTTCTTCCTGCTCCCTTCGTCATGTGCGCTTCCAGCCGCAGCTACAGGGGTACGGTGCTTTGAGCTGAGTGGCTCCGGTTATTGTCCCTTTCTGCACCCTGAGCAAGGGGGCTTTTCTGTGCTCTCTCAGGGCTGCCTGGTCAGTCTGGGTGACAGCCCTGTGGTGTAGAAACACCACCCACCTGTCCCTCTGGCTTGGGGGAGGTGACACTGAACCAGCCAGACCCCACTTGGATCCTGCCCCCACTTCCCAGATGTTCTCCCCAGCAGCAGGGGCCAGCTTCCACTTGGAGTGGCCTCTGAGGTCAGAGTTCTCATTCTGTGCTGTGAATTCATCTACTTGGCTGTGAGAGGGAATTCCTTCCTTTTTAGTTAATGAGGCAGCACAACTCTTGAGGAACAGAAAGGGTGATGCTGGTGAAGCTGCTGTCTTGAGTGGTAGCATAAAGGGTTTGTATTTTCAGCCAGGCAGGCACCAGACTAAATCCCTTCACCTGCCCTTCTGGAGGAGCATGAGGAGGTGGCTGATCTGGTGAGAAAAAGAAGCACCTAGCATAAATTACTTATTCCAGCTAGATCACAGCATGGACAGAGGCAAGCTTAGAGCAGAGCTGGGACGGGTGCTCCAAAGGCGAGCAGCCATCCCAGCATGTGAATATAGGGTGCCTCTTCACAGCAGGGCTGGGATCTGGGAATGCCCCTGCAGCTTTCCCCAGGATGTTGTGCTGCAGTCAGGCAGTAGTGGCTTCTCAGATTGGTTGCTTCTGTGTCAAGGACTCTGAAAGCCACCTTCACAGGAAGCCAAAGGAGGGCTGCTTCATGCCGAGGAAGGGTGGAGGCCCTAGATGGGAAGGGAGGTCTCTTTGGAGCCTGTTGTGTGAGCGTGGAAGTGTGCAGAGGAGAGAAATGGAGGTGATGAAACTCCAGTCTTTGAAGTTCTCAGTTTAAAAGAAAAATAAGCTTTTTCCTGCCTCCCAGACTTGGGCTTTGGTTTTCTTTTAATGATGTTTCTGGAGCACATTCTGAAACCCACTCCTCTTGCACTTGTGGAACCAATGTGCTCTTTCATGAAATCCCTGTTTCAGGTGAGATGAGCTTGGCCTCATGCGTTTCCCGCTCCCTTCCCTTGAGCTGAGATGGAGGCACTCCAGCCTTTTTGTAGTTGTATTGCCAGTGAGCCTTTGCAGAAGGTAACGGACTGTCCCAGGGGGACTGCCACTGCCCGGAGCTCTTCAAGGAGAGTTTCCAGCGCACCCTTCCCTTCGACGGGTGATGGGGTGCACGGTCCTGACCTCGTGCCCAGCATGGATTCCCAAACAACCTGCTTGCCACTGAGCTGTGACCAACACAGCAGGTGGGCAAGGAGAGCAAAGCCCAACCAGCTTCCTCAGAGCCAGTGCCCGCAGCCTCAACCCTGCAGGTTTCCAGACTAGGAGGAGTTGCTGAGGAATGGCCCAGCTGTTGGGTTTCCCCTTTTTTCTTTTTTGAACCCTTCACTTACAGACGTTACCACTGCCACCCAGTCTTTCTCCCTGGCACGGTGCCGCTGGGTGCACCCTGCTCGCTGCACTGGACTCTGAGGGGTGCTCAGCCCCTGATGGCAGGACCTGGTCCAGTTGCCCCCCACTGTCCCCACATCTGGCAAAGCCTCCTGCGAGCTGCTGCCGTGGGACAGCGTGCTGTCCTCCAGCACAAGGAGGGAGAAGAGAGGTGGGGACACCCCCTGGCCACCTGCTTATATGTGTGAAGCTTTGATGCCGCTTTGCCCTGCCACACGTATAATACCTGCTTTAAAAATAGTGGTGTGAGTGGAAGGAGGAAAAGAGGAGGGACCAACCTCTTTGTATCTTAAAAGGAAAAAAGCGTGCTTCAGAAATGTTCCTCCAGCATCAGGCAGCAATGGAAACTAACGGCCTTTTCAGGTCTTTTGTAGTCTTGGATGTAGGCATTCAGCTTCAATTTTATTTTTTAAAAACCTGCACTAATTTACCTGGTTTCTTAGGGAGAGAAGAGAGATTTTTTTTTTAACTTTTATTTTTTATGGGTTTGTGTTCTTTTTGTTGTCTGTTTGTATTGAATAATTTGCTACATTTGTAAAATGTAAGAGGTATATATAATATATGTATATTTCTAACGTAAAAAAACTGTAATTTTTTTCTTTTCAAGATTTTTTCTTAAAAAGAGGAGAGAAACAAATATTTTTTCAGGAAAAAAACTTTAAAAAAAAAGAGAAGTGGTGAAGAGTCCTTTCTCCCCACTCAGCCTCCCTCCTTTTCTTCCCACCCCTCTCCAAGGAGTGAATTGTCAGTTGCCTTGTGGGAGAGGAGTGAAAGAGGACAGAAGTCTGTATGTCTCCAAGTGGAGGGTTTCTGTGTGTGCTCTGCTTGGGTTTCTCTTGGAGAAGGGGGCTACTGAGAGGGGGAGCCAGAGGGTTGCTTTCTTTTTTTTTTCTTCTTTTTTTTTTTTTTCCTTTAGCGAAGGAGGAATACAATCAGAGTTTTGTATTCAGAATGTTGTGCAATATTTTGGAACGGGACATTGGTGTGTCTAGAGATTTAGTTAAAAACAAACAAAAAAACCCACAAAAAGGTTGATCAAATCTGTACAGTTTCTATTGTTCCAGATTTTTTTAAGTTTGTATTAAAAGCATGATATAATAACTGTTTGTTGTGTGGTGTGTGCTCAGTGGGGAGAGAACACCTGTGGTTTGCCTGGTTTTGGGTGAGGAGGGATGTGGCCACCTTGGGATGAACTGGTGCTCGGTGTTGGCCTGTGCAGTCAAGGTCGCAGGTTTGGGGTGTGCTCGGCAGAGGGTTTGTAGCGTTAGGAATAGCTCAGTGATGCCCAGGCTTGCGCAACATGGCCAGGGCAGCTGTCTCAGTGACCTCTCCCGCTGCCAAGAATAGCAGCGCATAGGAAAAAGTGGCGATGTGCCTGGCCATCCCTGTCCCTGCCATGATTCAGCTCCCTGGGGCGGGGTAGGGGAGCTGGCTCTTCTCTGCGGGGTAGAGGAGGGAGCGGGATGCATTTGGTGCACGGTGCTTCGGAGGCCTTCAGTCAATCAGCAGAGTTCCTAAAATACCCTGATTCTGTGGCATCTTGCCAGGACCATCACCTGTGGGGCCAGGCTGGGAGCCCTCTGGAGTCACTGCACAGAGTAGACGAAGCTCCTCTAGGCATTGCTTCCTGCAGAGTGGGGTGCTGGTTTTTAATTGATTCATTTTGCCTCTGTGCAAACCAATTTGAGTCTATCCTGGGACATCTGGGGTACTGGCTAAGCTAAGGAAACATCAAGGTGGACATTTGGGCCCTGTCCTCCCTGCTGTGGGTGTTCATTCAAGGTGACTTCCCATAGCAGGGCGGGCTTAAGGCTGGATATGAGAATACACAGCAACGATAAAGATCCGATTTTCTAAGCTTTCACTGCTCAGCTTTAATCAGAATTTATGTTGTAGGGAGAAGCTCTTTTTTAGCAAAAGATGAGATGGCCCCTCTGCTGAGGAAGGTGCTGAAATGCCTGTCTTGCCTGTTGTGTGCCAATGGCTGTGTGACCCAGCTTCCCCAGCCCCACCACACTCCTGCTGCCTCCTGCTCAAGGGGTGGCTCGCAGCTCCCCATGCTGCCTCCTTAAAATGCTATTGAAAGGAGCCGCTCTGAATGTCCTTGAGGAAATCAAACGTGGAGCTGGAGTTGACTCCCACTAGTGTCCTTACCCATGCCTCCTCAGCCCCTCTAGCCTAAATTTCTTCCTGGAAGAGCTCACTGTGCCCTTGGCTGGGCTGCTGCTTGTGCCTGCTGTGCGCCATGTGACTGTCACACTGCGCTAAGCAACAAAACTATTTTTTCCCCTTTGTGTCTCAAACCCCTTGTAATCATTTATCTAAAGCACGTACAAACGCTTACCCTTAGACATGCTTTTGGAAATGGAAAATCGAGGGCGACTATGTGCCTTCCTGATCCTTGCCCTGCATTTGCTTGGCTGTGACGCAGGGAGGCATGGAGCCTTTCCCTTTTTGGGCACAGGTAGGGCCTGGAGTTAGTTTACAGCTGATAGCTGCACAGCCTGGGCAGGGATTAGGGAAGAGGTTTAGTATAGCCTCGTTCCTCCCGAGGTATTTGCCACTGTGCTGTGTCGGGGAGCCTGAAGGTCGGGGGGAGCTGAAACCCCTGCCTGGAAGCCATGTGCGCAGACAGGCTCTGCCTTCCATCACCCTTCAGAGAGGAGAAAGAGGTGCTGAAGCTCCGCGTTGGGCCAGTGCAGGGTAGTGCCTGGGTGTGGGAGTGCTTGCCAGGTGTTTAGACAGTGGATGAGTCGATCCCCAAGTAGCGTGCTCCAGCAAGGCATGGCAACAAGATGGGACTTGTCTCCCGAAACCTCCAAAGTGAGGGGCGTGGGGGTGTTGTTTAGACACTCGTCACAGGGGACTCCGTTATTAAGAAGGAAACTTGCAACTTGAGTCATCGAGCAGGCGGGTTCCTACCTGAAAGGAAGAGACAGCTTGGGTAGAAAATGCCATGCGTGAGCTTTGGGCTTTTTAGTCTGTGACAGCAGTAGTTGAATCGGGCTATTTGAGGAGAGGGAGCGAGCTGGATCCCAGAGGAAAGCCTTATGCAAGCATGAAAGGCCATTCCCTGGACTGTGTTTAAAATACAGACCTAGCAAAAGCCCAAGTTTGGTCCAACAGGAGAGCATCTCCCGCTACCCCAGAGCCTCCCAGAGATTTGGGATTATTGGGATTGAATAACACATGGCACAGGCGCCACCAACAGCAGGTGCCTCCCCATGTCCCAGCACTTGCCGACATGCCAGGATCAAGAGGTGGAAAAATACCACTGGTGGGGAGGCCAGGACCTGCTGAGTCCTTGGCATCCCTGGGGAGTTTTCCTGCCAATGCCACCTGCTCCCTGCTCACATGGCTGCGGCCCCAGCACTGCCCATGGCCCCAGCGGGTGTAAGAGGCAGGGCTGACACCATGGTCACAGAGGGACAGACAGGTCTTTCCACCCCACATGTTCCTCTGCCAGAGCTGAAGGCACCAGCCCAGCAGCAGGCTGTGGCCAAGGTTAGCCGCCTCCAAAACCTCGCACTTTTTCCTTTGGTTTCTGTGGCGAGGCTCCAGTTCAAACACAGCCGGGAACATGTTCACCCCAGCCCTTGCAGAGCTGTTCTTACACTGTCCCCCCACTGCTGCCTGTGTCGTCACCTCCAGAAAACTGATCTTTTTAGAAAGCTGATGAAGAATGAATCTTTCACCAGACCCCAAGACACGCCAGTGAAAGATAAGCCCCGGCCGGCACATGGTGCTTTTGAGTTGTACTGGTCACTGAAGGGGACATTTTGTGTGGGGCCACTGCCAGTGGCAAAAGTGACTCCAGTGTGGTACATGCGTGTGCCGAGAAGGAATGTGATTTTTTTTTTTTTCCCCCAAGAAGCATTCAGAGGCACAGGAGTGAAGTAGGAAAAGAGAATCTCTGGAAAGAAGGTTCAGGGTTAAATTTTACCTCTTTGCCTTGAGGAGTGGCAGGGACTGGCACAGGTGGAGGAATGGGGGGAACGCTTTCCCTCTTCACTGAATGCTGAGGAAGACAAGTGTGGTCCTCATGTTATTTTGCAGTTGCTGAGACCTAGTCGAGGGGAGCGTTGCGCTTATTTTTTTTGGCCTCGTGCTGCCGGCGCAGCTAGATTGCTGAAGGAAGCAGATCCTCAGGAGGGAGTGTGTCCCTCCCACTTGGCAGGGTGTTTCCACCAAGGACAAAGTTTTCCTTTGAATGAATCAGCCAGAAACTGCTTGCAGAAGGTGCAGCTGGGGCTTTCGTCAGGAAAAATAAACCCAAAATGACCCACACAAGGTGATGCATAGGGAGGGCAATGGGTGATGTTGGTGCAGCAGGAAATGCTTCTTTCATGGGCCTTGGTTGCACAGCTCAGCAAACTTGTGCAAAGGCCAAGTCCAGCTTCCCTCAACAACAGGCATTCTTGCATTTCCTGATCTTCCTGTGGTCGGGTTCATTGTCAACACGTGCTTCTGTGGGCTCCCACAGAGGCATGAGCAATGTCACAGCAGGCCTCGCGCACCTTTCCAAAATCTACCGAGGTCATCCTCTGTCTCTGCCTGTGTGATGCCCAGCTGCAGCCAGGAGGACACACCGGATATCACACAAAATGGCAGCACTCACACAATCCACTGGGCCGGTGAGCGACACACAGAAAAACCAGGGTAAGACCTCATCTGCTGGGAGAGCACTGGGGCTTGCATCCTTGAAGGGAATGGACTGGCAGAGCAGTAGAGAACATGGGGGAAAAGACCAGCTGAGGTGTCTGGAAGACCATGAACATGAGCCAAGGACTGAGGAGCAGAGGCAAGGAGAACAGCATTCCAGGGACATCAGAGGTGTTTACACACAGGTGTGAATGTCATGAGGAGGTAAGGGAGGCTGAAACTCCCTTCTTCCTATCCCTACCTGATGAAATGGCGCATGTCCCTAGTGACCCAACAAGGGCAGGAGCTGTGTAGGCCTCCTTCCCAGCCGGCACAGCCCAGCAGAGCCTCCCCGACCCCGCCTGGCTTCCTGCTTGCCACACTTTCATGCACAATCCTCCTTCAGTACTCCCTCTGGGCTGGTCCTGACATGGTGGTTCCCCTCTGGGGACATGGCCAGATCTCAGAGGGGGCCCAAGAGTCACAGTGCTGTCATTGCCTCCAGCACATGGAGACACCGAGGCCTGGGGAGGCCATGGCTTCACCACACTCACGGGGCATGAGCACTGGGGCCGGCACCCATCGATCACTTCTGACGCCTCACGCTGATCCTGCCAGCACTGGGAGCTGATCTGAATGGGAAAGGAGATGATGCAAAGGGATGGGATGGAGACATGCTGGGGAAGGACAGCTTATCCCTTGCAGCCACACCGTTGCCAGCCATCCAGAGGAAGGGCAAGGGCTTGACAAACCCAGACGAAACAGGATCCAACAAAACAAGCCCAGGAAGAGCGCAGGTGGGCTGTGATGCTCCGAGGTGCCTGCACTGCTGAGGAGAGCAGTGTAAGATGTCAGTGTTTGACAAGGCCTCGAATGCTATAACATACAGCCTAAGTGCTAACACATCATCATGGGGAACCACAAATTGCTGATTTTTAGAAACATAAAGAAACTTTCTTATGTTCCAGATTATAAGTCACAGCACAGATCAGGTGTATAAAACCATGCAAGAAAGACCTCACTTGGTTATTGAAATGAGAAGTTTGGCCATTGAGACTGCCCAATCGATACAAAGCCAGATAAGAAAGATTATATTATTCTGATGAGATTTCATTTTTAATCTTGGAGTTACTGTCTCCTCCAAAGGCACAGTGCTCTTCGAAAAGTATTATTTTGCTTCATAGAGATAATTATAATGGGAATATTTTGACCAGTCATTAAACATAAGTCGAAACCTTTCCCAAGTCAGTGGTTACAAAGGTGAGAGCGGGGACTACAACAGCTCCATAGCAAGCAGAGAATAATACAGCACCTAACCAGCAGGCACATATACCATCAGTCATGTTACACCAGTATTTATGCAGGAGAAAGCCATTGACCACATCCCTTTGTGAACACACAGACAACATCACAGCTGAGAAGATTTTTCTGCTTTATATTTTTAAGAAAAAAACTCCAGGTGCACTCTCATTGTGCACCTTAAAATGGTATGAAAGGACACGAACCTACCCAAACTTGGCCCCAGTGTTTCATATCATGAGATACCTGAGGCTGCTGAATCCTTGACTCCTCTGAGTGCATGGGAGTAATGGCTAAGAGCTGCTCTGGGGACCTGTAGGTCTTCCAGCAGCACATGATTATCTTTACCTGTGATGGAGCTTTCCTGGGAAGTGGGTTGAATGAGGTTGTCTGAGGACTACAACAGTAATCTGTAAAGTATTGCTAGGAAGTGGAGGTCTGCGTTAGTAACTGTATGCTGACCCTTCCCTAGCCTGGCCAGCAGAGCTTCATAGTCCAGAACTGGTTGGAGCTAGACATTTTCCTTTAACATACCTGGAGTGTGCTGCAAAATTGCACAAGTGTCTTCTCCAAAGCTGCTCTGTCCTCATAGGGTTGCAAAAGCTGGTAGGAGGGGCCCATTACTATGAAGAAGCCACAAAAGCCAGACCACAGCACTCCACTGAAGAAGACTGGTGTCACCTCAGTGGTGTGGCAAAGCTTCCCACAGATGGCTGGAGGTGCCTTTTGGCTTTCACAGCCTAGGAGGTGAAAGGGTGAGGAAGGGGTGTCACTGTGTTTGCCTGGTTGACAAAAACCCACTGATTTTATCGTGAGTCTTGTTGACCTTGACAGAATTGGGTGAGGTTGTGACCAAAAAAAATCCCAAACCCTTCCCAAGTGTTTTTCTGTGATACAACTCTGTTGAGGAAGGTATGGACCTCCATTTATTTCTGTCTTTAATGTTGTCCCCTCTCCCTGCGAGGTCTGCATACAGAAAAGGGTCCCCACCACAAGCTGTGGATCCTGTGCCTGTTTCCTCTGCTCCTGTGCCTGGTGAGGCAGTTGGCCACCCTCTTCACCTGGAGATACTGGTGGAGGAAGTGGTAATTGCTGCTCCTGGAGGGAGCCACATTTCCTCCTTGAGGTAATTGTCACTTGGCAGGATCTTACTCATCTTGCAGTGGCAAGGGCTGGCTTTCCAGGCTCTTCCACCTGCAAAGCAGGCTGCACTGCCGTAGCTCTCCACCTCACAGACACTTAAAAGCCTCTTACCCAGGGGCACAGCTGTCTTCAGTCCTGCCTGGAGCCTGCCTGCCAAAGCCCTTGCTCCTGCTGGGTGAATGCTGGCCTCTTCAAGGCCAAGCAAAGCAGGTTTGACCTCGGGGAGTTAAACACTCAAAGTGGCCCACAAATGAGTTTGTCTGCTCTGCCTTGTGGATGCTGTTCACCCAGCAGACTAGAAAGGAAGGTGAACAGATGCAACTGCACCTTTGCAATGTTTGCTGTTACATGCATCTGCTGCCAGAGGCTATACGAAGACCCCAAGAGTATGGAAGGGTGTCCCAGCTCTCTGGTTATGATACCAGCTAATGCCACCATTGGTACTGCATTCCCCACGATGAGAGCTCAGCCACCTGGGGAATTTGGGAAGCATCCTTCTCCAGGGACCCAGCCTTCTCCTCTCCCTCAAATATCTATCTTCCTTGCTCCAATAGATTATTTTCCCTAATGCTGTGGCCTAATCCTGGGAGCAAACAGCAGCCAGCAGTGGGGTGCAATGGAGAGTTCTGCCACCACTGAGCAGCAATATCTCTCCCTGTAGCACCTTTGCCTCCTGCTGGGCCCATTCATCCCTGTGCCATTCGTCTGTGATCATCTGATTCCCTTTTTTCCCCCTCCACAGCTCTGCCTGGTCTTCCCCACTTTCCACATATGCCTTGCTCCGCTGGCAGTGACTGCCCTCCAAGCAGTGAAACAGCATTTACAAAAATGTCGGCACGGGCACGTGGCTGCGGGAGCTTGTCGCTGCGTGGTAGCGCGGGGGGCTTCAAGCTCAGTGGGAGCGCTGGCTGCACACTGGCCCATCTCAGAGCACTTGGCTTGGCTGGCAGAGGTGTCCCCGCTCTATTAGTGCTGCTGCAATAGCCCAGTTAGTAGCTCAGGTGCTGCCACAGTCTTTGGCTCCAGCCCAAGAGTTAATGACGGAGCAGGTGGCAGATGTGAGGATGGCAGAAGCGTGGCTGGAGATGAGGGGAGTGTGTTCAGAACAGCTTGTTGAGACCAGTCTTTGCTGACCAGCTGGGGTGATGGGTATTGCAAGGTGTGTTCTTGCTTTGCAGAAGTCTTGAAAAAAACCCTTCAACTTTTGAAGGATGCTGCAGCTGCATTTGGCTCTGCCACCCCTCCCAGGATGTCCAAAATTATCTTGGAATTACAGCAGTGACCACAGCTAGTGACCACCGGTTTACAGCAGGAGGAAAACTCATTAAACCCCAAAGGCATTTAATCAGAAGCAAAGTGGCTATGGGGCATTGACATGCCATGAATGTTGGTGCAGTATGATGATGGGGGGAATAAATGTCATTGCCTGATGAAAGCAGCTCTGTCTTACCAAATTCCCGCACTGTGTGTCTACCACAAATGGCCTGAGGCACTTGGGAACTACTGATCCCAAAGCAAAGCTTTGGAGGAAATTTAGGAGGGAGGAAAGGAGAGGCTGGAACTCTCTAGAAGTGCAGCGAAGAACGTGCAACTTGACACACAGCAAGAGCTTGAGGAGCTTTCTCCAAGTAGGTTGAAGAACTGGTTAAAAAGAGGCTTAGAGCTATGACCAAAGAAGCTGTTGATGCAGTTTGACTCCTGCTGTGCTTACAGAAGCAGGAATTTGTACATTCTTTGTAGGCAAACAGGATTATGTCAAACTACCTAATGCCATCATTCAGTTCGCTTACTAATGGAAACATTGAGTACAGGCTAATTGCCAGAGCCAAAAAGGGAGACAGGTTTTTTTTGATCACCGTTCTGTGTTATCTGCAAGTACAAACTGCACCTGTGGTGCTCTGTATAAAGCAGGAGCATAGATGCAGCTCTGCTTGCTTACGCTCATGGAGGAGTCAGCATGCATGGACCCTCTGAATCTTTTCCATCTCAAGCTCCTGTCCTTGCTATGCTTTCCCAGGGTCTGTTTCTGCTTCTGCTGCACTCAGTATAAGAGTTGTCTTCCATGGGAGCTTACAGCCCTTGGTGTCAGTCCCTCAGTGGACTGCAAAGAAAAGGGGTCGGAAGGTCTGCCCTGGTTTTGTATCCGTTATGTTGATGCTTTTTCCCTCCAATGGCTCCAAAAACACCTTCAAGACCACCCAGTGCTGCTGAAATACAGCCCCATCTTGAAAAGAGCTGTCTGACAGTGGGTGTCAGGGCAGTCATTTCGTACTAATAACAGTAATTTTGTACTATTACCATGTTGTGGTAGGGAAGACAGAAATGACTAATTAAAATGTTGTGGAGATAGTCAAGTCATGAGAGCATTACTCAAGTGCAATTTAGCTGGGAAGTTGCAATTCACAGCTCTGCTATTATAAAAATACCACAGGACCTAATTCAGCAGACATTGTCACCAAGGGTATCAGGTTAGCATCCCACCTGAAAGCAGTTCCAGGCTACCCACCATCCAGCCTGGGCATCGATTCAGAACCATCCACTGCTGGCTCCCGAGTGGTTGGTGCCAGTTCCAGCAACCGTAATTTTTTTATGGCGTAATACCAGGCAGGGCCAAGGTGTCTCAGCTTGCAAACAGGCTCGTAGCTCAGTGTGGCCTTGCTCCAGATCAGGGTAACACTATCATCAGTGAGAAGCAGAACCCCAAGGCCCTACTGTTCCTCATGTAGATACTTCTTCCTGCCTTACATAATTTTGCAACTGTTGCTCTCTCTGCTGAGCCATCTCCACATTCTCTTAGGAAGAAAATGATGAAGAAACTGTTTCATAGTGAAGGGAGAGACCTGAGAGAACAACTTGGTTCTTGTTAGCTGGGGGTCAAAGCGGACTCTCCATAGCCCCTAAGTGTGCCCCGTCACTGCAGTGAAAGCCCCAAGGGGTGCCAGGGCCGGTGGCATTTGGGCTTCAGACAGCAGAGGGAAGTTAGGCAATTAAACAACAACCTCTACGGCCTGATGCAGACTGGCGAGAGAGCTGATGCCTGAAGCATGTGTTGTAGCAGCCACAATCCCTCCCCTGCTGTGCCAGTCCCTGCTTTTACAGCTGTAGCAATAAGTAGCGGAGGTCTAATGTAGTGGAGCTGCGTGGGAGGAGGGTTCAGCTGAGAGGTGTGAGCTGCAGATGGGCTTGGAACCCACGGTCTGGGGTAGAAATGGAGTTTGGGGCTGTGCTATGATTTGTAGGAGTTGGAGGGCTCTTCTATTGACAGCTCCAGCACCACTTTGGCTAGTGGCAACCAGTGACTAGTAAATGAAGAGGGAGAGAAACGAGGCAGTGAGGGGAGAAGGAAAACGGCAAGAAAGAGGACAAGGAAAAATAAATCTGAAGATGAAAGTCCAACCAAGCAAAGGAGATGCAGGGAGGGGAAATCAAGGAAAAACACCAAAGGAGAGATGGAAGAGAGACAGTAATCCCCCAATACGCCGGGAAAGGGAGGCAGGAAGGAGTTGGGTGTGGAGAGGACAATGGGTCCCATACATGGCACAGTTCTCTCCTGCTGTTGCTGTCTTGGAAAAGATGAACCTGGCTTTTTCTGGAAATGCTTAGTGGGCAATTAGCACAAATACTTTCTCTGATACATTCTGTGACATTGTGAAGCTAAATGATGTATTTTACAAGAGAAAAAAAGTGATCTTCCTGGGCCTGATGGAGCACCTCACCCCTGTGAAAAGACCCTCTCTGAGAGGTTAATGCAGGGCCAGGCATGCGTAAGAGGCAGCAGAAGTTGCCAGGGAAGGGCTGTTTTGGTCCTGAGTGGGTTGGTGTAAAGGAAGGGAAAATTGTGGATGTATCCTGACAGCTCAGTCCCCTGCAACTAGTGAAAGCAGCTCTGTGCTTTTGATGCCTGACTGGGAGATTGCAGGCGCTGCCTCTCCTCTGGGCCAGAAAAAAATTACTTTTGCAAGGAAACACAGATGAGATCTTCCATCTAGCTGGCCTGCACGTGGTCCCCTGCAAAACTGTGCTCTGCTCTCTCAGCTCCTCATGCTGACTGCCAGTGCAGACGTCATGCTCATCAATGACATCTCCTTTTCCATATGCTAGAAATGCCCAGTCTTGCCTCAGCTTGGCCAGCAGCAGCTCCTCAAGCCTCCTGCCAAGGTTGGCTGTTGTTACCACCTCTCCTCAGTGGGACAGGATGGCGAGGCTCAGCCTAAGCACAGAGTGTGCCCAGGACCTCAGTTGGTGCCAGCAGGATGCAGGGGGAGAACAAGCTTCCCCAAGCCTGGACTCATTCATAGGCCAGGAGCCTTGCAGCAGGTCCAGCTGAATGATGCGGAGCCAGGAAGGACATACATTGGGACTTACTCATTGCTCTGGGATGTCAGTCCTAATGGAAAACAGCAGGGAGTAATTGGAATATGCCATAAATATTTACTAGCTAAGACATCCATTTTGCCAACAGTTGTTAGAAGTCCATAGCTGCCTGAAATTTCAGGATTGGACTCTGGCTCCTGCTCCAGCACCAGGAAAACCCAGCACCATCCCAGCACCATCCTGGCGGCTCCAGGTCATGCCTCCTGTAAAGTGGGTGACTGCATGGCTGCCAAACCAGCCCCAGGCCTGCCCAGCCCCCGGGCAACAACAATCACCTCCTCTGAAGCCCTTTTGGTTTGTGGATATGGAAATAGCCCCGTGGGGTTTGGGACTGGGATGAGCTGCATTGTTCTCCCCACTGACAGGGGGCTGCCGTGAAATCTCAAGGTTTCCCTTTGCTCTGGGAGAAGCTAACTGGGTCTCAGGCTTTCTTTCGGCAGCTGGCCCTCCTGGTGTTAATTCTGGGGTCCGGCTGCACGTTCCCTCTCAGCCCGCGCAGCACAGGCACGTGGCTGGCGCTTAGGAGACACACTTTAAATAACCGCACCACAGTGACTCATGCCTTACCCAAGGCAGTCTGGCTGCTGGCATATAAAGCATGAAAGCCGGTGATCTTTGGAAGAAGAGAGGATCCTACAGTGAGCAGACATATGGTTCAGTTCCTGGCAGAAGGTGGGAGGGGTGGAAGTGTTCCTAGATGAGACAGGCTGGGAGGCTGAAGCTCGCAGGTGCAGAGCGGTGGCCTCTCCACCGCTGTCCAATTCTGTCCTCCTGACCTGCTGCCACATGCGCAGCCCCTTTCTCTGGAATTTCCCTGAGATAGCAGTTTTCAGAGCTGGGGAGGCTGAGGGAGGTAGGGAAAAGGCATGTGGGAGCAGTGCCTGAGCCCAGTGTGGCTGACATGAGGGGACGTGGAGTGCTCTTTTGCCCTTTGCAATATTTGTCCTGTAGCACCAAGGTGGCAGAAAAGGGCAGGCAGTTCTGGTCGTTCCAGTGGACCTTCACCTTTTCCTCCAGCACTTGAATCATCCTCCATTTCTCCAGCTCCTACCAGTCCCAGCACTGCTCTGCTCACCCTGTCTCCCTCTCAAAACTCTCCCCATCCACTTGGTCTCCTCACACCACTTCCCCTCAGCACTGTCCCTTACTGCATTGCCTCTTCCTCTCCTCCTCCCCAGACCTGTCCTCCCACATCCCCTGCTCTCCCCTTCCCAGCTCCCCTTGCTGGGGAGCTGCTCTGCAATCCCTGTTTTCTGCTTCCCTGTGCCATCTCTGCACTGCTCTCTCCTCCTTCACTGCTGGTGGCCACATCTTCCCTTCTGGCAAAAAGTCACCCCTTGGGACCTACTGTGGTCTTTCCCACAGCCCTCAACCCCTTCCCACAGCCAAAAGCACCACAGTGGCTAAGAAGACCGGGCCAGCTTTCTGCTAGCAGCCCACAGTGAAGCCCACCTTTGGATTGCCCCCCGCTCTCCCTCACCTCCTTCCCAGCCCATGGCTGTGGCTGGGTTGCCCTTGACAGCCACACGAGCTGCCTTCCCCAACCCACAGTTTTTTTTCAGGGCCTGGACACCCTGGAGCTGCTCATCGGCTTTGGCAGGGTAGCGTAAATGTCATGTCCCTGCCTGTTCCCAGCCTGATGCCTGTTCCCGGCCCGGAGCGATGCCTGCGTGTCTCCCATTATGTAAGAAGCAATGTGTATGGGAGCTGGGAGGCCTTGGGCTTGCTTACGCACCATGAATGACAGCTGCAAAAATGAGAAGGGGACTATTTTTAAATCTTCCCCCTCCCTCCTCTTCTAGCTCTTCCCCACAGCCCCAGCCAGGCTGCACAGATGTCCAGCCCATGGGGGCAACTGTTACTGCTGGACTTGGCTAAACCAGTCCTGAGCAATGTTTTGTACTGCCACAGAGGGACACGCAGCACCTCAGCACAGGGCTGGTGGTACCTGGAAAACTTGTTCTCTTCCAGACCTTCTTGCCCATCAACCGTCCCCTGACATCTTCTCCTTCACCTCTCACAGCCCTGTGTGCCGGCGGGACCCGCAGTGACTCTTTCCCCAGGCCTCACTCTGTAACTTTAGAAAGGTCATTCCTTCTTCCTTGAACCACAGGGTTATCACAATTCCTTGGAGCAGATCAGAAGGGATCTTGGGGGTGGGGGGGGAACTACGTTCTCCTGCAGAAACACGATACCCCAGCACCATCCTAGCCCTCTGAATGAGGGCAAGAGACAGATGGTCCAGAGCAGGGGACCACATAATGTCCCATCTCCCACTGAATGCTTCTGGCACAAGGACTGGCAGGGAAGAGGCAGGGTGGGTAAGGAGCTGGCTAAGGAAGGGGCTCTGTCAGTCACAGTGAGAGTTGTCAAAACCAACAGTGTTTTGCCTCAGAATGCTGTAACAAAGGCACCTCTCAAGCCAGAGCATTGGAAGAAGTCGGGCAATGGGTGGACGCCGACCACGTGCTGCCAGTTTGGCTCTGAATAAAGACTCAGTTCAAGGATATGCCCAACAAAGAATTGTCTGGAGGGACCAACAAGTACAAGGTACTGCTTCACCTGGCATCGCAGATGCTGCTCCAGACACACCTCCTGTGGAAGGATGAAGCTGACCTATAGCAGGTACAGAGCAGGCTTGTGAGCAGCCATTGGGAGTGTGCAGCTTGTTTCATTGAAAACAGGAGAGTTTGAGGGGAAACAGGATCCAACCATCATAGATATACGCTAGGGCAAAAGTCTAATTTGTTCTCCTAGAAGCTCATCTGGATCACAAATACATTTAGACTTAAAATTAGAAAGACGTTCCTAGCCAGCCATGGTATAAACTTTTGCGACAGCCTGTCAGGCTGGAAGGTGGGCAGAAGAAGCCTAATTTGGTAAGAGACTCAGCAAGCTGGTAGTCACTGCATGGCAGGAGAGGAGGGAGCCTAGAATGAGCCATACACAAGTCTGAAATGAAGCTTGAAATCCTGCCCTCAAGCTGGTCCCCAGAGGGATTGGTACAGAGCTGAAACCTCGGTGTTCTGCATCCTCCATAGGTTACATGTTATTAATGCCATGCTTCAGGGCCCTCCCAGATCTTTGAAGAGGCAAGAAAGAGGTCACCCCTTTTCCTTATGCGTTTTTAGAAATTAATTTTCTTCATGTCGGTAACCTTTCCAGCCAAGGTGGGAGTGAGGCAGGGGAGGAGGAACAGGGCCACTCCTGCTGCTCTTAGTCACGTTTTGGGTGTGCTGGTTTGCCTTGCTCACAGGCTCAGGACAAAGCCAGCTCTAGGGCCAGGGAAGCTTTTCCCTCAGGCTTAGTGTGCTGGGGCAACCTGGGGAGCTTGAGCTGTTGTTCACTGTGGCAGGCAGTGCCCTTCTGGGACCTTGGTGATATTTTCCCTATTGCAGGAGCTCAGGGGACAGTAGAGACACTTTTGCTCTCTCCCACTCACTCCTGCTACTGTTCCCATCTTTAGGCTTCTGTGGACCTTCACCACGGGAAGCCAGAGGGTGCCTTTACGCCGAGGCGGTCAGGACGTTCCCTGGATGGCCCCTAAATGTCCTGACGCGGGCAGATCAGGACAGGAGTCCAAAATCTCTGCTTCAGCGTGGCACGGAGCCCGCATTGCCACGACGTGACCCTCAGCCTTGTGACCAGCTGTTCTTGCCTGCCCCTTGTCCCCCTCAGTGCTGGGTCAGTCGGGCACGGCCGTCCCGGCGCGGGATCCTCGGTGAGGGCTGCGAGGAGGGGGGGGGTCAGCTAGGGGGGTGCGGAGAGCTGTCAGAGCCCAGCAGGTGCCGCAGCAGGAGGTTGAGGCTGCTCCTTACCTGCTCACCCCGAGCGATGGCAGCCGGCCCCGCCGCCCCGGGCGCTCCCGTCGGCCCAGGCCGCGCCGGCCGCCCCGGGCCCTGTGGCGGGCGCGGCCCGGGCGGGGC
>JAYRBT010000042.1:49352838-49374648 GCA_036023395.1 Myiotriccus ornatus
AAAAATCCAGACAGCAGATGAAAATGGGAAAGAAAAAACCCCCAAATTTTTCAAGCGCTGTTCTACATTACTATTTCTCCTATTTTTCCCTGACATATCAGACACTACTGATTTGATACATCACTGCTCCAGTCCCTCAAGACAGTTGACACATTATTTTCTTCTATAAAAAACTGGAAAGGAAAATTTAAATTAAAATAGCTTTAATTAAATAGTGAAATCTAGGTGAACAGAAAGCAATCTAGTATAAACTAGTTTACACCTTCTGTAATACTTATAACAGCAAAAACATTTAACTCACTGTAGCATAAAAGTAATCAGAATAATTTAACACTTTTGAAAAAATACGGAATGGTTACCTCAGGAAGTGCTTCATGGTGATGGTTTAGTTTGTGTTGCTAGAGCTGTAATCTATTGATCTCTGATGACCTCTTCTTTGCAGGTGATATCAGTGCTGTAGAAATAGAATTGAGACTTGTTTACTAATAGAAAAAAAAGTGATATTTCAGTTGTCTAAATGGCTCTTGAAACAAACATCTATGGAAATACATGGGAAAGAATGTTTTAAAAGTCTCATGTCAATTAAAAAAAATAAGAAAAATCATAATTTGTTCACACTTCAGCCTGTGTACATACTTTGACCAGACTATACTACCCATGTCTCCTTTCAGACAAGTAAAAAACTTGAATGAGAATACAGAAAAAGGAGAGAAAGCTTGAAGAAATATCCAGACAATTTCAAACACTTCTTGTGTTCTTCAAATACCTGTCTGATTCACAGTTGTTTCCAAGTGGCAGTTTCAAGAGACACTCAGTTCACTCTGCTGTTAAAAGTCCTCTGTTTGCCAGAATTTCCAACAGCACTTGGAGACCTTGGGTAAAAGTAGAATGTAAGCAAAGAGCTATTACTGATCCTGATATAATTCACTACAAGAGATACTGGGTAATCAATTTTCCTGGTGACCACCTACGTTAAATGATACATATGAGGTCTTAAAATAGAGCTGATCAGGAGGCCCATCAGTTCTGAGATCTGGTGTTCTAGAGTTAATATTCTTTATGTCTACCAGTTAGTCCCAGTAGAGGAGAGGAAATGGAAGAATTCATGAAGGAACATTGTAAATATAACCCTGCCTGTGTACTGCAGACTCTCCCCGTTGACCACCTCTTTACTTCATGTTTCTGAAATGAAGTATTCACTCACAAGTTATATTTGGCTAAAAGATGCAAACTTCTCAGATTACTGGACTTCATATCCTGTGAAAGGTAATAAAACATTTTTAATTTCTTTATTTGCCAGAAAACAGGTACTGCTACATGTGTCTGCTATTGGGACAACTCAATCCAAGACTTAAAGGGAACAAGACCACACTTTCAAGCTCTGTACTAGTACAAACCACACACAAAGGCCTGAGTTAAAGCCGTGAAGAAATCATTTAAGAGCCTGTTTTCCATAAGTACTGAAAACCTTAAGAAATTTGACCTCTTTTGTAGTAAAGCTATAAATTTAGAGAACCTCCAACTTATTTTCTTCTCCAGGACCTATCAGTTCTGATGGGATAAAAATCTTCTTGCCCTATCTTGTTCTCATATTCTTTCCCCTTTGTAACTTGCAAGTTTCACATTCTGTTATTGCCTGCTGACAAGAACAGAATGAGCACTTAAGTTCAGAAAAAATGAAGCTATCTCATTGGATTACATCACATACAGCTTGCTAAAAATATATAATCCCTGAACTGTGAAAGCTTCATTCATTTATATTGTTTTTGACTGGCTGAATCATGTTGCTGTCCCCTGAATACAGCTGTAATTGGTGCTGGCTGCAGTGACACCTGCTTGCAAGGGTAGAGAGATGCTAACATCAAACTCTAGTTCATTAATGAACACACTAGGCAGGCTCCTAACACTTTCTGATAGAGATTTTGATAGGTCTTCTATGCCACCAAGCACAGGGAGCACAGGAGATAGGCAAAAACTGGAGGGGATATAACCTGCTTCCCTTCTCCAGTCTAATAATTTGCTGTTTAAAAGATACAGTTTGTGAAAGATTCTCACAGCTGAGTCTCAGCGTTTTAGCATCAACTTGAAGAAAGGAAGCTCCACCACAAAATTTGACCCATAAGGGTATCAGTATAAAGGACGCACCAGAAGTGCCAGGAGCTGTC
The DNA here is from genome assembly GCA_036023395.1 of Myiotriccus ornatus. Taxonomy (NCBI): domain Eukaryota; kingdom Metazoa; phylum Chordata; class Aves; order Passeriformes; family Tyrannidae; genus Myiotriccus; species Myiotriccus ornatus. The sequence goes on from JAYRBT010000042.1 coordinate 49,355,004, forward strand.
AGATTAACTCCCTCAAAGTGTGTGCTGGCCTCAGCCTCCAAGGTCACCTCCCTTTTGATTCTGATCAAGGTACTTGCTGAAAATTATGCTGCTTTACTACTGCTTTAAAGGGGAAAGAAGTTCAACTTGCTTGAACTCCAGAACTGGTTCATCCAAGTGTGGCATGGAGCCTCCAGATACTCTCCCTGTGAGAACAGTTACCAGCTATAGCTAATCATAAACTCATTTTGAATGCTCATTAAAAATTAGACTGTTTCAGAAACTGTATTTTAAGTCAATGTAGCTGTTCATACACTCTTGCCTTCTTCTCAGAAAGCTAAACTAGAAGGAAGGTCACTGGTTGCAAAGAAAGAGCAAAAAACTAAGTGACAAAACAAGCATGACAAACAGTTAAAAGTGCCGATTTTGGATCTCTTTAAAAGCACACCCTTGGAATTACAGGAATAATTTTTGTTGATCTCTCCCTTTTAATGAAAAGGTGTGAGAGAAAATAACTTTACAGCTTAAGTCCTGGTGCCACAGAAATCAAAACCAAAGCCTTTCAGCTTGGAGAGGAATAGTTCACCCTGCATGTTCAACAGCCAGTTCCCCATAGCACAGGCCCAGATAATAACGAGGGCCATAGGAAGGCCATGACCTCAAAAGTAGTTTCCACTGGGGCTCAATGCAATCAAATTCCACCTGACTCTGTTCACAGAAGGCTTCAAGACGTAGGGGCAAGACTTCCAGCTCAAGCAGATGCACAGAGAATCTACACTGCTGTCTTGGTTCATAAGGGAAAAGGTTTACTTTTTATGTGGGGCAGACAGGCTTTCTAAATGCTGTAATCTGCTAAGTAGAGACAAAAAATCAGTGCTGTGCTCTGCAATTTTCGCAACAATTCACTTTTGTGGACACACATACACATGGTATTAAGCTATTTACGTCCAGGCTAGACTGGGAACCAAATCAGAAGTTGAGAATTTACAGTCATCTTCAAAAAAAGTAGGACTGGAGGGCAGGATTCCCTATTTCTATATAGCTCTGTAAGTGATCCTCTAGGGGAAATTCAGCAAAGATTTTCTGTGAAGAAAACAGCATTTAAACTCTTTAGAAAGATTGTTACCACAATTCACAGCTGATTAGAGTTCAACTATTCATAAACCTATGGAGCCACAAGACCAAATTTCTGCCAGTCTCTTTATTGCAAAATGTAACAGATTTCACGTAAGCAAAACTTTACTTCCAGCATCTCAGTGAACGGGAAGAACAGCTATATCTTAAGATGGATTTGGGGAGACTGAAATACAAAATTCTGAAGACGCAACTTCATGCACTTCTGAAATATCACTTCTATCAGAAAGTGCCAGACTCTCAGCAGGACACCCAGAGCCAGAAAGTGCCCCGCAGGGAGCAACCTGTTAGAAACAACATCCACTCACTACCCAGAGCCCAAATTTGCATTTTTACATGGTTTTACTCACTTGAACTTGTAGCTGCTTTTCTAGAACTTAAGAAAATGTTCTAGCTTTGTGCTATGCACACATTTTCTCACTAAGGAACCTGTAAGATACTTTTCTTCTCCTTTTGTAGTCAGTTTTTCAGCCTTTTCTGATTTTAAGTCATGCAGCTGAAGTAAGTCTAAAGACAAGTAGATCTGACTTTGTTAGCTATCTTCCATTAACTCTCTAGAAGTAGCTTGCACTACACAGATCCACTACGAAACACTCTTGACTGTGTTTGACATCTGCTCTTCGGCATGAAGAGACTCATCTACGAAGCAAGGCTCTAGATTGAGAATGACGGAGCAAGGATGCAGTTTGGATCTCCCATACACTCAAGTTCTCAGCTTGCAGGATTTTATCCTGTACTACACCACTTCTACAAAGCAGCTTCCTCCTCCCTCCAACACCACACCCACATACCCATTCATTGCCAATTGTTTCATCCAGTTTATTTTAAACCAGACAGCAGTTTTCCTTCCTGAAACTAACCACAGCTTTTCTTGGAAGAGAAGCAGTACTACCATAATCACCTAAAACAGCAAAACTATTGCAATCTCTGTCTCAAAATATAAATTAAGCTCTCCTTAAATAAACATCAACTATTGGAATTTCTTGTGACTCTAAGATCTTTTTGGTAGTATAGTAAAACATGCATCAATCTGAAAGGTTAGCAGTTGCTGGAAGCTCAAAGAAATGAAGAGTAAGCTTTAAAAGTCACCTCTTTATCTGAAGCTCAGGGTTTGCTTTTTTTGTCTTCAGGAAAGCTGCAGATACAGCTGAAGGGAAAAGTTGTGTTATTTAATATAAATCACTGTATTTTTCAGAGTAAAATATAAACCAAAAGTAGTTTCCTTCACAATATTTGTTTTGCAAGCTAATGATTCACCTGGCATATTGCAAACACTCAGAAGGGTTATATTCCAATTATAGAGTATCTGTGCTGAAGAGAAAAATCATTGGAACCATTAATACAAGCAGGCTGAATACAGAACTTTGTTTATGTGCATCCTTAGATTACCAAAAAAGTCCAAAGTCCAGTAATTTATTTTAAAGTTTAGTTGTTACAGTTTCAAAGTATGTTTTTCTGAATGCCACCATCATGATGCTGATTTCAGGTTGCAGCTTTTCTTTCCAGTAGTATCCTGGGTCGCCAGCTATCCCTCATTTACCTCGGAAACCTACACGCATTTATCTGTGAGGGACAATAGGCTTGAGCCTTACATCACCAAAAGAGTTTTGCCTTTGTATATTCCTTTTCTTTTTTTTTTTTCCCTGAAGGGAATGTTAGTGCTTCTGTATCTTGAAGACCAATCTGCGATAAGCAGAATTAGAAAGGGGAAGAATAGCTGACACAGATTATGAAATGTCCCTTGAGGTCCTGGAGGATAGCAAGCTGGCAGCAAGCCAGCAGTATGCAAAGACAGACAACAGCACTCTGGGCTGCATGAACACAAACAGAGCCAGTAAGCAGATTGAAGGAAGAGATTATCTTCCTCTACTCAGCACTCTGGGCCATATTTAGACACTGTCTAGTTTGGGGCTCCAGCAATACACAAAAGACACCAATAAATTGAAGAGATTTAAGCAGAGGCCACTGAGATGGCAGGGCAGAGGGTGGGGGAGATAGACTTGTTCAGCCCCAGGTGGACACAGCTTTGGAGGAACATAATAGCACCTCCAGCACCTACAGGGACGTCATCAAGAAGTCTTAGACTCTTCACAGCAGTGCAGGACAGGAAGCTTAAAAACAACAGGCAGAAACTTAAACAGGAGAGGTTCAGCCTGGATACAAGGCAAAAATTTTTCCTGAATAGGACAGTCAGGCAGTGGCATAGGTTTCCCAGAGAGACTGTGCAGTCTATTCTTTGAGGTTCCAAGTCCCAACTGAATGAAGCCCTGAGAAACCTGACCTCAGAGCTGACCCTAATGTGGGCTGGAGGTTGTGCAGGAGATATTCTAATGTCTCTTCCAGCCTTTGATTCTCTGCTTCCCCCATGGTCACTTTCATGGGAAGATCTCAGATAACCTGAGTTATACCCAAGTATTCGTAGCACCATAATGTTGTAGAGATACAACAGACATGGTACCCAAGTCCCTGCTCTTTTATCAGCTTAAGACCTACCAAATTCTCACTAAATTCCTATATACTTTATAGTGTTTCCCAAGAAACAAGCTTAGCTTTATTATGGAACAAAATCATTACCTCTGTATTATCTCTCCCCACCGCTCCCAATCAGAAACCTCCACCATGCAATTTGACCATAAACAAATCATTATAAGGGTTGTACAAGTCAAAAATGAGAGTCTCCAAGAGCCCTGCCAGTATCAATGTAGCACACAAAACCCCCAGACACAAATAAATCCCCAACAACTCTAGGACCCCAGTTTGGTAAGCCATTCTAATTCCCAGCAAGTATTGTTTAAAAGGCTATCCATGGAATAGACACATATATATTTGCATCTTCCAACTTGCATTCATGCCCAAAGGTGGTATAAAAGTCCCTTCAAGTGTATTAAAAAACCTGGTAAAAACAGAGAAACTTTGACCATCTCAGTTGCAGCAGTCATTTATAGGTCTTTGAATGTTATAGCAAGAACACTGCTCAGACTTCTCCAGCTCAGAACGCATCCTGGGAAATGGCTCTATCGCTAAAAAAGCTCCCAAGAACGGGTTGCCTCAAACCACAGTTCCATGGAGTTCAAAAGCACTTTGTGTTGGCTCAGACATGGCTTTGCCTGACACCAATGGATGCAGCCACTGGCAGGACTCACCTCAAAGATCAACAATGGATGCCTGTTTTCTGTGAGCTTAGTTTTTTATCTCAGTACAGATGGGCATTTTCATTTCCATGTGCCCATGATGAGGCTGTATTCAACATCAAGCACTCTTTAGAAAAAAGACTTGGAACAAAATGTCACACTTGATTGATGATGTTAATAAGCAAGACTTGACTTCAGTCACATTGTCACAGGTAATAAAATTTTTTCCCCTCCTAATCTCCATCACTAGTTGACATTTTTCATTTCTTATTTCACTAGGAGAGTGAAGGAAATGCTAGATGTGAAGTAAAATTTAACTAAATTTTAGTCCTGTGAGCACAAGAACATACAACACAATGAAGTAATAAAAAGAGTCCTGAATAAAAGCTTAAAAGCAGAGTTGTGGAGTGGGAGACCACAAAACCCCCACTTTCTCTCAAGCTACAGAACAATGCCTTGAAAGTCTCTAATTTTGTAGTTCTACCTTAGCACCATTACTGCCTCTTTAAAATGATAAAGAGCATCCCTGCTATACAACAATGAAAGAGCAAGAGGGTCTTGCAATACCTGTAAGAGACAGTGACGTAGGATTGTATTTGGCTTCAAGAAAATTTACTTATCAAGTCTCATATAGCAAGTTACCTCTAACACCACCCAATTTGGCCTACACAATGCAATTCCTCAGCAGATTTTTGCTCAGTGATAACCTACAGTTTAATGAAGATAACATCAAACTTGAACTCGGAGTTGTAGAAGCATCTCCACCTTTTATTATTAATCTCTGCCCATTAAAAGAGAAGGCTATGACTCTCTACCTGACTGCTCAAAGAAAACTATATCCCAGGAAGTCAACAAAGGAGATGTTCACGCATACAGACACACTTTGCTTGCAGAACTGTGGCAATACTCTTACCAATTTCTATTAGCTCTGCTCTATTACAATGTTGAAAGATGAAGTCACTTCAGATTACCAGTGAAGACTTTGCTGGGTACATTTTATTTGTAATAGTGAAATCGAAGTTAAAAAACGCAGGAAGCTTTCCACACCCCAGAGAACTGTGAACTTCTAGAAATGTTGTCAGATGCCTAAAATCAACAGAAATAAATATTCAAGTGTTATCTCTGTCTATAGTGTTTCCACTCTTAACAAGCTCACCTTACATATTGAGGAAAGTGTATTTTACACAGAAGAGAACTGAGTAGATGACATATCAGCTAAAAATGAAGTGTCATACTTGAAAGCAGTCTTCAACCCACAGTAACTTCCTCTGCCCCCCTCCTTCGTATATTGTAAAATGGTATCATTTTTAGCCACCTCTCATGAACTTTCACTTAACCACTGAGTTCACTCAGGAGAACAGCAGCATCATCTGGGTGGCTCATATGTGTCTACACAGTTTGCAGTGCAAAGTTTCTGGCCCACTTGCTCTGTTTCCAGACACACGGTATAACAGCTTGAATTGCAAGGAAGTCTGTTCTAAATAAAACATCACACTTCATAGCAACATTCCATCAAGTTTAGAATAAATCCTACAAGGCTAGATGCATAAAATCCAAATATGCTGCCTGGTTAGCTCTCAGACTAATTACTGCAGAAGCTTCATGGAAAAAACCCAAAATTACTGTTTCCAAAAGTGAATGACTGATGTGCTTTTGCTTTCCCTTCTTGGTTTCCACCTCATTGCCTGGAGATGAGTGGAGAGTACAAGTTAAAAGGCAAAGAGGATGTGTTCCCTTGCCACCAAAATTAACTGAAGTCTAGATTTGCTTTAGAGCCCTGCCAATTCCTAACAAACAGTAGTTTGTGGGGAAGGAACATCATTCTATCAATGGGTCACATACAGATCTGCAATGTCAACGGAATTACACCAGAGATGCTTGCTCTATCTTTTTCCCTACTGTTCCATCTACCATTATATTTGCTTGGATCAAGCAGAGTGAACTCAGATTAATACAAGCTCACACCAAGCATCACCCTGAAAGCATGTAAAACTAAGGACTTTGAGATTTAGTTTTCTAACTGACACCCCTCCCCACCCCCCCAAAAAAAAAAAAGAGAAAAAAAGAGAAGTTAAGACAAGGACATCAGAGGAGTCAGGTCTAAGGCCAAACTCAGCTTTCAGGCTAAAGGAGCATAAAGCAGTTTATTTACCCAGGAACCTGGTGAAGATCAGACACAATTCATACCGATCTAACACAAAATTACTCCATGTCGTGCCATCTTCTCAACATTGCACCAAATTACTTTAACACTGGAATAACAACTTTTCCACAGAGCTCTGAGAGACAGTCATGCAAGAATAGGGCAAGTAGGGTACATGAGAGCTTCTGCATTTCCTTCTGTGGTTTTACAGACAAACTGTTCCCTAAGACAGGATTCAAGAATGATGATCTCCCATGCAGTAAGCCAGTTAGAAGATGTCACAAAGCATCACATTTGTGAAACCAAGAGCATCCTATAGCAAGTGTTATGCACCAGCTGTTAGCTGCCTGGAGTCCTGCAGTCTGCAGAGGGACCACAATAAATAAGCAACGTATTTAATCAGCAGACAGAAGGACCTAAAATCCCACTTCAGTTTTTTTGCAAACTTCATGGCCTACTATTTCATCTTCTATTTGCTGCTCAGTGAGATGTTCTACATCCCAGGAGGCAGGAAATCAGGACAACTCCAGGTACATGACCTTGCTGGAATCTCTGGTTATGTATTTTCTGCCCAGAAGGACATGAGCAGGGTAGATTGTTCTGGTTTTACCAATGCCTGGGGTGAGGAGAAGGGGACGATATAATCTATTTTATCACAGAAAACAGCAAATTTTCTTAAGTTTCTCCAATATATATTGCAAACTCCATGTTTTGGTTGAAACAGGTACAAGCCCTTCTTTAAGGAGAAGTTTTGAATGGCAACATGGTAAAAAAACCCCACATCACTTCATGGCATCTTCCCAAATCTGTTATCCAGACAGGTCTATGTACCGGTAGCTACCAGCTGACTCTTCAACTTGGAAGACTCATAAGTATCTTACCAAATTTTAGTTTCTATTAACAAGGGTTGTGAACAATTGTAAAAGTGCATTAAGACTCACTTTATCCTACTGTAGCTTAAGATAACTCCAAGTATCATCAAAATCAATCACTGCTTCTATCAGCAGTGGAGAAAGAAAGCTATGACAGAGTTTGGTGACAGGGACATTTGTAGAAAAGAGGGATAAAGCAACACAACAACCACTCTAACGTGACAAAGTAAGAGAAAAAGGTGATGAGGATCTGCAAAAGGTAAAGGTGGAAAGAATGGTCTGAAGGTCAATGAATTTATACCAGCTGGTGAGCAAGACCTACAAAGCACACTTTGAAGCATGGTACGGGAACCATTTTTATGTGATAATTGCACAAAATGTACTTTTTCAACCAAGTAGGGAAAAGGTGAGTGACAGAGGAAGTGCAAGGTGCTCTGGTGCTCTCCTTCCTTCTGTCATTTCCTTCTTGGTCCTACCAAATGCTTACTTTCTTTTAGGTGCCCAGCCTCAAAAAGAAAAGGATACTGGCAAAGATTTTATAGCAGCAAACTGGAAAGAGGGGAGAAGACAACATGGAAAGAAAAAAGAAATAAGAGACATGAAGACCCCTGGAAACTCTTTCTGAAACAACATCACCCAGGGGAAGGACAACAAAGCAGAGCCACTAAGAATACAAACTAGGACAAGATGATTGACAGGACTGCCATAATGGGCTTATTCTTAACACAATGCAACACAAAGTCTTCTTCCTTCAGTGTCTCTAACTAGAAAAGTGAGCATACTTTTTTTTTATATAGTCCTACTCTTTACCCCTTAAGTGTAAAGTGATAGAAAAAATTCTAAAAGAAAACAAATAAAGCAAGTTTCCAGAATACTTGCAGCAGATATATTCATAATAGTTCATTAACATGAATTGGTCTTATTCTTGACGTAGTAACCTGTATTATATAGCACATGTTGGCCAGGATGAATGAGGTTCAAAGAAGAACATGACTGTCTCAGATCCTCGAAGATATTGTTGTATTCTGCATGAAAGAGCTGGGAGCAGATTGCGTGGCCTTGTCTTAACTTGTGTTAATGGTATGTCCCGTTTTCCATATCGTCTTCTGGGAGCACCACCATTCCTTTCCTTTCCCCACTCCTCTCCCTTCCTCACATAGTTCAGCAAGAACTCCTCTTTACCTCCTTCAGCCCATCTGTTCTCCTCAGGCTGCTTTAACACTGACAGCATGAAGGCCAAGCAAGCCCAAAATTAACAAACCTCTCATTGATCTTAGTGTTTCAGAGGCACAACCTGTTTGATGGCACGCATCCAAGTCAATGTTAATATGAATATGGCTTTGTGAAAGCAGAGTGGGAGAGGGAATAAGAGACTTGCTCTTATAACTGCCTACCAGAGCTATGGAGGAGGACTACAGTTTCCATGACCACAGGACAGCTTTGTAGTAAGGGGACCAATTCATATCACCTGCACACCCCCGTGATTGTGCAAGTATTATCAGTGTAGTAATAAATTGTCGCTACACCATGGACAAATCTCAATACCAAAATCATCCTGGAAGACAATGAAAAGTAGGGATTTATCTTTATTTTTCAAATATTTAAGATGACTAAAAAGAGAAAGAAGAAAGAAAAAAACTTTTGTTCATTATCAGTGTAATCTGTAACTGGCCACAGAACCACTTGCTCAATATGCTGACCACAACAGTGTCATCATTTTGGAGTCCTAGGAAACTTACTGTTTCACTTGTGGCAGACACAGACATACAATATGGGCGCACATGGCAGATGGTGTACATATGCTAAGGAATAACTCCTGTGTTTGTGAAACTGATAGCCAATTGCACACAGTCCTAGACAAGCCTTCTTTACAGAAGCTGCCCTTCCTTACTCACCATCAGCAGACATCAGTGACTGAGTTAGCAGGATGATACAGAGTGCTGTGGAAACAGGACTTGGTATAAATAATTTTCTGGGGTTTGGTCCTGTCCCTTAATCTCTCTATCTGAGTATCTTTCCCCAGAAAAGCGAAATACACAACTAATACAGAAGGTACAGCTTTATCAGTACAGAGTACCGATCAACAGAAGTGTCTCTGCCAAGGAAAAAAGTTCTGCCAAGCACTTGAAATGGAAACCATATAGGTTGGGGAAAGACTGCTTGTTTTTAAACAAAACACCCTATACAGATCCTGGAGTAGCTCCAGTCTGGTCTCTGGGACTAATGCTGGGTTGCAGTTGATGTGCTCCCAGAACAGTTCCTCCTATTTATTCTCAGGTGCTCCAAGACTAGCCAAAGAAGTGAGGTGAAGAACAAAAAGGCAGGGACACCTGGACTGAAAATGCTTGTGAAGTAACTCTATGTACAATATCACCAGAGAGAGGAGATCTCACAGGTACACAGTTTCCTATAGACACAGTCATAAGGACCACAGTGTATTGCACTTCCTAAATCTGCTCTAACAATTTGCAATTTCACATGCTTATACTGTCAATTGTTTTCAATTCCAGTCTTTGCACCTCCTGTATTTCTCCTATTCCCCAGTCTCCATTTTATGTCTGTGACTGTATCTGTCTGAAACAGGATGGAGCGCTCAGCCTGAGGATCTGCAGACAGATTGGAACATGTGAAAAACACCATGCCCGATTGATTCGTTTCACTCGTATATATTCACTCCTGTGTAGTAAGTACTATACCTACTGTAATGCTAGAAACTATCTATTTGAAGGGCCTCTCAGCTGTAACAGAAAGCTGAGAAGTTTTTGCTCACATTTTTCAGGGAAGTAGGACACAGCACCCCAGAACAAATTGCCAGAAAAGTTTCAAGCTAAAAAAGGTGGTGTGGGGCTCTTCATTCGTTTTATGCTGAAGTGGATGAGAACTGCTCACTCAATTACAGCTGAGAGGTACTTTAAAGAAACCGATGTTTTTCACACAAGACTCAGTAATTGAATGGGAACACTCCCAAAGTGGAAGTCTTGGTTTAGTTTCAATGGGAGAGTTCGGGTCTCTTGTAACGAGACTGCCCTGAGATCTGAACCATCACAAGGCAACTGGAGAAGGTTTTCAGGGAATATGTCAGATACTCAAGCTGGATGTGAGCCAAATCACTAATGTAAACATATTCATAGTTTGTCTCAAGGCAAAGTCAAACAGGTCAGTTTGCCACCAAAATTCTTGCTTTGCCTTGAAAAGGAGTGCTCATGCAGTCCCACATAAGAAGTGACTTGTGAAGCTGCTCCCTCAGCCTCTGCTGTCAGACTTCCCTTTCCACTGCCTGGCAGGAACAGGCAGCATTTCCAGCTCTGGCTCAGGCTTGGCAAATCCTGAGGTACAGCACTGCTCAGCACTTGCGCTCAGTTTTGTGGCTGAGCTCATATCATGTTAGATGGATGCTGAGGATGTTAAGCCTGAACCACAGCCACAATCCTAAAATTATCCACATCTCTTTACATCAGGCTCATTTTTCATTTTATTTTTCTCTACATTATCCTTCTTTCCTGCTTGGATTCTGACCACCTGGCTTCCTTTTCAGTATTCAGTAAACCTTACCCTGGAGTTTACTCTTCACACCTCCTTCCCAAAGCTTGCATTGAACGAGAGTAACATATTTCACACAGTCCTTTGCCCTGCATTACCAGCAAAGGATTTCAAATGAATGTTAAATAAAAGAAGTTTTCCAATCAAGAAGGCTGAGCAGATGTTCATTTAAAAAAAAAAAAAAAAAGTAATCTCATGAGCCAGAGGGCATTAAATCCAACAAGATCTGATCTCCAGGCAACCCACACTTGTTCTTCTTGCAATTTTATGCTAAGACTTCAAATGACTCCTTGGGAAAAATAAAGCTCACCTGACTCTGTGTAGTTCTTATGCCCTGACTGTACAACTGAAGAGATTTTTTTTTTTTTTAAATTGTTGTATAGCTGATCACAGCTTAACTGCAAGTACAAGTTCTCTGCACAGCTCTAAAATACGAGATTATTTAAATACTAGCAGCAATCTGGAGCCCTACATACACTAGCACTTGTGCAACAGGGTTTTCACTGCTTCCATCACTGCAGCTAGCAGCAAATCTGTTTGTGCAGGGGAGATGATAGATAACAAAATAGCCACATAATGTAACAAAGCCCTGAAGTTTCCCCTCTTAAGTATAGCTTAGCTCAAGGGGCTGTAATTCCTCCTCAAGAGTAACAGAAAGATGTTTGATCACAGGAGATTCTTGGGTTCACATGTATCAATGCAGCTAATATGATGCTGTCCCATGGTGCTGATCAGGTAAAGAATTCGTAGGCATTTTGTTATATACTCAGCTGTAGCAGGTTTTTACACTAGCAGAACATGTTTTACTGTATTATCAGTGAATCACCAGGAAAGTTAACAAATGCATTCTGTTGCACAGTTTTCCATTGTTTGGTGCTTTCCCAGAATTATTTTCAGGCCATATTCTGTTTAGAGTGACACATACAGCATCTGATGCTGTCACATGATTTCACTCCTGAAAATCATAGGCTTCCTGTCTCTGAGCTTCTATTAGCCTTGATAAGTCAATTGCTACAGCAATGTAGTTTATCATTTGTTTCAGTTGAAATGATTGCTTAAAACGATATGCAAATTATGAGAATTTAACAAGTCAAAAGATGTTTCTAGACTCCATCAGTTTGGTTTGGCAATGCAGTAGCCAACATTTTTTAAGACAGTCAGAGAAAAGCAGGCTCTCCTAAGAATCGGCAAGTCTCATCTGAACTTGCACTTAGCTAAATAGACATAAGTATGGAACACCTCCAAAATTATAACACATAATGAGTCTTTTGCTGTTCTGTTCTCGGGGAGACAAAATGTTTTTATGACAAGCACACTCAACTGATTCAACTATTCATTGATCTACCGGTTCAAAGCAACATTCTTTAAAAACGCGCAATGAAATGTTTGAAACAGAAGGCAATCCATAAGCTTGCTGTAGTGCACAGGGATGATGCAGGATTTTAGAGATGCTATTTCTTCCATCCTGTGTCATTTTAGGATAAATTACAATAGTGGGGGGTGGGATGGTGGGGCATGGGGACGCAGAAAAGAATGAAAACCTGGATTTATTAAAGCATGCAAGCCGCAAAATAATTTTCTTCCAGTTTCAAAAATGGCTCCTTTGTTTCAAATGCCTTTGTCACCAAAAACCCAGCTTATTGTGATCTGACTGTTGAGTTGACTGAATTGGGACAAAGGTGTTGTTCTTCCCTCTCCCGCATCGACACCCCCCACCCCTCCACTCCCACGCCGCCCCCATTCTGACATAGACTTTCACTACTCTCTTTTACCATTTTAAAGGAAATTGTAAGAAAAGCAGAAACGGCGAGGACAAAGGGAAACATCAAAGACTACAGACATCGATCCTGGAGTAAACTCGGGAGCAAGTGTAACTTCAATACACAGTGACCAAGCCGGGGGGATGAAGGGGAAGCAGGGAAGAAGAGAATGCCATGAAAAAAAGAAGTCACCATTATCACCAGTGCACATGTTGGTGTGACTCAGGTGCACAGACCCCAGGGCAGGTGCGGCGGAGCAAGCCAGGCCGGTGGGGCCGCGCAGGGTGGGCTGCGGGGCAGGGCAGGCTGCGAGGCAAGGCAGGGCAGGGCGCGGAGCCCACTGCGGAGCTGCAGAGCCGTGAGCCTGTCGGCCGCCCAGCGCCACCCTCCTCCTGCCCAATTACAAAGGATGGAGCCGTAAAAAAAAAAAAAAAAAAAAAAAAAGAAGAAAAAAATTAAATTAAAAAAAAAATTAACATTCAACTAAAAATACCCCAAAATGCGCAAACCACTCAGCGGTTCCAAATCTCCTTACGCCCCAAGGTCTTCCCAGGAAGCGTCCCGCATTCAAAAGGGGCAAAAACTTCGCTCCCACCGCCGGGCGGGGAAGGGAAGGCGGGGTGTGTGTGTGTGGGGGAGGGTGGGAAAGAGGTTCGGGGTGCTGCGATGAGATGCCCGGAGCCGCCTCCCGTCGCTAAGCGACCCGCGGGACCGCCGCCGGGCCCCGCCGCCGCCGCCGCCGCGCACTCACCGCTCCGCGCCGCTACATCCCCGCGGCGCAGCGCGGCCGCCCTTCCCGAGCAGTCCCGAGCCGTCCTGCCTCGCCGGGAGGAACACGGAGATGCCGCCGCCGCCGCCGCGATCTGGGTCACCCGGCGCGGCGCCCGGCGAAGGTGAGGAGGAGGAGGAGGAGGAGGAGGAGGCGGAGGAAGGCGGGTGACAGTACCGCCTACCGGCGAGCGCTGGTGGGGAGGCTGCGGCGGGGCCCGAGCCCGCCCCGCAGGGAGGGGAAGGGGCCGGGGGCCGATGGCAGGCGGCGCTCAGGGACCCAACGCGCCCCTGGGGGCGCGTTGGGTCCCTGGGCGCCGCCTGCCATCGGCCCCCGGCCCCCGGCGCGGGATGCACCTCTCATCGCCTGGACTTTCAGACCTTCTCCACTCGCCCTCCCCACGCTTGCCGAGGAAAGGCGATACCTGTCCGCTATTCAGGGGAATCCAGCCGCGGGAGTACGGTTAAAGGTCCCAGGAGAAAGCGGGGAACGCCTCCAAGGTGTTAAGGTCCCGGCTAGCTTGGGTAGTATCCAGCGAGTCGAGCGTTCTGCCTCCCTGTGCTATCCCACCGATCTGTCAAGGAGATCAGCGTCCTTTCTTCCCCAGCAGTGTATCCTGAAGGCTTTTGATCTTCAGAGTTTAAAGTCTGCTAAGCAGGATCACAGGCATGTCAGTATATTTATATGGTTCTCCCCCCTACCCCCCCAAGAGAAAAATGACTGTTGTCTGGAGAGTCCACAGAATCCTTTAAAGTTGTCCAGTACTGTAACTACTGCCAGTAGGCAAATAGTCTCTGTTTTGTTCATCCTTACTGCTGCATGCATCTGTCCAGATGTTCCTTTGAAGCTGTAAGCAGGCTGTCAGGCCACACTGGCATCCCACCATTGTCCAATAGTCTCGGGTTTTCAGAAGTCCTTTGAAAATGCTGATTAACCTACTTTTCAAAGTGTTTTCTTTGCCTAACTTAAAAATAGCTTTCTGCATGCCTGTTACAGGAACATAGTTTAATTTCTTCTGAATCTCCGTTTTTGGTCATTTTGATCCCATAATCAACTGTCACATTCAAGAAGTATGGTGAAAACCTTAATGTCATTGCGTTAAACATTTAATGACTAGGAAATGCTGTTCATGTCTTAAGACAAAGCTCCTCCTTGCTAGAGCTATGTAGTCCCTCTTCCACTTGTCATGAGCATGCCTGATGCACCTGGCTGGCAGATGTTGTGATCTGCAGAGCTGATCAAATGGGAGGAACAGAGGAGGTGCCAGCAGCCTCCACAATAGCTGTGTGGTCATGAGCAAACAAAGTCTGATGCTCAAAGGAACAACTAAAATAGTTGGTATCAGACTGCAGCTTTACTGCCTCCGCTCTTATTTGCATCGTGTTTTGCACATTGAATTAATCCTACAAGTTTAATTCCATGCATCAATGCAATAAGAAAAGTAGTTCTTTCTCCTGTCTCCTGCATTGCAGCAGTTTTTCTAATTACTATATCACATTGAATTCCACTCCCAACACCTTCTTGCTCTCAGGTTCTGTGCCTGTCAGAAACTTCTCCAGCACTAGGCCAGAGGAGCCACTGCAGGTCCCCGTCTCTCTGAACAGAGTAAATCCAGTGTTGGGGAACTTTTCAGGGGCTTAAGGAGCAGAGTTCAGTTACGCTTCCCAAAATAAATTTAGGAACAGAGATTAGTAAGACATTTCATTCATAATTATGCAAGATGAATCACGAGCATGAAAAGCCAGATCCTTGCTACAGAAGTAGCCTTACCTTCCCAGATGACATGCTCTTGTTCACAAATATTGAGGAATTCAAAATGTAAGCTGGAAAAACTTACTAACTTATTCCCTTACTGTTATGGCAAATTTAGGGGATCTGAACAACAGGTCTGGAGTTTCCAGATGTCCTTCTGCCCTTTCTCTGGAATTACATAGTGGCATGTGGCTATACTGTAGTCATGAAGTCCCATTTCAGACTTGACAGGATTTTTTAAAAACCCTTGTTACCAAATTTCAATTTGATGTACCCATTCACTCAATATCTTGGGAAGGAAGTTACCCATGTTACTATGACTCCTATGTTCAGCGTCGTTGTTCTCATGGAAAGTTGAGGCAAACCAGCATTTTATAAAAATCCCCAGGTCTTTTGATTATAAGCAGTTACAGAACATTTTACTATGCTGTACTTTCCTTCCAACAGCATAATTATTTTTAATTTATGGTAAATGAGAGAAACTGTGCATGACAGCAGAAATACAGCTTGTACTTAGAAGTGGCAGTGAAAACCACATTAGAAAAAATAGAAGTAGGACCCCACTAGTTGAGCAATGTCACACTTTTCCAGCAATAGCTCATGCAGCCTGCTGTGCTTAATAAAAACCAGCAAGGTCACCTGCATGATTAATTTAGCATTAGAAAGAAGGTGACAGAAGCAGCAAAAAACCCAGACAGCAACATACCTTGCTCAGATATTGGTGAAAAATCAAAAGCTCAAGTCCCTCATTATTTTGGATAAAAGCTCTTGCTGTTACAAAATTTACTGATAAAACCGAAATTGATAACAAGGACATGTGCTATGCCCTTGTGAAGAACCTAACATATTTTGACACCACCCAGCACTTTTCTCAGACAACGTACACCCCAAGCATTACTAAATGCACCATAAGGTGTTATGTTTTAGGTAATATTTTTATAGTGTTATTTTGTTTTCTTTTTAACAAGTAACATTTTTCATTTTGTGAGAACATGGAGGTGGCAGAAATATTTTAGCTACACTTGTATTCTTTTAATCAAAACAGACAAGAGAATTTTTATGTAACAATCCTAATACTCTTGAAATAATCAAAAAAGTTGTAGTGCAAAAAGATAAAGAAGGAATAAGAACAACACCCCTGTTTAGATAACGGTCTTTCTTACCTCAGTTTTCAAAATCTATAGTCCAAATTATCAATCTCTAGTTTTTACTCAGCATGAGACAGGATACTCTCATCATAAATGAAAAACTTCTAAGGCTATTTTCAGTCTTCCTCACCTGCCTCTTTCGAGGGGACTCTTGTCAACTGGGGGTTACCCTTGGCTTTAGTCTGATAGGAGTTTTCCAGAGACCTGTGAGTCACCAGAAACTTTTTATTTTTTATTTCTTAGTATTTGATCTTCTGGCTCTATTAACCCAAATGTGATTTAAGAGACCATAGTATATTAGACAACTGGTGACAGTGCTGTGCATTTAGAAGAAAATGGCTGTAGTGGAGGCATAGTGCTAAGTATAATGAGACGTGATATCAAAGGAACAACAGAGGATTAAGCACTGCAAGACCAGCTGCAGTTTCTCTTTATTACTTTAACTGAGATAATAAAATATTTTTGCTTGTGGAGAAAAGCTTTGCATTAAAAAGGTTACACCTTCCTCCTAGAATTCCTGGCTATTGGAGCACATGGAGTAAGGTTTCAGTTTAAACAGCTATTTGCTCTCCATAGGAAAAGGCATCTCAACTCTTGTAATTTGGAAACTCATAAGTTTTTATGAAACTGTATGGGATCTTGGTGTTAGACCTTATAAGAAATGACCAAACAGTGGTATGTGGTGAAATGGAACCTTTTCAGAGCCAGTAACAAACAAGTCACAAAAGAATGCTGTCATCAGTGAGTCTGAGCTACAGCTTTTGCTCACAGAAGAATCAAGCTCAGATTACCTTAAATGCAGGACATCATCAAGCAAAATTCCTGATGTCTTCTGGAAGGTGTAATATGGTCCAGGTAAAGTGGGATGTTCACGTAAAGGTGCAGATGGGAAAACACTTGTCTGAGCACAGTTTGTCATCATTCTGCACACATGGCTCATGCCCCATATGAGGATTAGGCTGAGAGAGTTGGGGTTGTTTAGCCTAGAGAAGAGAAGGCTCTGGGGAGACCTTAGAGCATCCTCCCAGTACTTAAAAGGGCTGTACAGGAAGGATGGGAAGGACCTCTTTATCAGGGAGTGTAGTGATAGAATGAGGGGTAATGGTATTAAACTGAAAGAGGACAGATTTAGATTGACTGTTAGGAAGAAATTCCTCACTGAGAGGGTGGTGAGGCACTGGAACAGGTTGTCCCAAGAAGATATGGATGCCCCGTTCCTGGAAGTGTTCAAGGCCAGGTTGGATGGGTCTCTGAGCAGCCTGGTCTAGTGGAAGGGAGCTACATGATCTTTGAGGTTAACTAGATGATCTTTTAAGGTCCCTTCTAACTGAAACCGTTCAGTGATTCTAGACATTTGGGATGTAAGGTACTTGCTGACAAAAAAAGAAGAAAACTCCAGTAAGAATCATTACAGGGTTTGAATCTGCAGTCTTGGAGTCTGTCAGTGGGAGCAGAAACCATGTGAGAGGTATACTAACTGTAGCAAGCTCTGTAGAGAAAAGTGTCTATAGTAAATTGCATTCCAGCTGCTGAACTGTACTATGTATGCAGCTGGACAGGTGCTCCCGATACAGTTCTTACTTCTGTGCCAGCATAGCCACGAACTTTTCTATATCTACCTTGAACTTTATAGTTTACTTCTCATAATTATAATATATAAAATATTTGGAAACAGGCTCTCTTGGGTATCCATGAGAATCTACAAAGAGAGTACGAAACATCTGTAGATTTGCTTATAGGTAAGAATTACTGCTCTTTTGGAGCCTTTCATCTGAGGATGCTCATGTTTTAGCATGAGTTAGCATCTCTGTTTTATATTTGACAGTGCACAACATACGTAGGAGCCATTTGTTTTTATTCTATACAATCATATATATCTGCACTGGGATCTACTGGATGGGATCTGGGGTTTGTAGCTCATTCCTCCCCATTCCAAGCAGTGCTCAGATAGGGGGCATGATCCTGAATTATGTGATTCCGTCATAGATTCCTCTCTTTGATCTCCATGTACATTCAAGTAGGTGGTGATTCCATTTCTACAACAATGTGCTGTGTAATTGGCTGGTGTATGGGGACTTCCCTGCAGATATCCTCACCCCCAAAATGCATTCCTACAGACTGAGCTGCAGAACACTATAGAAGTATGTGGCAAAGAACCACTCTGCTGCACTGAAGAGAAGGATGGGGTGACAAAATATATTTCCAATCTCTAACTTCTATAATTTTCTTTCTTAAGAAATCTGATTCCCCACGTTAAAAACTATTTTATTGCTATGTCTGAGCATCTATTTCAAATCTACATTCTACTTTGAAATATTGAACAGCTGTCAATTCTTTGTGCCTAGCTTAGAATAAACATCAAATACAGATTGTCCTGCACTGGTGAATTATATGGCTCTCATGGACTGAAATCACAGCAACAAGAGCAGTGTGCACACAAGCTTCATGATAAGTTTTTAATCCAATCTTCTAGTTATTTTGTTCATTTACAATCCCACGCTTTGCCTTACTTGTATTCCTTTGACTGAAGATGCTATTAGGTTTAACACGGGAGACACTAACAGAGGCATGTAGATGATGAAAACATGAGAGATGAAGTGTGTCAGGCTTACTCACAGAGCCTTTGGAGGGATGACAGCTAAGTGAAGCAGCCAGTATGCTCATTTAGTTCACCCATCTCTTTAAGCAAAGCTTTTCACCAGAAAGGACTTTGTCTACATATGAGTTAAGAGCATTTAATATTATAATATTTTAATTTAAATAATTCTGACTGATATTTCTATATAGAAAGAGTAAATTAGAGTGATAAATTTCAAATACGATATGCTAGCAATACCTGCTTATTTATCTTAATAAAAATGAACACACTCAAATATGCTGTAACTGTGTCCTAATCTTCACCAAGGTATATTCTAACCGTATTATATCTGTGTGGAAAAAAAAGATTTGCATTTGTAAAAGAGAAATTTTTTAAACTACTATTGAACTAGTAAAAAAAGGTGATGTGATATTTTTTTCATCTATTCTTTTCATTTATCCTCTGCCATTCATCAGATCCATACTCTGAATGCATGTGCTACATTTCATTCAAGGATTACAAAGTGTTTCACAAACAATGATTCATGAAGATTCACAACCTTGGTGAGTTGGGTAAATATTTATGTAAATGTCACCGAGATTGCCAAATTGAGTCACAGAGAAGTGGTGTTTATAAAAAAAAAATCAGTAAGTTAGGATGCATCTTCTTTGGTTTTGCCTATTCAGTTGAAAAACTTACAACTTTTGTTTTTCAGATATGTCAAGTGTGCATATAGATTCAGGGAAGTAAATGAAAACCAGATTACAAAAGCAGCAAGTGGGGTGACCCAGGTATCCAAACACGTTTTTGTGTAAAAATTTTAACTTATGGTTGCACAG
>JAYRBT010000042.1:49374748-49436199 GCA_036023395.1 Myiotriccus ornatus
TTACAAAAGCAGCAAGTGGGGTGACCCAGGTATCCAAACACGTTTTTGTGTAAAAATTTTAACTTATGGTTGCACAGTTATTCTTCTTATGAAGAAGGCAAGCCTACTGTATGAGGAACAGTGAACAAGACCTCCTGAGATGACGCTTGAAAGAAACTGAAAGGATGGAGTTCCAGTTAAAGGAATGTATTACAATATTCTCTGCAGTCTCACTGGAGGTCCCAAAGATCTCACTTATGATGGAAATGAAATATTTAATTCTCTGTATATAAACAATACTATGTCTTTAAAAAATAACTTCACAGACTGTGTCCAGACTGCAAGCACTACATCCCCAAAAATGTGTTGGTTGATGAAATAGACAGAATCAGTGCCTGATATTCCATTAGTGTCCTTATAATACATTTGTGCCCTGAAGTTATAACTGTGAGAAACAATGGTTTCCAAGGATATGCAGGAAAGCAGGCTGCCTGCCTAGTGTAGATATCAGGGAGGATCTCTGTGTAAGGTCGCATTGCTTCCTGAGTGCCTACCAAATCCTGATTGCTTGTGACAGAACTGAATTTTGCCAGGTTAGTGTAAGATTTTGACTGTAGGGCCAGAAGAATATAATATAATTGCAACAGTAGTTAAAAAAAAAAAAAATTCCTATTTCTTTATGGAAAACAGGCATAAAGAGTGACACTGTGACGTACATGTAGACTTTGAAGAAGAGTTGATAATTTTCAGTCTTCAGGTCAGAGAAAACAGAAATATTTTGTTTGAGTCTTTCTAACAACATGGGTTTCAAGGCTAAACTAAACCATGTGTTCACCAATTCAGATTGTTTCTTTCAGTACTTCATATTACTTTTCTGACACCCTGAAAAGCGTACTGGATTGCCAAAAGGTCTTCCCTAGACTTTGCCTGAACTGCAGAGAAAGAGTCACATGGGCAGTGAAAGCAACAGTTCCTGTTCAGCAGAGAATTATCATCTCTTTTACAAAGCCTGCATGGCTTTGGAAAGATTTAAAGCCCCAAGCCTCCAAAATTTTTTATGCCCAGAGAAAAATTAGAAAATTAAAAAGGAAGAGAAAACAATTTCCTGCAACGTATGGTTTGCTTAGTATTGGGGCATGTGGGACTTCGAAGGCTGAAGACTATTCACTGAGAGCCTTTATTTGAGCAGAAAAACCAGGCAGGAGCTTCACTGGAAACTTTTATCTGAACTTCATGGATATTATGCTTTCCAGTAGTTGTTCCTAGGGAATTTACATCTCTTAAATTCTTCCTTAATCAAATTAAGAAATTATCTAGTTTTTGACATATGTGTCTGTGTGTTGCAGGAGCCTCACAAGAGCTGATGCTTTGCACTGGCAGTATGTATAATGAAATGTCTTCAGACTTGCATCATGCACATCATAATTACAGTAATTTCTGTCTTACACCTGAAAGTTCAGATGAATTTTCTGAGGACTCACCAGAAAAGGATCAAAGATTTTCTGTTTATTGAAGCCTACAGATTGTGCTGCCAGTCCTAGTGCAATATTAATGGTCAGCAATATAGGCTCCCAGCAATATAGGCACGCCTTTGTTGTGTGTCTGACAACAGAAGTTAAAACTGTTCCTCCCTGGCTCTGATAGACAGGGTTGCATTTCGTTAATGAATAGCAGAAGTAGTCAATTTAGCTAACCTCCATCCAATACTAAACATTCACTGATCGGTTTGGTTCCCTAGATGACAAGATCTGTAGCTGTCCCAGTACAGAACTGGAATCTTCCTACCCAGAAAAAGTTGCGTCATCACACTAAAGGCACTTGTCCTACAAGAACATCATATCTTCTAAAGGAGGCAGTGAACCTGCCAATAATCATGTATTTGTGCCACAAACACCGTGGCACACGGTGCTTATCATGAGACTTATGTTATTTAATGAATTACTTAAAGTTACAGTATGGTGAGTCTTGAGATTTCAGGTAAACTGCAGATTTCATTAAAGGAGAGGGGAAAAAAATGTGCTCCAAAGTCTTACACTTGTGGAAAAAAGTTTGGAGATATGAATAGAGTATAGCCTAAATCTAAAAATCAGAAAGCATACTGATATTACTTGACATTTTAAGTCTCTTGAGAATACAAGAGTTTTTTTCATTACTGATTTTACCAGGACCTAGATTTTTCACATCTCTTTTCATTCTTATGCAATTGCTAAAAAATTTCTTAGGTGGGTTGTTTTTTTGTTTTTTTGTTTGTTTGTTTGGTTGGTTGGTTTGGTTTGGGTTGGGTTTTTTTTTGTTTTGTTTTTTTTTTGAAAGAAATAAGAAATCTAGCATTGAACAGCACAAATGCAGAATCAAAATGACATTTGGCACAGAGTCAGCCTTGCTATCTTCTTGAAAAATATAAGCCTTTGGCATTGCAGAGGTTTGTTATGGAGGGTTTACTATTGCAAGCAGCAGCAGTAACACATTTTGAATTTAGGTCAACACATATTTGTCCAAGTGCTTAACTATTACATGAATGCTACCCTGAAACAATTCATCTTATGTCTCATCATTTACTACGGTACTCCTCTGCAGTACTAGTTGTGGATGATTTTGAGCTGGATTTTGTGCTGAGAAGTTTCTTCTTACTTCTGTAACAAACTGCTATCCTGAAATATATCCTATTTGTCATGATTCTTAAACTGCAGTTTCTTAAATTGAGAGATTTGATACAGAAAATCCAACTATCTTCTTGTGATTCTCGTTTAGTTCAGTTTGAAAGTGATGGAAATCCAGTATGATCACATTAGGCTAAAACATGGCTTGGCTTAGTTTGCTATAAAAGGGAGTAAAATTGTTTTTCCACATAGGGAAACCTCCACAGTAACCTCCTGTTTGTTGAAGGAAACAGAAGTGTGTCTACTTGTTATCATAGAAGTTGATTCCCAGGGACTGACAAATACCTTGACTCTGCCTGGGAATGTGGCAAAAATAAAATAGCTAACAGCACAGCAAGTATTATAATTTGGTCCTGAGAAAAGTGAGCAGTATTATTTTTTCACCTATCAATAAATGGGAGCATGATATTCTTCTTTAGAAGATGTTTCCTCATTACGAAGAAAAAAAAAATAGAGCCAGAGCAAAGATTTTCTGATATAAACTTCTTTATCTTAAGAGAACTATTAAACCTTAGTATCAAAATAGAACATTTAAAATCAAAATAGTATTAATCATAAAATTTGGATTTTTAAAATGAAATATTGAGATTTCTGCCAAAGCACTTTAAATCAGTTATCACATTAACATCAAAGGTAAATGTATTTGACTCCCCAGTTCCGTGAACTATTTTGTGGGTTAGTCAGTGTTAATGTTGTTAATCACATGGAGATGTATTTTTACTTGTGGTCAATAAGCACTGTGGTATCTGTAGAAGGAGTCTGTACCCACATTATCTAGCATGGGAGGAAACTGCATAGTGCTTCAGGCCCGAAATTATGAAGGGAATAACAGTTCTGATTTGACCAAACTAAGCTTGTATTAAAACCCTTCTAACCAGCATTTAACTGTCATCTCTTTAAAAGGTGGAATTTTCTTATATGAGAATGTTGCTAACAGAAACAAAATCTTGACGCATTTACAGTGGAAATGTTGTTGCCATACGCATGATAAATTCTTGACCAGTGCTAATCATACAGAGATACTTAAAAAAACCCAACCCCACAGGGAATTTGTTCTCCCCCAGAGAACCCACATGGACATGTAAGTAGAAGAATGGAGAGCCCACACAATTAGGAATGTGGGCACTTAAGAGAAACAACCTTTGGGCAGGTATTTTCCACTTGTCAGAACAGATTGGTAATGAATTACAAACCGATTTCATGAGGATCATCTTTTCAGTAGCTTTCAGGGTTGGGTGGTTTCCAGGGCTGAGAGCCTCAGAGAATATTTTAATAGAGACAGCAGCTGTTGATGCAGCCTGGTTGTTCTTTGCCATTCATTTTGGCTCACAAGAAGACCAGATGATGCTAATGCTTATCATTCACAAAGGTTAACATGTTCTGTGCTATACTCTTACTAGGTAGGCAGTTAATATTCACACTTTACATATAAGAAAACTTAAGCAGATGTGTGTTATCACAAGACCTTGCTATCCTCTGTGTGGGTCAAGGACAGAGAGTGATGTAATGCCACAGACTGTGGAGGAAGGACAGAAGTAGAACCACTCTTCTGACCAAATGCTACCTTCACAGACCGGTGGATGTGCCCTGTCAGCCTCACATCCTAGTGCACTTGTACCTCCTGCACACAGAATAGCTGTGTGCCCAGTGCAGGGAACGCTATATGCTCCAAGGGAAGTATATGGCTTGTTTGTTTGTTTGTTTTCTGGGTAAGCACAGCCATGGGTAGATTTCTCCAGAGTGTGGATCTGGGACAAACTTGAGGGGCTGGCTTTTGTCTACAGATTTACAGGCTCATCAATCACCTTACATACCACCCACCTGGGAATCCCACACATAATTGGTATTGGGAAAGGTTACATACTCATAGGAAACTGAGGGAGAAAAAATAAAAATCAGTTTGGTACTTAACTGGAGAAGGAAAAAAAAATAGAAAAAAAATTAGGCTTTTGGTAGTAAGCTACAGTTAGAAGTAGAATATTTGCCAGGTAAAGACAGAAAAAGTAGGTAATCCTGAATTTCAGTATTTTGGATAAAGAAGCGGGAAAGGCTATGTTTAAGGCACAGTATGAAGCTCTATTAGTCTATGATGAAGAAAAATGAAGGAAAGGCTTATACACTGAATCTCTGATTTAAGGGACCTCTTTCTCACAGAGTGTGAGATGCTTCCTTTCAGCGAGGCAGGTCACTCAATAGCATGGGTTTACTCTGCAGCCTTACTGGGGTTGCTAGCCAGCTCAAGAATGGAGAAGTGAAATATTTAGGTACAACCAGAGGCTTGTCTTCACGTGGCCTTGTCTGGATGGGCATGGTTTTGTCTTTCTCTGCTCCTAGTGTGGCAGCATGCCAGAGGTAACCTGATCAGTGCTGGTGGCTTGTCCAGGTGATGGTCTCTTTGAGGGAGTGCCTGGGTCTGGGGGAAGCTGTCTGTAATGCACCCCAGCCTGGGGGGTGATGCCTTTAGTTCATCTTGGCCCTGGGGGAAGCTGTCTTTAATCTGCAGTGTGGATGTGCCTCCCACTGGCTGGTTTTGGATCCCTTGTGCTAGATGAGGCTATGGCCCAACCTGCTCTCAGTGAAGGAGCAGAGCCAGGCGTGGGGTTGAGGGATGGGGCACCACTGCACGTGGGGTTAAAGCACTGCACTTGTTCTGTGCAGACTCAGGGGGAGACTTTATTGAAGGAGAGGAGGATGACAAGGAGTTGGTTCTACTTGGAGAAAAGGTAGCACAAAGAGGCCCTGCTGGCAAGAGGAACTGGGCAGCATGGAACAAGCAGGAACAGGAGGTAGCACAGTGACAGTAAGCATGTGTCCATGGCAGGCAGTTGTAGGGGACCACTCATGCCCTTCCCCTTGCCACTCCAGCTGCTCCTCTCAGTGCAGTGAACCCCGGATCCCTGGACATTGATGTCCCTTCCCCAAGCAGTGGCTGCATATGGGTTCTCCTGGAAGAACACTGCCGTGGTTGTCAGGAAATCTTGGTGCAGAACGACTGGCTGCGGTCAAAGAATCACAGAATCAATTAGACTGGAAAAGACCACTGAGATCATTGAGCCCAACCTTTGGTTAAACACTATCGTGTCAACTAGACCATGGCACTTTGTGCCATGTCCAATCTTTCTTGAAACACTTCCAGGGATGGTGACTCCACCACCTCCCTGGGCAGTTCATTCCAATGTCTAATCACCCTTTTTGTGAAGAAAGTCTTCCTAATGTCCAACCTAAACCTCCCCTTCCACAGCTAGAGACTGTGTCCTCTTGTCCTGTCACTTGTTACCTGGGAGAAGAGACCAAACCCCACCTGGCTACAACCTCCTTTCAGGTAGTTGCAGACAGTGGTAAAATCCTCCGCAAGCCTCCTTTTCTACAGGATAAACAGCCCAGCTCCCTCAGACACTCCTCATAAGACCAGTGCTCCAGACCCTTCACCAGCTCCACTGCCCTTCTCTGGTCACACTTCAGCACCTCGATGTCTTTCTTGCACTGAGGGGCCCAGAGCTGGACACAGCACTCGAGGTGTGGCCTCACCAGGGCCGAGTACAGGGGGACAATCGCTTCCCTAGTCCTGCTGGCCACGCTATTGCTGATACAAGCCACTGTGCCACTGCCCTTCTTGGCCACCTGGGCACACTGCTGGCTCACGTTCAGCCTCTGTCAACCAGCACCCCCAAGTCGTTTTACCGCGGGCAGCTTTCCAGACACTCTTCCCGCAGCCTGCAGCGCTGCGTGGGATCATTGTGACCCAAGTGCAGGACCCCGCGCTTGGTCATGCTAAACCTCAAAGCTCGGTTTCCTTGACCTGTAACAAAAGTGACAGAAGTTTGCACGCGTCCAACGCCCCCCGCCGCCGCACCGTGGGTGCGGACCCGCCCGGCCGGGGCGGGGCGGCGCTCCCTGCCCTGCCGGGGCTGCCCGTCCCCCCGGGCCCCGTCACACCACGGGATGCGTCCTCCAGGAGGGGCAGGACAGCTAGCTTTGCCCGCAGGATAAAGGCTTGGAAACGGGCCCTTTTCCTGGGCTGCGAGCAGCGTGCCGAACCGCAGCGCCCATCGCTCGATGGATTGCGGCAATACGTGAATCTGGGAGAACGCGAGGAGGCTACCTCTCCTCAAATTATGTATTTTGCATTTTACGCCAGATGAAGCCCTAGGAGCACATAAGCAGCCAGAGGGACGAAATGAATGCACTGGCTGACAACAAAGGCTGAGGCAGGTGCTCCTGGGGAGCCACCCGCGCCCTTCCCAAGCACAAACAGGTTAAGCAGTGCTGAGGCGTGGGGTGCACCCGCAGCACAAAGCCTGGAGCAGAGCAGCGCAAGTGCGTGGCCCTATTGCCGCCACACTGCCACCATGGAACAGGCTCAGGGATCCGGCTCAAAGCCTTGCCTGCTCCACGGTTCGACCAGGGGTGGGGTACTGAGCATGCTCTTGCAAGCGGAAGCATGTTTTGGGAATAAAATGATGCAAGAGCCGGTTTTAATCATAAACCTGTGATCAAGCACAGAGGGATAAGGTACGTGAACTCCCCTCTTACAACCTCTGGAATACTGCCAGCAACTTGCTGCTCCATGCCTAGCTACCTCCCAAGCCAGCCTCTTCTGCTTCCTCACCTTTCCTGAGCGGAGGAAGGCTGGTCCCATTTGCCCTTTTGCGATTATTTCCCAGGGACACCCCACCCATCCACCCACAAATCTATCATACCTATACCATCAGCTACTGGCTTTACTCCCTGTCAGTTTGTTCCCAATTTCCTTAGAAGCCTAAGACATGTTTTCTCAACAGCCATGTCCAGTCAATAACCACAACCAGGAGCAAGCAAAAAATCCGGAGGAGTGTGGTGGATGCAGCTCTTGCACATTTCTCAACCAAGATGTTCCAGCTGCCATTACAGACCCAACCAGAGACGGAACCTTTCTGCACTCCTGTGGATCTGGTGTAGTCAAGATGAGCATAACTGAGTACATTCGAAGTCCTAAGATCAGCAAATCTCCCCAGCACACAACAGGAAGGAGGCTGAATAAGAGGTTGCCATTTTTTCCATTGCCATCTTTCAGATCACTAATAGCTGCTACATTTTCCAAAGGGAACTAGTAATATAAAGTGCAGAGTTAGCTAATTTATAAATTCGCTCCCCACCCACCCAAGAGAACGTTCAAGCTCCCTGAAAAGAAGGCACTGTATAGCAAACATTGGTGCTGTGCCAGCTGCCATCGCAACAGGGAAAAGACGCCAACTATCCTCCACTGTGTTAGCCAGGTAACACCAGAAGGATACATCCAACACAACTTTGTATCTACTCAGTTTCTAGTGCAATTCCTTGGTTTGGCCATGCAAAGTCCTTGGCCTTTGGTATGTGGTAGAGGTCAAGCCCAAACCTCTAAAGAGGCAGGTTTTTTGCTTTCATAAACAAATTGCCTGGGTCACTAATCCTGCCATGGCTCTGGAAGAGAGTGAGGGATAAATAACTCACTGACACTTAATTTCTTCCTTGCTAACACCCTCCATCACTAATCATACAAGATACCTTTTTCAAAAGCAAGGATTCAACAAAGGTTGCCTAAGTGCAGTTTCTGGAGATTAAACTGAAGCACCAATGATCTCGTCTACCTTGAAAGCATGTGTCTCGGATAGAAATATCATGGACTGTAAGAAGCAAAAGAAAGTGAACACAGCCTTCTCTGGAAGCTCTCCTTCCCAATCAGATGCAGTGAATATACAGATTCCTTACCACGTTAATCTTCAAGCACCAGCTTTTGAAAAAAAACCCAAAACCCCACTGATGAAAAACCAACCAAACCCCTACCTGAGAGAGTTCAACTAAGAGTCGCTGCAGGACAAGTGCAAAACCTTGCCAAGTCTTTGAAATCAATTAATCCAGAAAATAAAATCAGGGAATTGTATACCTCTTACCAGCACACTTAACACATGGAAAATGCACAGCAAGAACCTACTCCCAAAAGGTGATCAGCTGCTTTAGTATCTACCAGCTTCAGTGCAAATTGCAGCTGCAATGCTGGCAGCAGAGGTGTACAGCACACAGTATGCTATCTAGAGAACAAAATTACTGAATCTCAGCATAGTGGAATATACGTTTTATTTCTTAAAAAGGAAGGGTACTAACAGAATTTAATACAGTCAAAATTTTACATTTTAAACAAAAGCTTTTCTTTTTCTTAAAAATCAGTTACGAGCAGAGAGGTGAGAGGATTTAAACTACTCACAAAATCCAAGCTGAAGACTTTGAGAATTCAAATCTGTGGTTTATACATTTAAAAAAGTGTAATAAATGGAAATATAAAATAATACCAACTCTGTAATAGTGAAATGCCCTTTCCTCATTAGATTGCTGTTTAAGCACCTTTATTTTCACCCATCAGCTGCCAGGAGTGTTTAGGTTTATGTACAAAATAAGCAGTTTGGGACAGAAGATTCATATATAAATTAAAACCATTTATGGCAATACAGTTTTACCCAGCTGCTTTACAAGCTTTATTATCTCTTTCACTTCTGTAGAATCTTTCAGTCAGAATGATCTCAAATGCACTTGATGGACTGCTTCAAAAAGCAGCTACAGGAATTATACAGACAACCTCAAGGAGTAGACATCCAAGAGATTAAACAATTTAACACACAGTAAAACTATGATCAGACTTATATAAATACTGTGCAGATTTATCATCCATCCCACTGAATGAATGGGACAGATCAGTGTCACATCTGAAGACAAAAAAATACTTTTATCCAAGAGGCAACAGAATTTCAGGCCAAATATAGCAGATAGGAGTTCCCTCAAACTATTTAATTAAAAAATGTGTGTGTCTGAAAGAGCTTTACAGGAACAGAATTTTCAGAATAACTTGCACATATGATTAGCTATTTCATAGCCTAGAGACACTGAGAGGGGAGGAAAAAAAATAGAAGAAATTAAATACCATTGTCTCTGCCCACTACAAAAGATGTGGCTTTGTCATTTATGGAACACTGCAGACACAGCTGTTACCAGAGAGGAGACTGCTCTGGTACAGCATTAAAGACAAAGAAGTTATATTATGACTGGAGAAAGTGTCATCACTCTTTACATGAAGGCTGATGGATCAATCTCATCTCCTCCTCAAAACCCAAATGTTCGTATTTCCTAGCTGACTGCTCACGATTCTCCCTCCACTGTTTTGGTTTTTTTCTTCCTTTTAACACGAGATAGAAAAGGTCATGAAAGCTGATGAAAGTTCCAGCTGTGCAGCATCCAGTGAACATGTACTCAGCAAAACCACAAGTCATTAATCACTTTCTCGCTCTCTCCACACCACAGGAAACCTGTGTCATCTATGTACATAATGGAAGTAATAAAGATGCAGACTATCTAGGTCACAAATGAGCTTCAGTAACAGCCACTCACTGTTTCACTGCAACTTGCTGCAGTCTGGCTGAAGGGTGGAGACAGATCTGTTTGAGTCAAAACACAGAACAGTTAAAAAAAACACACCCAACAAAAACCACCCAGTTTTAGTTTTCCTCAATCACCAAGCTTTACAAATAATTTAATATTGCCACTTTCCAAATGCTACTCACAAACAAATCAACTGTCCAGCTAACAGGATGGGAAGAGTACAATTATGAATGCAATCCGTGACTACTGTTAAAGAAAGACTGGAAGAGAATCAATTCCCTCAAAATCTCAGTTTCTCTGCTTAAGTAGCTCATTATTATTATTAAAACATTTTTTTGCTGATAGAAAGCATCACAACTAGACTAGAATTCCACAACATCAATCTTTGTTTTGATTTCTGTAGTTCTCTAGGAAAAAAATAATCCCAAATCAAGCTACATGAAGCATTAACAATATTCAGATATTACAATGGAAGCACTTATTTATTACTTCATAGAACAGATTAGTTTTAAAAGTGTATTTACATGTTCTAAGTTATACAAAATACAGTATTCCAATAATCATGTTAATCACCATATTTCAGACAACTTCACATAAAAGTGCGGAGGATGCATCCATCCATGATCCTGGCCAGTAGCAAGTGGTTACCTGCAGCATGACAGATGACACCTGCTATTGTGCCCCCTCGGGAAAACAAATCCCACCATGCCTTCTCACTGAGACGTAGCTGCAGATCTAAGAAAACATTCAGGCAGGTACACGAGCAAAGTTTGTTGAGACCCACAGACCAAAATCACATGCCTTAATTTACTAGACGTATGTGAAGTACATTTTTAATTTTTTTACAGATGTTGTACAGCAAAGGGCTTCTGCTCATGCCTTAGTTAGGAAAATGAAGTAAGAAGGGTTTTGGCTATGTAACAGGCACCCAAGTAACACTTAATATCAACAGCCCTATAATTACAACTGACAGTGTGTTAAGGACACAATTCTGCCGCTGACTGCCTGGGCAGAGCTTCACATTCAAGAACAGATTCTGTGAAGTCCACATGGTTCTCTACAGATACAGGGCTCATCCCATGCAGAAATGATAGCAGAATTGAGGTCTTAAAAGATCGGGGCCTCAGAGAGTTATTTCCTCATGATATAGCACTACTAGTTTGCATTAGCGGGTCAAGTCCCAGTGCAACAACGCAGTTAGTTGAAGCAACAGCTATTTTTTCCATGCCCTCCTGCAGTAACTCTCCTCCCTATCTGTATATTCCTTTCACTTTCTTCTGGACTGTAGAAGCAAGACCAAGAAAAGGAGACTCCCAAGACCTAAACAAGTACTTATCTTCAGTATGATGCTAAACTGATGGGATCCAAATTGGCCTAAAATTGTAAACAGTGAGGTGTGTCTGTTTTAGCAATCTCAAACTCAGGTCAGACTCTTGCATTACTCTCCTCTTCCTTTTCGTTCTTTGCTCTCCTTGCCAAGTATCTATGACTCTCTCTTCGTATATTTTTCTCAAAGGATTCCTTTTTCCCTGTAGGTATCTGAACTTTAAGAAGTTTGTATTCCAAAAGTGACTCACTAGGGTGAGTCTATCAAACTAACTGGAGACTATCTAACAAATCACATCTGTACGACAAATCTGCATTATCATGAATTAAATAACTGTAATTTCTCAATTAGCATTATGTTAGCATCTCCACAGAAGTTTTGTTAAGCCTATTCTTTCTACCTTTCTCCCAGTCTTTACCTGTGAGTTTACCTATCTTCACCATGTTACAGTGGCAGATATACAGATCAGAGTAATTATCTGAACATCTAGAAAGACAGTCAAGAGTCTCGTAGTGCTGCAAAAACAAAACACTAGCACTACCAAATGATTTTGCTCTTTAGGGATTAGATGTATGTTGCCAAAAATATGAGATTTATGCACTAAGACAAATCTGCATTTCTCATCTTGTGCTTAGCAGCTAAAACTATACAGGAGAACAAAAGCCTGTCTGGATTTTACATCCAAGATGCCTCCTCTCTCACTAAAAATGAAAACACCTGATCAAAAGGAACAGAGCCTTCTTATGCTCAAGGGGCTTACAAGACTGAAGCAGCAATACTCCCTTCTATGCAGGTCCATTATGTGCATTATTTCAGCTATCTACAAAAAAAATAGTTTTTTCTGCACAAGTGGTTTTATTACAGTATTCCCAAAGCTGCTGGCCTTCCACTGTACCTCCCAACTTGAAATTAATTTGGTACAATTAGTAGCAGTCCTGCAGATAATGCTGAAAGTGATTTATACAGTTAGAACACCTTGGGCTTTTAAACAGCACAGTAAGGAAGTGGAGAATTGCCAGAAAAGACATAAAATGTTACTAGAAGAACTGCAAACAGCCGCTCAAAAAAAAACCAAAAACACTTCTTCTTCCAACACAAGTTTTATAGCACACTACCAAAACTATCACTAACTATGTAGATGAACAAGTGATACGACCAGTTTACTAACATTACACCTGCAATCTAAGATACATCCACCTGATCCCAGCACAGAATGCTCCACAGTAAAGCAAAGACACCCATGATTCCAGCACTTGCTAGAACTTCACAATAACCACGTGACAGTAAAGACTTTTTCCCGTGGGAGTTAATGAGATCTTTGTTACTAGCTTCAGTGGGAGCAGATCTTGGCAACAGGTGAAAGATTAAGCTTCTAGGGAATTTTTAGATACAAACCCACATTATTATAAGGAGATATAACTATGTGGAGATTAGAAAATCATGTATGAAAGCAATATTGTATTAAATGTTGTGCATCATTTATTCATAGCCTGTTTCTTCTGTAGAGTAAGATAACACTCTTTGTCCACTAATCTCATCACAGTTTATATATTTTCAAAGTTAGTACTGTGAAATGGCCATGTGATGTCAATCCACATCCTAATGAAGGTACATGTCTGTCAAAAACTGCTCTTTCCTGGCAATCTCTGCAGTGATGCTGAAAGGTGCACACTCCCTTTATTTTCTCCCCTTGGAGATGGTCCCTTTATGGCTGGAATGGGGTAGGTTGACATCAGGCACACTTATGGCCTCTACGGAGCATATTCCAAGGCTAGAGAACTTCAGACTCTAACAGTGTCAATTCAGCATTTTTTAATGTTCAAATTGAACTAAAAGAGTATCGATCTTCTTATGACCACTATGAAAACATACCCAAGTTATCACTTACAGAAAGGATTGTCATCAGAGTCAAAGAAACAAGATGATATAGCTAATTGTTCTGAGAGGAGCAGAGAGCTCTGAAGCAGTAAACTTCCTGAGACTGCAAAAACAGAGGAAGGAATTCAGCACTGCACAGTATTTTTGCCTGGCAATATCTGCACTCCTTTAAATAGTTACTACCTTCTCATCTACCTTTAAAGATGCTGCTTAACACAAAAAAAAAATTAAAAAAAAAATTAAAATTCTCCAGCTACAAAAGTTGAGCCGCACTCACCCTAAAGTGCTATTTTCCAGTTTTGCAACCCGTAGACACATGAATCACAGATTGTGCAAATCTGCACTGTCCTACAGGGAAGCACAAGAGTTTGTTAACAGTCTTCTCTGAGAGAAAGATCTAATGAACATCCACTGTTGGTTTCCATTGTGTAAGTTTTTAATATAACAGAAATAAAACTATAGAATTGTACATGCTAATCTTGCTGACTGAATATTTTGCTGTTAAAATGCCATGACATACTGCAAAACCAGATCCTGTACACAACATGTATTTAAAAGATATTCCTAAGCACAGAAAGATCCAAATGAAGGACTAGCAACTCCTTGCCCAGTTACAATACCCTTTAGCTTTGTAATTCAAACAAGAAGCATGACTTTTAAGAACAACCAAAACTAACTGAAAATTTAGAAATTATGAATGCAAAAAGTTGCTACATTTACATGCTGTCAGTATTGTTTGTTTTGTTGCTGATTTGTTTGTTTGTTTTTAATCCATGGTTTGGTCTTTATCACCAAAACAAAACAAAACCCAGTATGTACAAAAAATATCAGTCCAAACCAGCAATACTTGATACAGGTAAGAGATATATGCTGACACTTGAGCACTATGGAACTAAGCTATTCATTTATTTCATAAGACTATCCCAAGTTATCTCAGCTCTTTAGAATCCCAAATTATATTAATACACTTATAAGTATACTTTGGTAACCAGCAAAAAGGTAAAAACACTTTCCTGACTTCAGAACATGGTCCATTAAAAATGACAGGTCAATAACTATATTTAATATATATGCTCTTTACAAAGGTTATGCTGTCAAAAACTGGTTATGAATACTGGCTTTTGAAATTTTTATCTTTTTTTTAATTAACTTTACAACATTAGCTGCTTCTTCTCACATTTTTCTCTTTGCCCTTCTGCTCTGAAATTAGGGGGGAAATCTCTTAACACGAAGTCAAAATAATTGTTCAACATGACAGCGCTGAGCTATGCTGGTAACTAGTCATGCCTCATAATTTTGGCACTTGTGCTTCTGAAAGCTTTCAAAATTATTTTTCTTGAGGTGTGTGCTATTTATCAATCCCCAAACATTAACACTCTCTTGTTGTACAAGCCCCATTTTGGCTAAAGCATGGTCCTGTATTTCTTTCCTAAAAATTAAGAACTCTTTTTCTTCCTACACACTTTTCTTCCCACTTCTTTAGATTTTAAGCTTCCTTAATATAAGAGCAGATTCTTGTTATGCTGATGAAACTCTTACAGCGGAACTTCCACCTACTTCCTCCATCTTCTACACACAATAAACATCCCCGCAATCTGTCCAAGCTTTCCTCTACCCTCCCACACCAGCACACGGGTCTTGATACTTAAGCTGCCTGTTGTAACTATGGGAGATCACTGGTTGTTTCACTTTCATAAAACAGATGAAGAAAGTACTCTTTCACCACCACAGTTCTCCTGCAGTCAAGAGACAGAAAAGCATAATTTGGCAGCTAATAGCCATTGTTTTGCTGGAGCTAATACTCCTTTGGTAGTCTCAAACTGCCAAAAGTCTTGGGGATCAGCAGCTCAGAATAGCACCTTTTCCATGATTGCTAAATCATTAACAGAAGAATAGATCCTGTTTCAGCAAGATACCATAAAAGGAAGTGAGCCTCATAAATGAAGTAAAGAAAAAGGCAGGTTACAGCAGTGTAGCTGCGGAGCAGGAAAGAGACCACGTTTACTATTACAAGGGTCATTTCACAGAGGTTTATTACTCTCTGTATGGCACACTGTGCCTTGTTTCAATCCATCTGCTGTACTTCTTTGCACTGAAGTCTCACACATCACAGGCTGCTGTTTTCCTGGTGTCTTTAGTTCTGCACTCACAGTACTCCACAGTATGCTACACTGTACCAGAAGCGAGCTGCAGTATTAAATAAAATTCATTCTACTGCAGGGAAAAGAGTCTTAAAACATAGCAGTTCTTTACATATACAGACATGTTCATTTAAAGCTCCCTCTTTTCTTCCACTCGAGTGCCGAAATGAAGAGTCACTATTCACACAGGCTGTCAACAGACTTTGATACGTGAACTTTGAGTGTCTTGACAAAACCCCAATAGGTAAGCTTATTGTAGTTCATAGTTACAGTGAGAAAGACAGATAAGAAAGTCATATACAGAATTAAGGAGACTTTGCACTTTTCATCATGCCCAGCCCTGGGTAGTCAGATGGGGTACTTGCAGGCAAGGAGGCAGGCAGGGTCATCGTCAGTTGTTTGTGTTGGGACACCTCATAGATTTCACTGCTCACTCTGAAGACTGGCGATTCATGTGTGCTTTTTAGTTTCTTTGTTTTTAAAAGTCTTTAAAGTTGCATCACTCGGAATCAGATAAGTCACTTTAAACAAAGCAAAGTGTTAAGTGTGACAATTTATTTATAACATACTTCCCACCATCACCACCACAAACCACCCTGTGAAAGAAAAACCCCTGCTGAAAAGGGTGACAATTTTTGGTATGTTTGAAAGCAATTAGACCAACAAACACTGCATCGAGAGCCACTCATCAAATTAAGAGCATAACAGAGGGGGAGATAGTTCAAAGCATACATTAACTGTTCTGGTTTAGCCTGCTTCTCCACTTCCTTAAGAAGTCAACACACAGTTGGTCTAAACTCATACTGATTTCCACATGATGTTTAAAAGACAAGCTGGGCAAGAAGTCTTTAGTAGATAAAATAAACCCCAATGCTTTTTAAATATACTTTTCAGGTTTCAATAGAGGAACTGCAAACTAGCCTCAGCATCTTCTATCCCACATTTACTCCTTAATATAAATATTATCCCAGGAAGTATAGCCTAAGAGTTCTGACACAGCCACTATCTTAAGACAGCTTCTCTTGTTAAGAGGACTTCTAGACATATACTTCTGGTAAAACTTCTGGTTCTTGCAGTTGTAGGTCATGTAGAAGGTCCCAACATCACACACAACGGTTTGTTTTTTTTTCTTCTAACACCACATACTGTTGAAGCAGTGCTTGGTGCTGAGAATGAATTACTTCCAAGAGGACAAGTCTTGTGTGCTAATTTTCTATCAGGGAACATGCTGGAGAGAGAACCAGCAAGCATGGGGAGACCAGATATGCTGCTACACAGGAGAGATAGTGAGGCAAACTGTTCGTGTTTACAGTGGGTGTAGCTTATCCCATAGAGTGTTCAGGAGGCAAAGGACCAAAACTCTTTCTCAATCTCTTGCACAACAGGTAAGGTGCAGTAAAGTAACAGTGGCTTGTGGCTTGTTTACTTCTTTAAAAAAAGCCTCTTCTTCCAAAGCATAAGGTACTGGCCATTTTTTAACAGACGGGACTCAAGGTTCAGCCTAAAGATCCAGACCTCTCTTTCTACATCTCCCTTACTTCTCAGTTAAGTGCAACATGCTGTTTTATCAGCAATTCAAGAGGGAAGTTCCTCTAAGGAAAAAAGGAGGAGTGGTGGTAGAAATGCAGCCCAAAACCCACAGCAAATTATTTGTCCATATCCGTAAAGTGAGTGATTCACTACTGTTCTTTCTCCTTGGTTTCTGCAAGTTATCCAGGATTAGAACCTACCAAGACATTTGAATAGTATTTTAATCAGAACTGCACTGACTCTGTTCTGCATAACACTCATGAATCAGCCTCGCAATACTTCTGTTTTTACAAGAGATTGAATATTTCTCTGTCCTAAAGGTTCCCCTATTCCTCTTCAACAGGAACAGAGTTCTATACAATAGGTGCTTTCTAGTGCTTCTGAATGGGAGAAGAAACAATTTCATGATGCTGCCCAGCAACATCTACTTATACCCTAAAATTGTGGGTTTTACACTTTTACTGGGAGAGGTGGGTGGAATGGAGAAGGGAAAAGAACAAGAGTTTGAAAATAAAAAAAAAAAAGAAAGAAAGAAGAGGAGAAGAGTTTCCTAAGCTCTTCCTCCACTTTAAATGAAGATTAGAACAGATAGCAAAAGCCCCATCCCGTCAAGAGGGATCCACATTTATTCCTCCAGACAGGTGAATCTGTTCTATTGTATGACATCAGAAAATGCTCTATCATTGTTAAAAACCAAGTTGTAAATATGGACACACAGATTTTGGGCAACACAAT
This sequence comes from Myiotriccus ornatus, assembly GCA_036023395.1. Classification (NCBI taxonomy): domain Eukaryota; kingdom Metazoa; phylum Chordata; class Aves; order Passeriformes; family Tyrannidae; genus Myiotriccus; species Myiotriccus ornatus. The sequence goes on from JAYRBT010000042.1 coordinate 49,392,385, forward strand.
GATCAGGAAAGGGCCTGAACAAGTTGTGCCAACAGAAACAAGGTTGGTTTGTGTTTTGTTGGGTTTTTTTTTAATGTAGATGTAAAATGGCAAAGCCTCCATAAACTTTATTTCTGGGAGTCTCTACAGAAGGCAGAGAAGTCTAAGAGGCTAGAACAAGGAGCCCTAACAAGGAAAAGGGGTGTGCTTACAAGGGTCCGTATCTGGTCTCGTATTTAGAAACAATGTTCTTGCATCGTCCCACTTCCTTGCGCAGCTCTGCCACCTCCGTCCTCAGGGCTGTGTTTTCTTTCTCAAGAAAGGCTGCCCGAATTGTGATCTGATTCTCCTTTAACCGCCGAGCATCACGGGAACGCTTGGCCGCCACGTTGTTCTTCTTTCGCCTTGTCCAATATTTTTCATCCTGTAATAAAAAAACCCAAAGATGCCAAACTGACAACTGTATCAGAGACACTGCTTTACTGTATGACATTCACACCGACTGCTACACTGAGGAATCTCCTCCATAGGCTTGCAGGATTCTGACATCAAAACAGAAGCAATGCAGTACTGTGAGATTTTATCCTTACATGAGTCTTGTTTTAGGATAAACCAAGTGCACTGCTAGAACTAAGGAGACTAGGAGACTTGGGTACTAAGGAGCTGTCCAACTGAAATGCTCCCTTTACTTAGTTTCAATTCAGGAATGAACTTCCACAGAAAACAACCTGTTCTGTTGTCTGGGTTGCTTAAATCCAGATCAGACATGATGCTGGGCAAATATAGACAATGGCCTTCAAAAGTGCAAGTGATGAGGATTTGACTTGATAGTTCTTCTAATTTCTGTTTATAGCATGATCAGTTGCTCCTGGCCAGTAATTATCTCATGACACCAAAACCTGCAAAACAGCAAGCGCAGCAGTTGGCTTGCCAATCCTATTCTTGGCAGTGCTTCTGCCCAATCATATAGGTATACTGCATTAGCTGTGTATGTCAAAGTGTTTGCAAAGAAACTCGGAAACTTTTATCAAGGCCTAGAGAAGTCTGCAGCAATAAATCTGTTACCTTTTGCTCATCTGGCACAAAAACCTTCTTGGCTTTTTTAATCATAGGTTGTGGTTTCAGGTCCTCTTCAGTAAACTTGTGTTTGCGAGGATTGAAGAGCTCACCACCAGGCACACTGGACAGCACTAAATCAGCAGGGTCAGGGTTAAAATTCACCTCAACTTCTACGCAGTCAGGATCGATGGGGCTGGGAGTATTTCTCTCATTTTGTGGTGGGGACTCTGGCAACAACAGGAGAAGTTACAATGCATTCAGCAGCATGAAGAGAATCAACTAAGAAGCCAATTTATGTGTTTATTTATTGCCCTGTTGTGAGCAACTATAATTAATAGTATCATTTGGTACTTTCCTGAAGTGTGCTTGGTGCTGTACTGCTGCTGGTACAGAGGAAGGGTGCACAGTCCAGTCTGTAATATAACTCTAGGAACATATGCCAGACTAACAGACATGAGGAGACAGATGCAGGACAGGAGTTAATACTTTCCTGGCAAAAATTACATGCTTTGCACAGTTAAGAAGCACCTCCAATAGCAGTAAGAAGGGAAAAACTTTTATCAGCTTGAGCTTTGTACCACAAAAATCCCTACAGAAACAAGCCTGCCCAGAGACCCCAGTCCCTGGGGCCTTTGAAGATCAGACAACTATATTTCCAAAGACATGACTAAATAAAGGAGGGTTTGTTACAAATGTAACAGTATTCTGCTTCTTTACCACATAATAACAAATGTACCAATAGACTGTATGACACTGATCGCGTTCATATGAACTTTAACATATTAATCTATTGTTTACAAACTACATATACAAGAATTGTAAATGTCAGTGCAATTTGCAGTACTGATCAGTGAATAAGTTTTTTCATATACCACCCAGAAAAAAGCCACACCCTATGACTTATGGAAGGAGTGCCACATTGTGTTTCTCACAGACTCACAGAAGAGCCCAGAGCAAAATGCTTTCTATCAAGCTTGCTCATAAAATAATACCGTGAAAATTTAGAGGCTATCATGTTTAAACTCCAAATCTAGGGCAAACTGAGCTGCTGAATTCCTTAATAGACAAGATCTCCATATTACAAATGTAGAGTAAAAGTTTTCTAGTACCATTTAAGTATAGTTTTGTTTCTGTGTTCCCCTATTCCCACTTCAAAGCACCACAGAACATCAAACTGCATCATTAAAACACCTTTTCCAAGTGTCTGTTCTCACATTTCACAGACTATCACAAAAAAATTGCTTCAGTGTTTTTCTATTTAATATTGTTATTTGAGGTAGATTTAGTATAAGTTCACCCGAGCAGACCAAGGCAGCACACATGACTTGTGACAAGCTGTCATATCTGTTGTAAAATAACCTGAGAAAATATTTTCTCAACATGTCCGACTTCTCACTGGATTAGCAATACCAAGAAATCAAATACTTTATGTTGATGTCTCAGCTCTTCTAATTTCAAAAGAGAAACACACTGCACACTGATAAGACACTCATTTTTCACAGGAGCAGGAGAGGGGAAGAAGAGAAGAGGCAGCATCTTCATGAATTGGCACCGGGACTAAGGCTCTACATTGAGCATGTTTGTACCACTTAACCTGCCCCAGGTAACACTGACAGGTTGGCATGTCTCCCCTTTGATCTAAAGAGGCACTTTTTAGCATGAGAACAACAGAAATCCCTCAGAGACCCGTATTATTCCATCTACCTGTGCTGGAGGCTGCTTCAGATTGCTGGTAAACTGCAGTGGAGGAGGATGATGCAGGAGAACCAGTGGAAGCACTGGCAGACTCCTTTCCTTCCAGCTCAGCCACGGGCAAGAGTGGATTCTGGTTCAAATCCAGGTGAGTAGGGCTGGAAGGAATTCCATTCTCCAGCAGGAACTCATCCAGATCCATGTACTCCAGGTGGAAAGACTCGCCATCGTAAGGAATAGTTTTGTCCCAAATGGGCGGCATAAGGGAAGCCGAGACTGCCATAGTGCTGGCAGCTGCTGCCTCATCTTCTTCAAGCTTGATTTTTTCCTTCTCTTTATCTGAAAGATACAAGTAGGTCACTGTATGAGCTGAAACACAGGAGAGACTCAAGGTTTAAGAGTCTAACAAAATCCACATGAAAGGAAATTCAGAAAGCTAATAGTTCTGGTGCATGACATGATCTGGAAAATTCAGCTGTTGAAAAGCAACATTGATGCATTCACATGTAACTCCTTCCAGAATGCTCTAACACCCCCTCCCCCCCACCCCGTGATGGCTGGACCACAGACATTTGAGCAGCCTTGAAAATCAGCATCTTTGCTGTGGTTACTTTTCGAAGTGTGATGTCGTACTGCATGGAGCTTATTAACCAGTCACTGCAAAACAGTCTGTTTCTCACATACCCATCTTGTAAGACATTAAAAAAATGGGAACCCATTAAGAAAATTCCAAGGAAGCAGAGGAGCTTATTCTATGCACGAAGAAGGAAGGTACAGAACAATAACTTAAATACAAACATGAAAGGAATACGGGTTTTCAGATTACATTTTAAAATCAGTGAAAAGGTCCACAGGACACCAGAGACCTGGATGTCTATTGTTCAGCATTTTAGAAGCATATCTCTCTGAAATGACTCAGCATGTCCACACAAAGCAATAGCTCCAAGTGCTGCTCACTATAGATAGCTCAGAGTACCTACATACAATTTTCACTCTTTGGGGAGATGTCTAATAAGGAATACTCCCACATCCCACCCCCAAGTCACAAGAGACTGATGAATTTTTCTCCATTTACTGTGCTACAGTGCACATATTACAGAAAAATGGCTGTTTCTATGTTCCCCATAGCTACTGAATTTTAACAATTGTCTGGGACAGAATCCAAGCAGAAAACTCAAGTTATGGAATAATTACATAATTTAAGAGATAAAAATAAGCTAGCAGGAAAAAAAAAATAATTTACAAATCCAAGTCATTTTCCTGATCCAGTTTTCCATGCAGCCATGCAGTTCTATGAGCACTGAAGGAGGCATTGCAGAAGCAGTGCTAGTGCTGCCAGCACTGAGCCAACACTGCTGTCAAAAGGAACGGTCACCAGTTGTGCCCTAACCAACTGCAAATTGGGTATTACCATGGAAGCAGACAAATATTCAGTTTAATGAAACAGGGACTCCAAGGACTTGCCCTAGACTAGTTTTGATCTCCAGCATTCACAGAGGTTATCCCGATAAAATGCACCGATTTTTGGCATTAGGGTTTTCTAGACAATATGCTAAAAGTGCATTTTTCTTTATCGGGAGTGGAAGTGGGGGTGAAACTGTTATAAATCAGAAAAGCCTATTTATATAAAACCTATTCTGATAGAAGTGGCATTCCTTCCGCTCTTGCCTTAGCTGGTGTGGAACTGAGACTGAAAGAGCTTTTTATGACTTAAAGAACAGTGCTGCCATACAAAGTAAATTATCTACCATACTCTGAATATTTTATTCAAAAGAAGATACTGATTTTAGACTAAGCAGTTCAGAAAGTATTCAACAGCCACCAACTTGGGACTAAGAGCAAGTACCTAAGGGATGTGTTAAATTCAGACCAGTGGCTCCTTGGACCTAAGCTTTGTTAACATCACCTTGCAGCTTTTGGCCTTCCCCTTGCCACTTCACACTGCTGCCTCTGAACTGTGATCTCCCAGCTTCTATTCCTGCTATAAAGTCCTTTTTTTGCAGGGAGTTTTGCAACTTTCCTACCCTTTGCTTGGGCGAAGCAAACATGCAGGTTAACAGTCATAATGCAAATAGGCATAATGTTTCTAAACAGCTCATACTTGAAGCTAGCAAAGAAACAGCACCTAATCCACATATAAGGATGATTTCACTTACTACTGAAGCACACCCCGCTGAATTGAAACCAACATTTTATGGGTGAATCAGAAGTTGTGTGTTTCTCCATGGTTTGCATAGCGCCCAGCACAACCAAACCCAGATTTACGCTGGAGGTTGTGGATGGTATCATAATAAACATATCAATGAAACAAATGCAAGCGACAATAATGAATTCTTTGCAAGTAACTATTTTTTAATTAACATGATAGAAAAACTTGCAAATGTCCGTCAAAATGTCAAAAAAAAAAAATTCTTTACTCCTGAAAACAACAGTATACCATTGCAAGTTTTAATACAAGCCAGGAGTTCTTTTGTTTCTCAACATCTAATACAACACCTCCAAGAGAGGAGAAAAGAAACATTAAATGATCAGTAGACCAAATATAAGGCTTATTATTAATATTTTTCAGAAGGAAGATGCTAAAGGACTACATTAGCGGAGTATGTGGCTCTTCTCAGATCTTTAAATGCCTTTTAGATGCGCACGATCATCCTGCTGTCCTTCAGTAACCTGGAAAAATTGTGGTTCCTCCAACTTCCTCTTGTGATTGTCTCTGGCTCCCACCAGATTAGAGTTTTCCTCCCCATGAGAAAAATACTGAAATTTTGTGTTCTTTTGCTGAGCTGACAACTGGCAAACACTAGGCCCCCAGTGCTGTCTTTGTTTATCTGTGCTGTTTCTCTCTCTCTCCTCTCTCACTTCTAACAATATCTGAAACAAAATATCATAGGTTAACATACATATTGGGTGCCCATCTATTTCAAATATTATACATCAAATGATAAAACCTTCATATGATCAGTTTTGCACTGACATTTTCCCACTGGCTTTCTTTCAATTCATTTAATCTTTATTTCTGCCGCACAACATCCTATTTGTGTGCACAATGTCTGATGAAACACCAATTAACTTCTTGCATCTTGAGGGGGATGTTTCTGCCTGCCTCAGCACAGGGGCCTGAAACATTAATTCTCTTAAGATATTTATAGTGTAAACAGGTATTACCTGAGAGTAGAGCTGCAGTATCCTAAGAGGCTCCATTTGCAGCGATTCAAGGTCACCCTGATAAATCTGGACTGTACTTCTGCAGCTGATGGCTCATGTCCGATTTAGCCCCCTCATTCTGCTACTGTGACCTATTAACTGGGTTGTACATCTGCTGTTAATAGTGAGCACACCAGTTTATGCTCAGTAATTTAAGTAGACCATTCCAGTTACTGAACTGCTGGAAATACTGCTGTTTTAGCCAAAAGCAGCAGCCTGAAAAGAGCTTTATTCCACATCCTGGTTTTTCCTCAAAAACAAAAAACCAACTAAACCCAAAACCAACCAAAAGATTTTGGCCACAGCTGTCAAGAGCTACAGCCACAAACAGAATAAACACTTATTTGACAAACTTCCCCTTGTTCATCAAAATATACTGTCAAATTATACTGAAAACACTATATAGACTATGGCTGATTGCTCCATAAATCTTTAGTCCCACTTGTGAGGATGGACCAAGACAGGTTGTGGGGTTCCAAATCCCTGATGCCCATTACTGTGATGTTTGTTGAGGCATTCCTCCTGCCACAGCAGTGCAACTGGTGATTAAGGCATCCTTTGGAGAGTATGCAGCAGCTTGTTATTAATCTAAGAGACCTACACTCCTGCTCCAGAATATCAATTCCCTTCCCTTAACCCACAGGATTTTTTTTTTTAATAAAAATATTATTTTTATTTAATTAATTTCTACAATGTACATGACAACAGCCCCCAGCAAGGCTGGTCAACTATAGCCGGTATATGGCAGGGCATTCAAGGGGATGGCATTCTGCTAGAACTGGCTGACCTCCCTTCTCTGTTGCTCAGGATTAGAAAGCCTGCTTGCTTACTGTGTAGTCAAATTACCCACAGCGGTTGGAAAACCCACAGGTAGCTTGTGGAGACTATAAATGGACACTGCAGCTAGTTAATACCATTTCTCAAGATTAAGACAGAAAATTGTATTTTTGTCAAGAGGCATTCCAGCCAAAAAGCACAGGGTCTTTTCTCAGAAAGCTTGCTGAAACTGCAACACTGGATTAAATAAATTAGTAATTATTTAACATTTTGACTGTCTCTATATTATTAATGGAATAGAAAATAAACAAGAATCCTCTGAAGTCAGTTGAATCACAAGTCTGCTGACAAGCCTTTTGTAAAATTACCTTCTGACAACCAAGGCATTCTTTCTTTTGTCTTGCAAATATGCAAACAAGAAAAGCATCAGAGACCAAAATAAACAGAAAGCAACAAGTTCCACAAAGTGTGAAGTGAAACAGAACAAGGTGAACTAAGGAAATCTAAGAAAAATTTAAAAGAAGGAGAACCTGAACTTTATCACACCATGAGTGGAGAGGGGTAATCAAGATGCAATGGACTCTCTAGTAAGGTTTAGAGGTTCAAGCTGAACACCTTCCTGAGCTGGAATGGGGTCATCTAGTGTAAGTATCAAATGTTTCTAACAGTAGAAAAAGGGACTACCTCAAAATCATATTAATTTCAGAATTTCACATCTCCATAGGCACAGAAAGTACCCCCAAGACAAAGTCACCATATCCCTGGTCAGCCACCATCACTGTTTCTATGCGTAAACTTAAATTGCTCCTGCTGGCACTACTGCCTTTAAAAAGAACTGGGTGCAGAAATATCCTAAGAAATCCCTTAATTTTGTAGATTCAAGACTCTGTGTACTGTAGCAACCTGCATCATAGCAACATAACTAAAATCTCTATCACAAGCTGACTTTTTTTAACAGAAAGAAGAAAAAAAATACTCACCAGGATCACAAAATGGATATATTTAAAGGGTACTGTGCAATATTAGACATACAGTATAACTAGGATACTCACTGGGAACAATCTTGCCAACCTTGCTTATGCTGTGGTCTACTCTGGATATTCTTTTCTGTTCCAAAAAATGATTCTCAACATCAAAATTCCTAAGTGTAAGGACTTACTTTATTTTATACCAGTACAGTGAGTGGGCACTGCAGCAGTGCAGGCAATCTTGAGCCCTTTCTCAAAATGAAACTGCTACTCAGAAAGGCAAAAATACTGTCGGGTGAAGAAAAAAAATCCAGAAGTGTGCCATCAGCAGCAAAGACTACAAGCACCAACCCTGCTATTTACACAGCTGCCGCCTGCACATCCAGTGGGAGAGCGGCAGCTCCAGCCCATGCAGGGCTGCATGTGAGGCAGCCAGTCATACCCTCCTGGATTATCACCCAACCTAATCTGAGGGGATCTGCTGTTTACGCGTCTCATCGGGCAAGTTCTCAGCAATTAAGGTCAAGCAAGACTCGAAACCTTTCCCACCGCTGCTCCCAACTGCGCGTCTGCCGGCGAGGGAGGCTCCAGGCAGCCCAGGGACCAAACCCAGCGCGTCACGTCCCGGCCCCTGCCCACTCCCCGCTCCCGCAGCGCCCGGCTCTGCCCAGCGCAAGCACCCACACGCTCCCGAGGCCCGCTGGCCCGGGAGGCGGGAGCGATCCCGTGCTGCCGGCACTTGGCACGGCCGCCCGGGGGCGGGGGAGGGAGGGACGGGGCGGAGGGAAGGGGCCCGGCGTGCGGCCTCTCCCGCGGGTGCTCCCCCCGCGGCCAGTCCCGCCGTGAGCCGGCGGGTCCCGCCCTTCGGTCCGCGGGGCGGGAAGGTGGCGGTGGGAACGGGAACGGGAACGGGAACGGGGAGGGTGGGTGGGTGGGTTGGTGCATGACTGGGGGGCGCCGTGCGCTCCCGCCGCCCCCGCGCGCGCCCCCGCGCTCACCCAGGCGCGCCTCCCGCGGTGGGTTCTCCATCAGCTTCTTCAGCACCAGCGGGAACGCGCCCGCCAGGCCCCGCCGCTCCTGCTGCGCGGCGGCCCCCGCGCTCCCCCCGGCTGCAGTGGGCTCCGGTCCTCCCGCCGCCGCCGCCGCCGCCTCCTGGTGCGCGGCGCGGCCGGGCATCCTCCCCGCGGGCGGGCGGGCGGGCTGTCAGAGGTCACCGGCGGCGCGGGGCTGCGGCAGCGGCGGCTCCCGGGACGCGGCGACGGCGGTAGCGGCGGCGGCGGCGACGAGCGCGGACCGAACGACGCAAGCGCGGCCGGCTGACGCCCGGCGCGTGCTTCAGTATTCATGAGCGCCGGGGCCCCGCCCCGCCCCGGCCCCTTTGCGCGCGTCGATTGGCCCGTGTCTGCCGAAGGGGGCGGTCCCGAGAGCGCAGGCCCCGCCCTCCCCGCCCCGCCCTCCCCACTGCCGGCGCGGGCACGCGCCCCCCGCCCGCCGGGGCACGTGCGGGGGCGGGGCCTCCGGAGTGCTCATTAGCATGCGGAGCCCCGCCCCCACCTCATCCCCCGGGCGCTGCGTCACCGCCAGGAGGGCGGGAGGGGGAGGGAGCGCGCGCGGGGGCGGAGGGGCGGCGCCCTCCTGCCGCGGGGCGCGCGCCCGCCGCTCGCCCCCTGCGCCTGCGCGCGCCCGCCCGTGTACCGCGAGCGGCGGCACCTGAGGGGGCCGGGCCGGGGCCGTGAGGGCGGCGCTGGCTGCGCGGCGCCTGCGAGACCCTTCCCCGCCCGGCCCCGGCCCCGGCCGGACCTTGAATATCCTCGTTTAGCATCCCGAGATCACCTTTCCCGCATGCCCGGGATTTAATCTCCCTCCGTCCCACGCGGTGCTCACAGCGGCGTGCCCTGTATAACATGGGCAGGGAGAAGGGTTTCACTGCGGTGCTGTCACCGCCGGGCTTCTGCGGGAAGGGCCGTCCCTCCCACGTTGTCATGATCGCAAGCAGTCCTTGCTCCATCAGCAGGGATGCCGCACTGGGATTTAAGCCTCTGAGCATACAAAAGGAGCGAATGCTGCCAAGTCCGTTCCCGAAAGCACAGGCGGACACCGAGGAGCGTCTCCCACAGAGTGAATTCTCTCGCAAAGTGGCAGATGCTGCAACCTCCTGTCAGCAGCCGCTGCCTCTCGCCTCGGCAGGACAGGCCGCAGCGAATCTACCGCCCAGCGCCGTGAGCCGGGAAAGGGAAGGGTGCCCTCCCCTGGGATGGGCCCCTCTGCACCCAGCAGAGCCGCAGGAGCCAGAGCGGAGGTATCCGCACAAGTGCCAGCAGAAAAGAGACACCCTCCTCTCAGGTAGTCACTTGGATATCGGCTTCGCGCAGCCTCCCCTTCACAAGCCTCAGACAATTCGTTTTGGTGGCAAGGCATGATTTGCCCTGACCCTTGGTAATAAACCCTGATGGTCTTTGTGACAAAAAAAAAAAAAAAAAAAAAAAAAATAAGCTGAACTCCTCCCCACACGCCCCAGGGAAAGGAATGGATTTGAAGTCACATGGGCTAGGTGTTTTCCTCCATTGTGTTGCTGTAATGAGGACCGGGCGACATCTCCATCCAACCTGGGCAGACGGGGAGCTGCCCTGCCCTCCCGCTGCTTCTCTGTCTTAGCCTGGGAGGCTGAATCTGCTGCCTTCAACTCCCGACACAACTCCTGCTCACAGGCTGCCTGACGGTAAGCTTGGAAAGGGCCACTTTGTTAATACAGGCTGGAACAGCACAGGTTAATGCATCGTTTATCAAGGCTGATAAATCCAGCTGCAAGAAGCAGGCAGGTCATGCTCCACTGCTCAGCGTGCTCCAGGGCTGCTGCATGCCCTCCACGGATTCCCTCCGCCTTGCCAAGCTCAGCTGGCAGGAGAAAAAGGCACATGTGTGAAAGGGAGATACCACTTCACATGGGGCAATGAGACAAAGATGTTGGAGGACCACACACGGCAGAGGCAGCACACACAGCTCGGCAAGGGGCAGTGAGCTCGCAGCGATGCGAGCCTGGGAGACATCTACCGACAGGTGGTAGATAAAGAACACAGCCTAGTGAGGCCAGGAAGGAGCAACTTCTAGGAATAAGGCAAAGGGATACAGCCAAAGCAGGACAGGCTGCAGGCTTCCCATTTAGTTATGGCTCTCGTGGTCACTTTGTTCCATTGTTGTAGACACTGGTGGCCCCCGGGGGTGATGCTGTGCCTCGGTACTGTACAACACTCCTTCAAGGAACAGGGTCTGCACATCCCCCCCTGCAGAGCTCAATGGAAACTGCTTTGCTGGGTAATGTCCGTAAGAATGGAGGTTATTAAAACCACTCAGCAGCTTTTACTCCAGGGCTTTTCCCATTAGATCGACCATGTTCTTCTTCCAGCACATTTCTACCCGCACTCCACTGTGCTAAGGTTTGCTCTTCACCACCGCTGAGTTGTGACTTTGCTTGGAGAGGGTTTAGCCTGTGCAGTGTTAGCTGCTGGGCCCGAAGGCAGGAGGGAGGGAGTTCCTGGGGAGCATTCCTGTGGGTTCCCTCTCCCATCACTCCACTCCAGCATTAGCTCTGCCCTGCCAGCTAGGAGAGAGACTGCTCTGAGAGCTTTTCCTCGCCTCTGGGGATTAGGGGCTCTAGCAATTGCCAGAAGAAAGTGGGCATTGCATCACGAGCTGTACCTTCTTGGTTAAGCTGGGATCTGCTTGGGATTTTTATATTTTCTTTCACTCTGTGGCTGGGAGGAAGAGAAGAGGACAATGAGGTGTGAGGACAGGAATGCAGCAGCCTTGGCTGTTACTGCTGGGAGTCTTGTCAGGGCCAGATGATGCAGAACAGCCCAGTTCTGGTGCAGCAGGGAGGCAAGTGACAAGCAGCCCAGTGCTAGGCACAGGGTGGAGGGACATGCCGCACTGGGAGGTTTGAATACACATTTCAGACAAGAGTCCTAAGAGCCAGCAAATCCAGATGAGTGGTGTGTAAGTATGGAGATACAGGAGAATCTGAACTGAGCTCTGTGGGAAGAGGGCCAGGATGGGAATGCTGGCCTAGAGAGGGAGGCAGCATAAAAAGGACAATTCTGAGGATTACAGGAGGTGATGTTGAGAGGCAGGGTGGTCCTGGGGTGGAGGAAGAATGCTGCCACAAAACAGCACCCTCAGCTGCCAAAGTCACTTTGAGTTAAGACTAAATTATTCTCCCTGCAAATCACTGATCTCCCCTCTACTCCCTACACCAAACAGATAGGTCTTGCCAGGACTCCTCCCTTGGATTAATTCAATCCACTTGGCAGTGGAGAGCAGAGATCCCAGAAAGGCAGCCAAACTTAGCTTAGCCACAGCGAGGCTCTGCACCACGTGAGCTTCCCTTGGCCATCCTGCCTCCTCCCAGCCAGGTCTGCTTTATAGCTGGTTATCAGTCAGCTTGGAAAAATATGCCCTGGTCCCCACAAACAGTGGGACTTCATAGGGTGTGATATATAAACACACCTGTTAGCAGGCAGTCCTAGCAAAGGAGAGAGACTGCTCACAGGTGGCAGCGGCAGAGGAATGTGACAAAGTGAGCCCCTTGGGGGTATGGCAGCTCCCCTTGCCCTATTTCCTTTTCCCCGAGGGAGCTGTATGTGTGCCACAGAGATCGCTATATTATCACAGGTGCAGGCAGCTGCCCTTCCTGCTGTGAACACTTTATTGTTGCAGCAGCAGTCTTTTCTCCCACTGACCCTGGAGCAAAAGCAGGGTCCCTCTCCACACTGTGTGGCTTTTCTGCTCCTGGGTCCTGCTGCCCTTCAAGATTGCAGAGCTACCTGTGTATTCTGGTAGCAACTCCCTACAAAAGAGTGAGCTCTGTGCATGTTTGTTTCTGTGAGTTCAACTCACTCATGCCTAGACATAAGCTTGTTGAGCTGAGGTGTTCCCACACACCTCCCCAACATTCAGCAGTGAACATGAAAACACAACAACCAAAAAGCAGCTTGCCAAGGGCATGAGGCATCCTATCCAAAACCGGAGAGTACTTAAGTTGTGTGATGGGCTCTTGGAGCATGCCCAGCAATTGAGAAGCGGTCAGTCCAGCACAAGCAAAGTGTTCATCACAGCAGAAGCCCAACCTAATAATCTCCTGGGTCCTTTCCATTTGTTTTCTGGGATGCTGCACAGAGAGTGGGAAAGCCTAGGAGTACAGAAATGTTCTTGCAAAGAAAATGTAACATTTGCTGTGTTCTCTACCTCAGCTTTTCACTCATAAACAACAGCAGCATCAAAGTTTGCACAGTCAGCCTGCCCCACACAGCCTGGCTCTCTGGACAGTCTGCATCTGGAAAGAGGCAATGTCTGGAGGCTTAGTGGTTATTAACTACGGGACAACATGAATGGCAATCCTGCTATATGAGCATGTAGATTTGTGCACAAGCCTTTTCTGTGCACAAATCTTTGAGTGTTTCCAAGAAATAGCTGAGCAGAAAGATTAAAAGGATCAGAAGCTCAGCACACTTGACTGATTTTGTAATCAATCCATTGCAGCCGTTTTTTCCTCCTAGCTGCATAACATGCTCAGTGCCAGAACTCACTGTCTGACTTGGACACTTTGGGGAAACACACCCTTGAAGGGCTTGCAGCATACAATGTCTTCTGCTCCCTTCTTGCCTTGCAACTTAAAACAGGGAAGGAGAAATCAAAACAGAAATTCTAGCATGTATTTCCTTAATCCTACCTGTCATCTTGTTGGTCCAGGGTAAAGAATACTCCAGTAGGGACTTCAGGACTTCCGGAAAGTCCAGGGCAGTGGGGCCCCCGGGATTGTTGCAGCTTGACATGTCCTGTCCTGAGGCTGTGCCAGCGGGGCTAAAGGAGAGCCAGGTGCCTGGATGCCAACGCTGCACTCCACTTGCCTGGGCGTTGCAAGAAGGGCTCGGAGGCACCCAGAGCGGGTTTGCCAAACTACTCCGGCCGTGAAAAAACAAGGAGGAAGGGAAGCAGCCTGGTGGAAATGCAGCTTGCCTGGCTGTCTTCACCTCCCCCTCTCCCACTCTGAAGTGGCCAATTGTGGAAATAGCTTGCAGCCTTGCAGGGCTGGGCCGGGCGGCTGGCCAGCGTGGTTTTACAGGGCCTCTCCCAGCCAATCCGGCGGCGAAGAACTGGGCCAGTTATCTAACTTTGTAAAGGCAGCACCCTTTTCCTTCCCAAGGTGTTATAACAAATATACACGTTGGAGGCAGGGGGAAAAGCAAGTGCACTCTGTCGGGGGTACGCACGTCGTCTGCAAACGCAACAGCAGAGGGATCCTCTGACAGGCTCTCGAGAGGCTCTGAGGAGCTCCAAGCTGCGCGGGCTGCCCCGGGGAGATACACATGCCGTCTGCGTCTGCCTGCTAACTTTATAGCTCTCTGAGATGCAGATAGTGACATTATTTTTATGTGATGCAGCACTTAATGTGTGTCCCTCCTAAGTCAACATTGATAACAGCACAAGACACCTTTCTTATCGTGTGCATCATCCCCAAAATGCAGGATTTTTCCTCTTAAGTGGCACAGAATTTTATCAAAAAGCCAACAAACAGCCTCCTCTCAGAGCAGCGATGTACAGCAAGAAGAGTTCATGAACCCTGCAAATACCCTGATAACAGCTGGTTAAGTAAGATCTTGAGCACACAAAGCCCCTCCTCTCCTGTTAGGGAAGTTTTTAGCATGGAGGGAAGGACTGGAGACAGGAGGATAAAGGTCTGATCCTCTTTATCAGAACCTGGCCTGGGAAGTAGTATCTTACACGTGCTGTGGTCTCCTCTTTTGCTGGGTGTGATTTTACAGCAGAAGTGGTTTTATTTCTCAGTTTGCTCCTGTCCGTTCTGCCAGGCTCAGCCTTACAGCACCAGTGTGCATTGATAGCAATCAGGTATTCCTACACTGATCTGTGAGCCCCAGCTCTTAGGGACAGCCCAGCAAAACCATGCATGGCTGTCAGCATGGAAGTGGACTGAATGAAGTCATTTGGAGTTTCCTTGTGCCCAAAGTGAAGCACTTAACTGGCCCAGCATTTCAAGTCCTAAAAAGTGATGGGGGGATAGCATGGTGTTTGGTCCCATAAGGAAATGCATTTTATTTAACCCAATAGAAACCAAAAAGAAAGAATTACCTAGCCAAGTTTGGTGGTTGCAAATTTCAGCAAAGCTGAAAGGGAAAGGGGAAGCCTTGTGATCTAGATCCCAATCTAGTCAGGCTCAGAAATCACACAATAGGTACTTTAGTAGAATTTGTAATTATGGAACTATCTCTTGTGATTTCCCTTGTGGTTTGTTCCCTCCGTTTCCCAGAGGGAATGTAAGAAAACAGCCAGTCATAACCATTGGTGGTGAAGCCATTCAGGGAGAACAGTCCCATACTATCCTAGGATGTTTGGTGTTCACTCCACCAAGGCTGGAGCCAGCGGACAGACCCTGCAGATGGTCAGTGCATTATGGCTTCTGTATGCAAGAGAAATGCTTGCATCTCTCCTTCCTGGAGCACAGCCTGCCAGCCAGGAGGTCCATGTCCTTTCCTGCAAACTTTCCAGTCCATTCTGGCTGGTTAAAGCAAATGGAGTGCATTCATTCAATCCTCCCAAGCATCATTAACGTTTGGGACAGCCACTAGTTGTGCTTCTCATCACAGGATGACAAGGGAAAGTGACTGGAAATATGGTGGCTGTCCAATGCCTGGGGCACCTGGACCTTCTGTTTTTTCTCCAGGCTCAGACTTGTTCTGAAAGCTGGACAAACATCTGACCATGTGTCTGGAGGGACCAAAGAACTTCACAGCAGCTGCTGGAGCAATTGACTTGCATTTATGGCTCCAGAAAATGAAGAAGGTAATTCAGACAAAATTCACTAAATCACAGAATAGTTTGGGTTGGAATGGACCTTAAAGGTCCTCTAAATTGTCACTTAACAATTTGAATTATTAGCCTGCAATGGACATCTCTAAGTTTTTGTCTAGAGATCTGAGACTGTATATTTCAATCTCATGTCTGACATGTCCACAAAGTGTCCTACCAACACTGTATGTCCTTGATTCAGAATCCCTGAACAATGAGCTCCTGTCCACAAGAAGAGCTTGGGTAACATCATTAGCCAGATGCATCAACACCACCCTGTCTTGAAGCCCGAGGGATTCATAAACCGTGCTATGGAGTAGAGCCATAGCAGTGGGGAATGCCCGTCAGCTCCTGTATCCCCACCACAGAGAGCAGAGCACTTGAGCTGCTTTAGCGAACAAAGTTGAAATGTTGGCTCTGGAAAGCTGCAGGCATGGCCACAGATTGCATCTCTTGTGCTGTCTGCACTGTTATCAGATCAGATGGTTATTTATTGTTATTGTGGTTCGATGTTAGTGGAGGTGTAGGCAGCTCTGCTCCGTCACTCAGAAGCCCAGTCAGCCCAAAACAGCACATTTCCCCACAGACTCAACCAGCCATAGTCAACTTACACTGGTCCTAAGTGGGTAGCACACAGAAGGGGGCACCTAACGTGATGGAAAAGGCCAAACACCAGGAACACCAATTTTAATGGCAGAAGCCAGTGTCTTCTTCAGTGTCTTTTCTGGAGGTCTCCTGGTGCAGTACTCATGCCACCCAGCAGTGCTGGCTGAGCCTCTTGGCACATTTGCCCGAGGAGTGTGTTCAGCAGTCCTGAGGGGAGGAGTGTGGGTCCTTCAACGTTTGCCTTGGTCCATGCTCTCCTCTTTCTCACTCCAAAGAGTTATGCTTTTTTTAAGCAACAAATTCTTCTACCTTGCTTCCCCCCGATCCCTTTGCCTTTCTGCAGTGCTCACATACTTCTGCTGGCACCAGAGTATGTAAATACTTCTTTTAAAACCTCTAATTCTACTCCAGTCTCTAGTGGGCTCTCTCTACAGAGGCTTTCCATCAGGTCCAAAGTACACTGGGAAACACAGAGCACCACTGCTTATGCCTTATGAGTAGGTACACCCTTCCTGGCAGTTTCGGACCCTGAAGAATCATTTCAGACATTCAGACCTCTGATACAGCCCTGCTCATTTCAAAGATCTGGGTGAGGGGGTTCTCTGTGCATCTCTCCAGGTTGCCATTTTTCCCTCAGCACCAGGAGTATTCCCTTAACTCTTTCACAAGGCCACTTCCACACTGCTTCTGGAGCTGCCTTTCCACTGTTTCCCTTCCTGCCAGCAGCTTGCATCATCCTCAGAAGCAAAACAAGAGTCAGTGGTACACCTGGGCACCTCCTCAGTCAGAAACTCCAGCAGATTGATGCTGTGTGTCTTGCCCTTGGTGGTGGCACCTTGCTGCACATCAATTTCTGAGGTCACCATTACTGAAGGGAACTTAGTTGTTTCTCAGGCATATACGAAAGCACAGATGGTGGGGAACCCACCAGCAGCAGTACCATTTGACCAAAGAAAGGCATTGCTGGTTATTATTACTAATTGCTGTTATCTCAGCTTCCTCCATAAGGTGAAAGCTTGGTTTGGTAATCTAATGGAATGTGTCCTCTTAGAAAATAAAAATAATTTCTGTCTGATTTTCTAAGGACACAAAGCTTACACAACAGTGTTATATATCCAGCCAGCCAGCCAGCCATCCATCCATCCATCCATCCACCTCTTCCTCCACAGAGCATTCTACCCACCTTGGCAAAGGGATTCTATTTGAAAAATAAGTCAGGAAGAAGAGAGTTGAATTAATGCCTCCCCAGAGAGAAAACCTGCTGTTATGTGTTCTGTTTGATCTGGGGCACATACCTTGGCAGTGAAACCCCAAAGCACATGCTGCTCCTGGCAGGCAATAGTGAAGGGACAGGCAAAAGGTAGCAGTACTGGGGGGACTTTGTGGTGGCAGACAAGGTGACAGACACTCCTTTAAGTGAATGTGGAAATAAGGACAAAACTATGTAGGAATTTGTAGAAGCTTTGTAAATTCTGCTGTTCTTGAAGCAAGACTCTTTTCCTTTTTTTTCTTCTTTTTTCTTTCAGTCACCCAAGACCACTTCCCTTGGCAGCACAGCCATTATTTGGAAATTTCCATATCTCTTCACATGAGATATCTTTCGTTTCCACAATGTCTGTGTGGAGGCTCCAGGCCCACCCACCAGATTTGGTTCTTGCACCAAACCCAGCTTGGTAAGTGGTTTCCTCTTTCTTCTTTTATCCAAGCAAACCCTTTGCCAGAGGTCAATCACTGCCTCTTTACAGATATCCACACTTTTTTTTTTCTTGTGCTAGTTCCTGGGACAATTGCAGACTCCACTGACAGCTTTCAGATTTAACTATTTATTTGCATAGTACATTGGGCTTGATAGGGAATTTTTCTCAACATGGCAGGGGCCTGCAGGCTGAGTTTCACCCTGGCCATTCTGTCTGCTTGCACCACATCCTAGAAATTTGTCTTCTCTGGGGTTGAGATACTGCTGCTAGTGCCAGGAGACATCTGTGGAGCTGCATGGATACCCAGAACGGCAGCCGCAGGGAAGGCTGTGGCCAGACCACGGGCGTGTCTGCATCCACAGCAGATTACTTTGAGAGAAAAGGAGGTGAGAGAAGGAGCGATGAAGTCCACATGGGAGGGTGGACAGCTGAGGGTGAGAAAAGTGGATCTGCACTGGCTAAAAACCCTGCCTGGTGCCTGCAACATGGGCATGCAACCTTTGGGTACTTTTGGTTGTACCAACGTGCGACACAGACAGGCTGGCTTGATGAGGCCTCGCTCTGAGCCCCCTTCCTACCTCTGAAAGGGCTGCCCCTTCCCCTGCAGGGTACTACATGCACACGTGCCTATAAATGCGCACACATGTGCCTGTCTGTCTCCCTGTGTGGAGGAGCAGCATCGGGATCTCCCAAGCAAGTAGTGAACTTCAGTGGAAAGAACCGCCTCACTTCCCGCCCGAGGCGAAAGGATTTCTAAAATATAATTCCCCAAAATGTGTGCCAAAAAGTTAATGAGCTTTGCTTCCCCACCACCCCTGCCAAGACATCTCCGCCTTCTTGGTGTGCTTACATGGCAGCTGGTCTCACCACATCTCTGCTTGTCTGCACGTGGCCTTGCCTTGTGAGGTGCCCTTTGCCAGAGAAGTAGGTGCTAGGCAGGGAGAAAACGTGAGAAAGGGCCTCGGGTTCACCAGAAGTTGTGCTGCCCTGGGCAGGAAGGACACCTAGAGCTGCTTTTGCTGCATTTCCTTGGTCTGGAAACATTTGGGGAGTCTGGGCAGAGACAGTTTTGGGAGCTCCCTGAACAAGCCTTGGCAGGAGGCAGAGCCCAGGAGGTGCCAAGAGCAGCAATAAACCAAGGGGTTTAAAGCAGCACAGGTAAATCCAAGGACAGCGATATTGGACCTCTGGCAGGGTCCATGGGAGACTATTGGATGGGACAGCAAGATACACATTCCTCTGCTTCCTTCGCAAAATGAAGAGCCTGTCTGTAAGGACCTGGGCTGTTCCTCAGCCATCCCTTCCCCTCAGACCCCCTGGGAACAACGTGGTCCCCAGCAGGAGTAGGAAACCTGCAGTGTCATAGCCCAAGAAGTCAGAGCCTGATGGACAGATACAGAAGTCATCTGAGCCTGGGGAAGGCGTGTGGACTCAAAGAAAACAACTAATCCTTAAAAAGGCTTGGGCAGTTTGGCTACTGCTCATCCCCCAAAGGCAAGACATGAAAGGTCTCAAACAGGAGAAGATCCAAACTGCCTAGAGCTTCTTTTGAAACAGTGCTGCTGTATTGAATCCCCACCACAGCTCCCAGGGGCAATGTCCGGACATGTTGCAGTTATTCTCAAGCCATTTGGCTGAGGAAAACTGAGGCCATCTCGCTCCCATGGAAGCAGAACTTTCCCTCTCTGCCTCAGGGCTTTGCTGGGGTACAGGCAGGAGAAGTGCCTTGGTATTCAATTAGAGAAACTATGCAGCTCTTCCTGCGTCTGACCATCTGCCTGAGGGCCCCAGCACTACTGGATGCCCATAGCTAAGGCAGACATAGGAAATCCACTGAGAACAAACAAAATACACCAAAGAGCACCTCCAGAGATGAGTGTTTTTCCAGTTCCAAGCAAGCCAAATCTACTCTGGCATCTGGGTTTAGAGATTTCCATCCTAGCCCTGCATAAATGTCATTTTTGGGAGGATTAATCTAATTGGTTATGAATAATCGTATTCCCTGGGACTCTGCTATGTCTGTGCCTCCTCTCTGGAAAAAGTAGGGGTTTTCTGGGGCACTGCCATCTGTAAGATAAATTGCAAAGAGGAGCATCCCTGAAAGGGATAATCTTGGGAGCTGCCAGGGACAGGACTGTTGTGGTGGGAGTCATCTGGATCTGTCATTTGATCTGATCCCTGCTCTTGTCCTTGCTGCACCTGGATCTGTTTTTAGAAAACACCACTCGGGTCCTGGGGGCACCAGGACCTGCTGCTCCTGCCTGGAGGGGGAACCACAGAAAAACAGGAGGTGACAATCCATCTGGGAAGGGAGAGAGGTTATTTGGAATGGATAGGCCCTGTCCTGTCTCCTTCCATCCTGGTGAGTAAGGGCAAGACTGGATGAGACATGGCTCAGAGCTTCTGGCCAAAGCCCACAGCTTTCTAGGAAGCCCCAAGAGCTAAGTGTCCACAGGACCTCTGCCCAGAGCCACCCCATAGCACCCAACCAAGTCTGTTCAGCACCCTCTTCTGCCCCACACCAAACAGCTGTGTGCTACAACCAGGTGTGCCTGTAGCCTTTCCTCCTCCATTTCCCTCCCCCTGATCACTTCTATCCACTTGTCTTTTACTATTATTTAGCATGTTGTTCTCTGCCCCATGTTTTTCCTCCCAAGTGCCCTACACGATCCTCCTCTGGGCCATCCACCTCAGCCAGTGACCAGCACACCTCCCCAGGTTACAGCTCCTGCATGACAGAACTCCCTGCTACTCTCTGTGCACAGGACACAATACAACACAGCCCTGTTCTTGGTTGCAATGGCAGCAGCAAACACAATGAAGAGGACGACAGCATTTGGATCACCTGCTGTCACTGCCCAGAAATGTTTCTCTGTAGTGTGGGCAGGCAGACTCAGTCACAGGATTGCTTAGGAATCTCATCTGCAGCAAACTCCCTCTGCCAAGCTGCTGTGTGATGGCATCAATGATCTTGAGCACAAAGACCTCCTCCCACCTCTCAGGTCTCTACCCCTGCTCCTCTCGATCCTCCATCAGACCTGGATCCTTCCTGGCTGACTTGGGTTTCTCCCCTTATCTTTGTAACTGCTGAAGTTCCTAGGAAGATCTGAATACTGAAATCACCACTCCTTTCCCTGCCTCTCCCAAATACAAGTTTATTTCAGTGAAGAAACACTGGTTTACAGCTCAGGCTCAAGCCTGCAAGGTATCCTTTTTTTTTTTTTTCCTTCTCATGTGTTGTCTGCGTTGCAATTTGACAGTTTTGGTTTCCATGGTACTGGAAAGGCTACCCTCAACTCTTGCCAGCATGGCCTCAATAATCTTTGGAATGTAAAGCTAATGTCTCTCATGTTGTACATATTCAATCAATGCCCCTTCCAAGTGTACTGGTCTCCTCATTCCCCCTGCACTACAGGCTAGTATTCAGGTGTCTCCTCCTTCGACCAGAAGTCCTTGTATTTGTATGGAGGCACATCAGGGAGATGTGTGACAAACCTCTCTCCTCGGGCCTCACTGGATATGGCCTTCTGGTCACTCTACCATTTATACAGCAGTAACAGGGTGTATCCCCTGTCTTCACTGCATATCCAGTTTTGGCTTCATCAAGAATCCAGATTAATCTGCATCGTGATGGATTCAAAAAATTTAAAAACCCCCAGTTTTAATAATAAATGTTTTCACACTGATCTCTTCCCCCAGGTGCAGTGTTCCTCATGCAGCATCCTCTCCAGGGGCAAAGTGCACAGATGCTTCCCATGGCCCAAGCTGTGTGCGACTGGGTGGGTAGGGCTAAGGGCATTTTCCCTGGCAGGGTGCACACTGGCAGGCAAAAGAACTGGCTGACCCAGTTCAACAGAGCGGCCTACACAGCGAAACAGCCTCTAGACGAAGGTGGTTACAAGGCCTGATTCAAGGTTTCAAAACACAGGGTTACCCAAACACCTGAAACTAATGCAGAGCACAGATTCTTGGCACTGGGGGGGAGGAAAAAACCCTTAAATACACCTAAAGTTCACAAGAACTGTGTGTCTGATGAAGTCCTGCATAATCTGTTAATACACACATAGGCAATTTTCCACTCAGCAAGAAGAACAGATTATACGTAAAGATGGGAGAAAGCCAAAGAGATCCAAGGCTTAATGTGCTCCCTTTGCTTCCCTCCTCACAGCAGGGAAACCCAAAACCAAGACAGAAACCCTATGCAGGCTATTTGAAAAACACAAACACATGCCGGATCAGGAGACGGTTTAAAGTGCACACTTTTATTTTCTATTACAAAGGCTATAAGAAGCAAGTTTGGTTTTTTTCTTTATTTAAGAACAAAAACGTTGTTAAAACATCTACATTATTATCCTGATACTAGACCTTATGAAAGATACTAAGTTCTTTTTTAATAGTAAAGCGTGGTATTCTTAAATTATATTAATACAGAGACATATTAAAGGACTCGAAATCATTACTACCCAGCTCAGAACTGCAGCATCCCCTTGCTATCTTTTCCTTCACTTGCTAAAACCCATCCATTTTTGACATACTGTTTCATACAAGCTAAGTAGGGTATTTTCTGTTGTTGGTTTTTTTTTTCATTTCCCCCTGTAAAGGCCAGGTTAACTCCGATGCCAGTGTCACTCAATTCCTGCCCCTACCAAAGAATTTGGGAAAAGAGTTTTACTAAGTCCTTCAGCATTTAACAAGTTTCTGCTCTGTGTGAAAGTCTGTGGTTATTTTACGGGATATGAAATTTTCTTCTGATGTTATGAAATTAGAACATCACTTCTTTTGCTAATAACCCTCAAATTTGGTTCTGTGCTGCAGAATTTTCTTCTCTCACATTAATGAAGAAGAGAGAGTTATCAGAGTCTTCTGAACACACCACTAACGCAGCCCTACAACTTGTGGTTTATCTGTTCCAGAGCTGCGAGCGCCGAGCAGTTTTGCTGAGAGCACATAGTGTGCTGAAAAAAACCCTCTTGGCTTGATAAAGCGAGCCTGAGAAGTCACGTGTGAACCTTCTTGTCTTTCACAATGTCCCTTTAAATAATATAAGCAAAGCCTTACCATTAAAACTTTACTCGCTAGTTAGCAGTATAATACTCTCTCACTGAGATGGGACTGCGAGGACATCCTAAGGGGTTTCAGAAATGTGAACAGGGAGACCTGTCCCATCTCAAAATTTATACCTATCTATATAAAGCCCTCCCCTCTTTTGTTATTTCCTTTTCCCTATGCCAAATAAAACTCTTCATATTTAAACTGGAGATGCTGCGTTTCCTGGCCTGAGTCCTTTTCCTTTACCCTCATTTTTAAAGATTCCTTTGATACCACACACATATAATATTATATAGAGAGATATATTTAATACCTGTGTATATATGCTTAATGGGAGGGGTCACATATATACACACTAAAACAAGTCTGGTGACAAAGTACTGCAACACCACAGACCAGGTTATCATATCAGGGAAAACAAGAAGAGACACTCAACACAACCCCCATGACTGTGGGCCTCCCTCACCTCACCTCATCTCACCTCACACATGCTCTCCCTCTCCCTGCCCCAGCCCCAGCCCAAACCCCCAAAACCTCACTGAGCAGCTTGTCTCTCATTGCAGAGATGGGGAGAGGGGACAGTGACACACCCCGTAACTTAAACAAGTCCTCATACGGAAATCATGGCTCAGCGAACGCTAGAGTCACACTAGAGATGCAGGTTTGTTTTAAAAATAAAAAACACATTCCAATTTCCCCAATCCAGATTTCCTTCCTTGGCGTCTATGCCCAAGAAGAGCAGAACAAGATAACCAGGAGCTGATGCCTGCCTTCTCCCGTCTCTGTCTGTAAAGCTGACCACTTGAGCACAAGGATGACCAGGAGAAGGTACCACAAAGGACAGAGGAGAAAATATAGCACCTGACCACTCAAGAACTGCCATGTCTGATATTGCTCATACCAAACCAATGACTACCATCCACATTTTAAGGGAGAGGAAAAAAGCTCTATGGGGAAGTGGTTGAGTTGTCCTAGGAAGTGGCTGAGTCACCATCCCTGGAAGTATTTAGAAAGACAGGTAGATGTGACAGTTAGGGACATGGTTTAGTCTAGGGACTTGGTAGTGCAGGGTTAATGATTGGACTTGATGATCTTTGAGTTCTTTTCCAACCTAAGCGATTCAAAGTGCAGAGGCACATTCAGTTTCCTTAGAGCACACTGTCTCTCTGGAAAGACTCCAGACTAGTGTGCAGAGCACTCTGCTCCGTAGCTGTACCATAACTACCCCAGTGGAGCCAAAGCACCCCCTCGAAGGCTGGTTTAGAAAGGTGACAGCTGCCCTCACAGCATCTGCTGCATTTCCACATCTCCCGATTTCCACATCTCGTCTCCCCTGAAGCTATGAACCCCAATGATATGGGAGCAGGGAGGAAAGAGGGACATCCAGCAATGCCAAAGCACCAAGCAGTTCACAGCCAGATTGTATTGACCATGAACACAGCACTGCCAGCCTCAGTGAGTCCAAGACTGCTGTCCAAGGAGACTCTGTATGAAAAAGACATCCCTGGTGAAGGCTGGGAGGGAGATATATTTGTATTTGAGTGGATGGTGCCATCCCTGCATACAAAACTGCAAAGCACAGCTGGACTGCAGAAGAGAGGAGAGGGAAGCTCAGGACAGGACACATGTTTACTGCTTACAGGAAGAGACCACCCGAAAGTACAAGGCTGGCATTCAGAGCAGTACTGCCTCTTCCTGCTGCCACTATAAAAGCCAAAAATCCTGGACCAGGGCTCAGCATCACTGGTTCCCCCATCAGGGCATACATCAGGCAGGGCAGGAGCAGGCACATGGCTGGGTCCCACCCACCGTGCCACTCACTCTTCACCACTGTCCCTGCCCTGGGTCACATCCTGGCTGCACTGTGCATCTGCAAGCTCCCTGCCCTGGGTCACATCCTGGCTGCACTGTGCATCTGCAAGCTCCCTGCCCCGGCTCTGAGGAGGAGGGAGCTGGACCTCTGGTGCTGGTAAGTGGTTCTAGCTGGATTCCTATCAGCTAAGTATCACACATGCTGCTCGATGGTGTCCTTTTAAATAGGTTCCCACCCAGTTCTGGCAGTGCAGGGAAAAACACAGCTCTATGTAACCAGAAGCACACATCATTTAAAGAGCAAAAAGGGAACACCATTACATCCCTCCCTTCTCTTCAGGACACAAGGCAACACAGAAACACAGGCTCCTTTTGGTTACAGCCTTCCTCCTGACTGATACTGCTGCATGGACCACAGTGACACAGGGTGTGTCACAGACTCCACTACACCTTCTAGATGGGTTCAATCTTACTTGCAGTAGTCCCGCCAGCCAGAAAACAAAAATAAAACTATTTACTCTGAATATTTGCCACACACTGAGAAAGACATCTAATGAAGAGTCACCAATCTGCTTTCTAGATACAGTCAGCTGAAAACAGTCTGAAGTAACCTACAACCCAGTTCCTGCTGCTGCAAGCAGTTTCATTACTTTGCTGCTTTAACCTGCACTGTTACACCACAGGCTGTTATCCTCCTCAACACCAGCTGATGCCTCAGGGTGATATAGATAGTAGGAGCTTAAGCCTAGATGTTTTAAGCCAGATCTAGTGGTTTTCCTTCTTTGCACCTCAATTCCTAATTCTTCTGGTATTGAACACTCAGGAGAGCAGGAAGGCTGCAGCAGGATGAGTGGGGTTTGCTCTGCAGCACTGAAAAGAGGAGCACATGAAATTCATGGTCATCTTTTCACCAGACGTCATAAAATCATAGAATCATAGAATCAAAGAATGGCCTGCGTTGGAAGGGACCTTAAAGACCATCTAGTTCCAATCCCCCTGTCCAAGGACACCTTCCACTAGACCATGTTGCTCAGAGCTCTATCCAACCTGGCCTTGAACACTTCCGGGGATGGGGTATCCACAACTTCTCTGGCCTTTTCTCTCAGGTCTGTCCTCCAGACCTCCGCAGTTGTACTCTGAAGGACAGAGTAATAACACAAGGAGAAATGCTCTGTTTTGCAGCCCAGTACAAACTGAATTAATTTCTTTGGACAGTGAAAACAAAAAGATGGAGTGGAGGGAGAATTTGGGGGAAAGAAAGGAGAAAAGATGGACCACAAACTCAGTGAGCACAGCGTTCGCTGACCAAGGAGAATCAAATTCACAA
The DNA here is from genome assembly GCA_036023395.1 of Myiotriccus ornatus. NCBI lineage: Eukaryota > Metazoa > Chordata > Aves > Passeriformes > Tyrannidae > Myiotriccus > Myiotriccus ornatus. Next base: position 49,418,415 of record JAYRBT010000042.1, read on the forward strand.
ATTCATTTATCACTAATAAATCATCGTCTCATAATCTTAGAGGAAAAGAAAAAGTTCTCTTTGCAAGACACAGATCTCGCTCTCCCTGCTACTGCCACTCGGAAAACCCACCCTGTATTTCTGCAGCTGACAGGCTCTCCCCTGCCCTTACTATACACCATCCCGCAATAGGAAGTTGTATTTCCCGAAGTCGTCATCCCTGGGGCAGAGCAGCATGTCCTTGCGGGCTTTGGCCAGTTTCTGTTTCAGCACTTCCCTCCGGTCCAGCCACTCCGTCAGTTCGTCCTGGCCATGGGCATAGCGACACTCCTCTCCCTCAGGACAGGCCTTGTTCTTCTGGAACCTGCCAGCACAAGCAGCACAGTCAAGAGGGCACCCCCAGGATGGGGTTATGAGCTCCCTGTCTCGGGTACTCGATCAGGACCCACTGAAACATGCTGTGAATTCTCCTTTTTAAAGGCAAGACAATTCTTACAAACCCAGTGCTGGTGGGAAAGGCAACAGAGGCTGGGAACAGAAACAGAGCAGCAAAAAGAGCAATGACTATGAGGGAATTCAGTTAAGAGCACGAAACAATGTGACCTGGAACTGGACCGGTGCACAAGAAAGGAAATGCCAGGTAACCACCACAAAAGACAGAGCTTTCTCTCTAACCAGAATGGCATCTAACCTTCTCAAGGCACCTCAAGGTGATGATTCAGAGGGTGTGAGCATTCAAACCATTTAATAAGGCACCTGGGATTCCCCCAATCACTAGGCCAAATTGGACTGTTCAGCAGCCAGGGGACTGACAGCATCCTGGCTATGGAAGCCACAGGTGCAGACATGAAACTTGCTCTCCTTTTCTAAAGACACACGCTCAGGAATGTATTTTTATCCCTCAGTATTGTGGCTGAGCACCTCTGGGATCCAAGAGCAGCTTCTCTGTAACCCAAACCTGTCATCTCATCCCACTCCTCCTCTATGCAGAAGTCTCAGGGAACTCTGTGAGAGGATGAGGAGGGATGACAGAGGTTCTGAGCCTGTTACCCTGTTCCTGCAGCAGCAGCACAGGAGGGAGATGAGACAACCGTACCTTTCACAGAGTCGGAATTCACCCATGGGGAAGCGGTAGGTCCAGCAGCTGGAATCACTGTCTGAGGTGAAGACCTTTTCCTTGTGTTTTTCCGACTGGATGTGCTGCTGCCATTGCTTCTTGCTGTTGCTGTTCTTCCCGCAGAGCCAGCAGTGGTAGCCCATCTAACCGGTGCAGACAGGGCAAAGGGCCAGTCAGTGTGTTGACATTCACACCCATCTGTCTTCCCCCTGCTGGCACTGCCTCTCCCCCCTCTTCTTCCAGAGCACCCTGGAAGCTCTACTCAATCTACGACTTCCCACACTTCTCTGCCATGTTACCTTGAGGGAACTGTCCTGTCACTAAAGGGAAACTGAGGAGATGCTCTGTTGGCATCTACCTATGGCCCAAACAGGCTCAGCGGACAGGGCAGCTCAGTTCATGGATATGGTTCCCCTGCCCCTGCTGATGGCCCCAGTGGGGTCTCTCTGCAAGGTCCCCAGGTGCACAGGCAAGGCAGGACTCTTCAGGAGCACAAAGCCTTACACCAGCAAGGAGTCTAAAGAGGCACATCTGCCTTTAGTTTTCCCAGGCTGCTGTGCTCCTGACCCAGCTCTTCTCCAAGCTTCTTTCTTTTCTGACAGGCCTGCAATGGTTTTGCCAGCTTGCCCAGGAGGAGGCAGGAAGCCCGGAGAGTGGCTGAGCCCACACAAAAGGGAACCTGAGGTAGGCTCCTAATGACTTGAGGATTAACAGAAAAGCCATTGCAGAGCCTTGCTGACCCCAGGTCAATCTCTTCTTGCCTCAGCTGTCCTACCCTTGTTGTGCTGCTCCAAGCTGTCCATTTAACCTACATTAGAAGAGCAATATAGTCCCTGCTAGCTCACACCTGGAGCACAGGAGAGCAGCAGGCTGTCAGCACTGAGGAGGAAGAATAAAGAACAAGAGATCAGCTGATTACCATGATGTCAGCATAGTCGGTGGGCATCTGGATCTGCTTCTCCCCTTCTCGTGAGGTGAGTGGTGTTCCCTCTCCAGGCTTCCCGGGATTGTGTTTCTTTAGCCACATGTCATAGGTCTGCTGCATATCTAGTACTGCACAAAGGCGACCCATGAAGTCACTCAGACAACCTCCCACACCGTGCACAAACTACAAGAAAAGGATGAATGCTGGGGCAGCCCTTCCCTCCCCTCGCCTGTGCAGCAGCAACAGATGAAGGTCTGTGCTTGGGAGGCCCCATGTGACCTCCTCAAATGAGACCCCTGGGGAGAGGAACCAAATTCACACCACACCACCTGGTATGGGGGGTGTCTTCTATCAGTTGAAAGGCAATTGTGACAGCAGCTACACAAAATTGTCAGGAAGGTGGGAATGTGCCTCAAGTTCTCCATAGAATTCACCCCACAAGACGATTCTCCATCAGGCCTGGTTCTGCTTGACCTCAGAAGACATCTCATTCCAGCCAGGAAGCTAAGCCTGGAGCTGGTTTCAGATCCGTCCCTTTCCTCTAAGCCTAAGTTTCATCCTCAGCGCTAGAGAGGGAGGAGAGTCCTTAAGCAAGCCGGCCACAGGAAACATTGAGGAGGGGAGAAAGACCTAATGATAGCTTTCTCCAAGTTCATAACCTGCCCCGAGGACTGCAGTAATCGTCTCTTGAGGCTTTTGGTTTAAAACCCAGTCAGCATACTAGTGGGAAAGGAAATTCGAGGTGGAAGCTTTAACTACACATCTGCCTTTCCAAGATCAGCTCCTGAGAGAGCCTATGGAAACACACATGTTTGCAGACACCAATATGATGCTCTAGGTACAATGCATTAGTTATTTACTCCTTGCTAAATGGGTAATTAGGGAACTTGAGGCAATAGGAACTTAAGAATGCAAATTCCCCCAAACTGAAACAACACTGTCCTCAGAAGATTCACCTTTGCGGTTAAGCAAACACACCCAGAGTGGTCTGATGTGCTCTAAAGGCCTCAGCAACAAAATGATTTGAACTGTAACAAGTAACAGTTTGGCCCAGCAGAGAGAAAGACCCTCCAGAGAATCATAAAGACCAAACAAACACAGGGCAGGCCTGAAATCCTTCAGGCTTTCCAGCATCTCCCACAGTGGCAAGTGAGCACATGGACAACTAGTCCTTTTCCCCCGGCTTGCTGTTGGTCTGAATAAACAAGCATTGCTGCCATAGCTGGCCATCCAGGGCATGGGCAACCCCTCAGCTATCCCCCAGACGGTAAGCTGGGAACCTGCATAATTAAATACAGACAAACTCCTCCAAAAAGCCATCACCCAACGATGTTCTCATTCAGGATTTCAACTCCACCCCTTTGAGTACAATGCCATGAGTAAGGAGTGCCACAGCCCAGGAGCAAGGGGTATGAAGAGAAATAGGCAAGAAAGCCAAGGCAGATAGAAGACAGACAAGAGAGATACAGGAACAGCTACAGGCCAGGACTGGTGCTTTGGCAGAGCTCCATACAGAGCCAGGCCTGGGACTCTACAGGCAACTGGAGGGACAGCACAGGCTGGATTCAAAAGTGCTGCAGAAAGAGACGGCAGCAATGGAGCAAAGCAAGACATGGGACCAATGTACACAAGTCCCAGAGCAAGGGACTCAAGATATACATGCACATTTATGAAAAGAGCAGCTCTAAATTATTGTAAACAGACCTGTCCCTTAATCCCACCTAAGCTCATGGGCGCAGCCCTGTCCAGCTCTGTCTCTGTTGTCAAGAGTATGTCGTAAAAAATCCTGCATCCACTCCCCAAATGCCCTCTTCCCTCTCCCCACTCACTTTTATTTTCTTTCATGAAGGTCCACATGTCTCTCTCCTCAGGGCTGTGGGCAAAGGAGCAGTTGCCCACATATTGGCATTTCCTGCCATTCTGTGCATGGATACACAACTGTTAAAAGACAGAGAGAAAAATTTAGCATCAGCACAAATACTCCTTGGTAGAGGGGAAAGAGGGTTCAATAATTAGCTGGGACATTAAATTGCACACAGGAGAGGTTGCAAACAGGACACTTCATACATCATTAACTCATGCTTCTTTCCCTCAATCTTCCGATGACATAAACATGCAGGCAGCTCAGTTCAGCACCTGTTCCATTTTCCCAGGTGACCGGGTGAAGGTACAGGTCAGGAGAGCAGGGAGCAACCTGGGTTGATCCCATAGTGTCTCCTGCTGGTCAAGCTGCTGGTCCCCAATGGTGACTCATTCTCCAGCCATCTCTGAGTGACCTTCACAGGTTGCTTAGACCACATTAGTGCACACACAACTTTACCTCACAGCTACCAACAGCATCAGTGCCAGAGAAAAGGAGCAGCTTTCCAAGCATCATACTGACTGATCGCCCCTTCTCCCCCCAGTCCTGGCACCTCAAGAGGACGTACCATAGGGTAGGGGGAAGGAGTTTCTCCTTTCAGGAAAAAATGAAAGGAGAGGAAGAGAGAAGCTATCTATCACCACATTTGGGGCTGGGGTTGGAGGTTGGATATCTGTAACTTTCCTCACAGCACGTGGCTTTTTAGCTGAGTTCTTAGTTTTACTTTCAAAACCCACTGTGAACAAGTTTCACAATCTACAGCAGCCCAGCCACAGCAAAGGCAGTAATTGGCTTCTCCTAAATGTCTCGCCTCTCACCCACACTGAGAAACCCTGACCTAAGGGAAGACTTAAATTTCATTCCCAAACCCTCTGCTAGCCAGAGATGCATTAACAGTTCTTGATATGCATTAACAGCAACTTCAGAAACTTGCATATGTATATGGAGTGATTTAAATGGGTGCTGCTCCTTCTTCTGCTCCACCTTTTTGCTGGATGTGTTTTGTTGCCATCAGTCTGTCCTTACCTCCCATCTCAGCCATCACATGCCTGCCTCCCTGCCAGGCTTGCAAGGGACCAGCCCTCAAAGCACTGCACCACGGTGGAAGGGAAAGAGAAGGGGCATCTGGCATGGGGCTTACATCATATTGCTGTGGGAAGTTGCGGGTGGGAGGCAGTGGTCGGACTGACACCCACTTCTTCTTTGCTTTGGACATCACCAGCAGGACACGGCGTTCCTTCGTCCAGCTGAAGAAGAGAGAATAAATCGAGAGAGGCATAAGGAAGAGCAGAACAAGGGTTCTTTACCTCAGAGACCCTTAAATATTGAGAGCTGACCAGATCCTGCTGTCCACCTTGTCCCTGCACTGTCTGGTTGCTCCTAGATGTGCACATCTGTGATGGAGAAGCTACAAGAAGGGTGTTTTAGGAGGACTTCTCCCTGTACATATTACCTATTTCCTAGGGTATTTCTTCTCATAAAGCCACAAAAATCTCCCCCAAATCTTACATGACATCACCATGGATTACTAAACAGCTGCATTCTACCCTTCGACACAGCCAACTCTTGTGCAATCAGATCCATGAAAAACACTTGGGACTATTTTCTGCTTGAAAGGTGCAATAGAAATGCAAGTTGTTACAAGCACTGTCTTATGAACAGGTGCCAGGAAGTATTAATTCTCCTGCAGCTCCAGCAAGTGATTACCAGGAGATACCCTTGGCAAAAGCCCCAGCTCTTTTCAGCAGCTGCACAGAGGTGTTATTCTTCCCATTCCAGGAAGCAATCTTCACCTGCTCACTTACTTCCTCCAGAAACTGCTGCTTCTGTCTCTTCTTCAACGAAAGTCTTACATTTGCCATGTAAGACTTTGTTGGACTGTGCCTCTGTGGCTTGTGTTATGGGGAGAGAAGTCCTATAAACCCTTCCGTCCCAACCTGCCAGACTGCCTGGGTGAGATAGGCCACAGTTTTCATGACCCAACGGTGACTTCCCAGACAATATTCCTCTTGTAGAGGGCTTATAAGAAAGATGGGAACAAATTTTTTAGTAGGGCCTGTAGTGATAAGACAAGGGGTAATGGCTTGAAACTGAAAGATGGTAGATTCAGACAAGATATAAAGAAGGAACTTTTTATGATGAGGGTGTTGAAACACTGGCACAACCCAGAGAGGTGGTGGATGCCCCATCCCTGTAAACTTTCAAGGTCAGACTGGACGAGGCTCTGAGCAACCCAATCTAGTTGAAGATGCCCCTACTTATTGCAAGAGGACTGGACTAGATGACCTTTAAAGGTTCCTCTCAATCCAAACTGTTCTATGATTCAATGATTTTATCACACCAAACATTCTTATGGGGCCCAAGAAGCTGAGAGGTGCAAACAGACATGACATACACCAGAGAAGAGAAACCAAAGCAATGAAAAAGCCAAGGAAGCTATTTTAAAATGAAGTAGAATGCTTGCTCACCAGTGGCGGGCTTTGGCACTACAGTACTTGAGGTCTTTATCTGGCTCCACCAGCTGCCCATTCCTCCAGCACTGGCCACACACAAATTTCATCTGGAGGTCAAAGGTGCTTGATGTGGGAGTCCGGGAAGAAGCCTAGAGAAAAGAACCACAGTCTCAGGCACACAGAGGCAAAATGCACTCCCCAAACCTGCCACAGTGATGCTGGCAGCTCCCCACATGCCCGTGTGCCAGCGACAGGCCCGACTGAATCACAGACAGCCCAGCTCTCCTTTGCCAGTGTTAGCTGGTGGCCCACTGAGATTCCAGACAGGAGCAAAACCACTGCTTGCTTCAGCATGATTTCCTGGGCTTTGACGTCTGGCTGAAAGCACAGACAGCCTGACAGCTTCCAGCACTGACCAGGCCTGGCTGTGAAACCCCTGCAGCCTATCTCTGTGTACAGACAAGCTCGGTGAGACCTTCCCCAGCACTCATCCCCACTTCCCTGCAGGGAGGGCGATCCATGTCCCCCTCACTGCTTGTGGAGAGAGCCTGGTCACACAGCTGAAAGAGCCCCCTCAGGAGGAAGCCAGGCCATGCCACAGTGCAGGATCCATCACTCCTGCTTTAGGACCAAGAGGCTCATGTCACATCTACCATCTGACACCGTGAAGTCAGAGCTGGGTCCTCTTGTTGATATTCTTCCAAGCTGTTTCTGGGTAGGTTTCCATCTCTCACGGTTCCTCTGCACTGGGTTTCATAAGCAGTTAATCACAGTCTCTGGACAGAGGTACAATGCACGTACTTCACACCTTCTCAGCAACTGCACTTACTGACCCCACCACGAGAAGGCTGGTTTGGGATTATAACTAACAGATTGTGGAGAAAGAAAAAAAAAAAAAGAAGCCAGTCCCGTATCACTGCTGCCTCAGGTTTTCTGAGCAAACCACCAGAAAGCTGTTTGCATTATTTATCACCCCTGGAAGACATGAGACTGGCATCTTCAGTTCACTTCCAAACCAAAGAGCAAACCCGAGTGCGTGCCAGTGGCCCTGGGCCTGGGAGTATGTGAGAGTACAAAAGAACACCCTGGTCATCGAGCCGGCCATGAGGCACAAAGGTCATGCACCAGTAAAACAGTTCTCTGACTGCAAACTGCATCAGCAGCCCGTCCCACCTGCCATGCCTTGACTTCTAACCCTGAGCACCTCACAATGAGCAGACGTTGCAAGTCATGTCCCTGAAGAGCAGGCTTCTGCCAGCAAACGATTAGCAATAGCATGGACCCTGTATGCATCCCTTGACAAAGGGAAAACAGCAAGCACAGGCAATGCAGAATCAAAGCATCTCCGAGGAAATGCCACATCAGCTATTGACTACTACTCTGCATCCTCCAGACCTAGTCTTTTGCAGAAGCAGAGCTGACATATAAAAGGTCTTCTGTCACTGTGAAAAGCTGACCAGAGAGCTGACTTTTGTCTGTGCTGACTACAAGAAGCCATTAGTGCTCTGATGTCCCAGCAAAAGGACCCTACCAGAGAATCAGCATCTCTCTTGAAAAGCAGCAGCGATTCTCTACTCCTCTGTAAGAGCCTTTTTGATGGCTCCCAGTACATGCTCATTCACCTGTGCTGGTGACCACCAAGAACACACCAAAGTGGCTGGCTGTGGGATGACCAGAGTTGAGACCTGGGCTATCATGGAAGGCAATAAAGTGCCTCCCTCTGAGATGTGCAGCCTCTGAACAGTAGTTTTAACCTCCACTTGGTCTCTAAAGGAAATGACACTACAGCTCACCACTGACCCATCAAACCTATATGCCTAAGGTAACAAAATGGCACTGCTGGCATATTCCCTTTCATCAGTCCTGTGCTCTCCTCCTGGTGACAGATCTCTCAGCACAGCCAGAAAGCTTTGCTCAATCCTACTGACCCAGCAAAAATAAAAACTGACTGGCTCCAGAAGTGAAAACAGATCAAGATAAAAAGAATGTCTTTCAGGTAGTTCTGGTAACCTGGGCTGCTTTTTCCACAAACGCTTAACCAAAAGAAGCCCCATGCATTTCTTCATCTGAGTCATGCAAACTGCTGATCAATCCAGTGGGCAGGTATGCTCCCAGGATATTCGGAGCCAGGCAAAAAATCAAAGCTGCTGCTGTTAATGCTACATGACTGCATTTGTAAAGGCAAGACACATACCTGGCAGGCTGCTGATAACCAGCAGTGTGGAAATTGTATCACATGAGGCTCTAGCAGACAAAGCCAGGCAAAAAGTGCCACGGGCTATGGCACCACCCCTTGCTATGAAGCCAATATAGTGTTAGCTGCACACCATGGCAACCAAATAAATAAAAGTCTTTGGCACGACAGCTCTCCACTTCAGGCTCTGCAGAAACCAACAGCCACAGCACAGCCACTCGTGTCTCCCAACTTCAGGAACCCTGCTCAGTCTGGAGGAGCCACATCCCTCAGGCAAATACTTGAGGAGCCCATGTTACTCAGCCACATAACTGAGTGAGCTGTACTTGGGGGCAAGTACCCCTTATTAGAGACTTTTCTTTCCTCTCCATGCTTAAATTAATAATTCTGAGGTCAGCTTTCATGGGATTCTGCAGCTGGCTAGGGGAGTAAAAAGAAATTAGCCCTTGAAAACCAGAAAAAATCAGGGCTACAACCCCTCAATTCACAGGAATGCTATGGGAGACACCCAACTACCTACAACAGTCCCTCCTGCTGATTGCCTCTTCAATCTGCAGCCACTGGGTTTACGCCTACAGCAGCCTCTATGGGACCAAATTTGTGGGGCCAATTGCAAGATTCCCGGCAGGTGCTTAGCAAGCAGTGTATCTTTGTCTTCCACTTCTTGCTAAGCCTCCTGATCTGCTCACAGCTACTGGGCTCCTGCCTGTTGCCTGCCTCTTTTCTCCACAACTGGACAGCCCCAGCTGCTGAGTCCAACCGGCAGCTGTGACAAAACTGCAGCAAAATCCCCCAGAGCGACCTTGCTTCCGCTGACCAGAGGGACCGGAGTGAGAGTGGATCACACGGGATGGTGGGAAGGAGGATTCTGTTTTTACAGCACTCCTGGGAAGTTGTCTTTGCTAGGCAGCCAACTTTGAAAGCTGGAAGGATGCTGAGAAAACTCTGAGTCACGTTAGCCTGCTTGGACAGGAGAAAACAATGGCAAAAGTAAACATCTCTCAACAGATAGTTAGCCCTGCCTGCAGGGTGTTCGGCAGCAAGCCAGGGTCTCATCCCAAAGCACAGCCCTCTGGCTGAGGACGTGCTCGTGCCAAAGCCATGGTTTGCTATTTGCAAACACATGCATCTGACCGACTTGACTCTGTCTCCCTGACCAGTGCCAGTGCCAGGCTGCCAATGCCCACAGACAGCTGGCGCTGCCGCTGGTAGGCATTTTCTGACTGTACCAACACGGCTGCTGTTTCCCCTCCACAGCCTGGAAGGGTGGAGGGTTCAGTCCAGCTCTGTGACAGGCATTTGCGGGGTATAACCAGACTTTGCCACCGGCCATTAGCCCTAACACCGTTCACAAGGTCCAGAAACTGTAGCTCTCTGCCCATCTCCTGATGTAGCAGGCTCTGGCATTTTGTTTCCTGATCCTCTGCCCCGTGCAAGCCCCAGCAGCCAGAAATGGAACCCTCACTCAGTCTCCAGATCCCATGTGCTTCAGAGGACATGCTCTGACCATGCCTGCTGTTCCGCTTGTTCTTCCAACAGCAGCACCTCCAGACAAAGGTGAATTTGAAGCTGCAAGGCTTACAGGAAAAAAAAAAAGCTGTGTGTTTTTTTTATGCCCTCATTATGCACAGAGAATGGCCAGAGAGAGCTTTCTGGAAAATGCAGGTAGATCCACAGCAGGCAGGAGAGAACTGGTCTCTAGACTGCACTCCTGGGGCAGGCATTGCTGATACAAATCCAACTGGTGTCACGAACTGCTGCAAATTCACACTTAGTTTCCTCCCTTGTGGAGACGCAGGCCCCTCCCTCTGTCCCCATACCCTGCAGAAAGAGATCACAGCCAGCTCTGTCTGCAGGAACCATTCAGATCATCCAGGCTCACTTCTCATATAATACGGGACATAGAAACTTGTCCTTCTCAGCTTCCTAAGAAGCTAGAACATATTTCTTAAGCAAGTCAGACAGTTTTGGGAACTAGAGACCTTGATTACTCTGGACTGCTGCTTCCCATTCCACTCCCCCCAACCATTTCAGACAACAACAGCTGCACAGGTTTGTTGCTGAGCATCCCCTCAAAGATGACCCCATCTCATGCAGCATAACCAGTACATACGTGGACACAGAGCCCACTGCCAGCATCAGTGCAGTCACCTGCATCTTTCCTGTTAGGCTAGGCCATGCCCAGCAGACCTGCTTTTCCCCAGCATCAATGCCCTAGAGCCTTCAGAACACCTCTGTTGGCCCACAAGCTAGATAAAAAACAGCTCCTACACACCACATGAGTGACTCAGATCCCTCTCCTATAAAACACCTCCTCTTTAGGATGCTTACAGACTGCATTCAGTGCTGGTCTCTGCAGAGGGACTCCTGGATGACAGGTCCCAGACAAAGGTGGAACACCCTTGCTTTGACAATAAAGCATAGACCAAGGGGTGGTGAGCTCAGACCTTCACAAGGGGAAAGGAGGCAGTCAAATGGGAACAAAAAGGATTCACAGCACTTTCTCTGCTATTCTCCAGGGAAAAGAATTGCTCCTATGCCTGAGCATTTGCTAGGAAGCATGAAGTTTCTCATCTTGTCACACATATTCTATGAAAGCAATTAAAGAATAAAAAACTCCTTGTTCTAATGGCAAAAACTGCTTTAGTTCGACCTCAGGGCTGGGAATTGCTCTCACTGGGTGGGCTCTGCTCCTACACTAGAGAACTCCCCTTTGGGGAAATAGAAAAGGATAAGGCAGCACTGTCCATAACCAACAGGTCGGAAGAAAGTAAACAAAGAAGCGCCTTTTGCTTATAACACACCTCTCCGGGGAAAGTTCTTCACAGTGCTGGAGGGTGCAGCCAAAGGCACCCTCTGCCACACTGAGAGACTGGTGGCACAAATGCAAAGCTCACAGCCTCCTCCTGATAAAGCACCGTTAAGACCTCTGCCCAGCCTCAACAGGATCTGGACTGAAAGTTCCACCTACTCCTGGATTTATATCAGCCCTGTGGGTCAAGGAGTCCTTCAAACTGCTCTATCGTCCCTTGGCCACTAAAGGGCAGCAGGACACCTTTGGTCCCCACTCTGCGTGGGCACAGTCCTAAAATCTCCTAATTTCACTAGCAAGGTGTCACAGGAAGCACCATTCTCTGTGCGCTGCCCTCTGTGTCCTAGAGGATTCACCCCACCACGGAACAGAGCAGATAACAACACTGCAAAACAAGGCACAAAGCTCAACACCAGCACAGCAACCAGGAAAGCTCTCAGCTGTCCTCCTCAATGGCAAGCCTGGTCTGCCTGGGATCTATCAGGCGCAGCAGCGAGAGGGAAAGAGACAAAGGGCTGACATGCTGGGAGCAAAACCAGGCTGCAAGCTCTAGATACACCTCACTTACCATGCTGTTGGCTGGTTTGCTGGCATGTGCCTCCATCTGCTGCCAGTACTTTTTAGATTCCTGCACGATATCTTCATGGGTCATTCCTGGGAACACAAAGGAGACAGAACTGAACTACTCCGCTTTGACCAACACAAGGGAGGGGTTGTTGCAGAACTTCTTACATTTGGGCTTAGTAACCCCTGAGTGGCTGACAGCTTCTGACAGCCTCCCTGGTAATGTCAGGACATGAGTTGTGAGGGGACCCATCATGGAACATATTTAATCCCAGGTAAGGAAGCTCCTCTCTCTACACAAGGCAAACAGAAGGAGAAGAGTTGGGTCTCCTGGGCTTGTTTCTGCTCAGGCTGTCTGCAAAGGATGCAGCTGCTGCCTCTGGGACAATAATTTTTCACTAGAGGTCAAGAGCTTGACAAAGGCTGTCCCCCAATGCCTTATCAACAGATTCTACAGAGGCTCCTGAAGACAATGCTTTGTTACTGTTGATCTACTGTATAATGGAGTTTTTGCCACTAGGTTGGAAGGTCAGAGATATCCCAGTGAGGCATCTAGCACCTCCAAGACCCAGGAAGCCTCACCTATCCCAGGCTGGGATTAATTAGCCCGTTGCACCCTCAAATTGTGGGGTCTGCCCATCAATTAGTGGGCAAAGCAGAAAGTTGAAATTCAACATATACGGACACCAAGCACAACCAAGGCAGCAAGGAAAGACCAACAGCGCGAAACCAACCAAGGAACAGCTGCTAGTATGTAACCAGCCAGGAAAGAGCCGCAAGGTTTCAGGTATCAGAAATACAACATCAGAGAACAACAAAAAGGGTTAGTCAGACCTTATGTAAGGAATTAACTCTTGACTAGCTCAAGTGGTGAGGGAACAATCTCTGTTAGCACCAACCAGCCAGATGGGCCCTATGACTCTCAGAGCACTAAACAGCAAGAAAAAACTGTGTAAGGGTAGGAACTGTTTGGTCAATGTGAAGACTTTGTTACAAAAAAGCCCATGTTATTTAAGTGCTATAAAGACCCAAGACAGCTGCCAAAACAAACTGAAGCAAATATCTTGCAACAGCCAGCTGATTGCAAAAAGTGGGGTGCTGAGGATGGCCTTGATGCAGCACCACTAGGGCACAGAGGTTGCAAAACTAATCAATTTGCTTATGCCTACAGCTTTTATTACTGAAGTGAGGTGTTCCCCAGGTGTGCTACATGGTCGTGATCTTTGATTTGGGAGCCAACATGTTCCAGGGCCACCAAACATAAGTTTTCATCTCAGCTTAGGCTGTGTGTAAGTTGGGTAAGTCGCATCATTCCTGATCTCAGCTTCCTTATCTGTGATTCCAGCTGTTCAGGTCCCTGTCAGGCAACAATACTGCCATTTGCACAGGGCTTGAACAGGATGAAAAGCATTCAGGGAGCTTTGCCACAAAGAACATTTGCTCAGGCCTTTAAAATGGCAGCTGCTGCATAGCTGGTACTGCTCACAGATTAGAGGTGTTGGTAAATGTTCTCCTTTTTTAAACATTATCCAGAAGAAATAGCGCAGAGTTAGTAAAACTGCAACTCCTCCTTTCATGTCCAAATATTCCAGGGTTGGGGACAATGCTGATCCGTACTTTGGTAACAAAAAAAATATAAAACTGGGAAAACCACAGGAAGAAGTTAACATGCTGCACTGGACCTGGCAGGGAAAGGGCCAAAGCAGCTCCCACCTTATCTGTTCTGCACACCTGCACTGTGATCCTTGGGGTGCAGAACCAATGGAGGAAGCATACACAGGTCTTGTCAGAAGACTGAATTTCAAATGAGGTTCTTAGCAAGTGACTGCCTTCTTCCAGTCCCAGAAATTTGAACTAACTCAACAATACAGTCTAGAAATGTGGTGGTCAGGAAAAAAAACCTCCTCCCAAATGTGAAAGGATGTTTGCCAAACTACCAGCTCTTCAAAGCATGAACTGTCACAAAGAGTGATCTGGGAACCAAAAGGCCCATGTGTTGATTACTTATAATATTTCAGTATCTTTTGCAACATCATTAGTGAGGACAAAGACTGTGATTTCCACTGATGGAAGAAGATAGCAAGATATGTCTGTGAAAAGCCACAGTGAACAAGAAAACAGTCCTGTCTATCCAATTTTCAGATCTTGGGAACTTTTACTTCACTAATATGATCCTTTATCCCCATGAACAAAGCCAAAAGCTCTGTAAAAGCTTAGATGGCTGTGAAATGTTTCAAATGCTAGCTGTTATGACCTCTTCCTATTCTTGCCAAGCAAATAGCGCTCAACTGAAACTCTCTGCTCCAAAGCTAAAGCATTCTCAGAGAATGGCAACAACTACCTTTCATCTCTGTTTCCATAATGAAGGCTACACTCAGGAGAGGTAATAAACTACCATTCCAGGAAGGCAAACTCACAAGGAGAGCAGAGTCATATATACAGCCCTGCAGAAAAAAAACCATGATAATGGCTCTCGCATTGTTGGAAAAGACAGAAATAAGCATAGGGCTTACTGACCACCTCTGCAGCTCTTAACTCATGGCTTATTTCATCTCCTCAGATTCCCCTTTGAAATAATTTCTTCAAGTAATGAAAGCAAGAAGAAAAAAATCAGTCTAACGATTTCTTCTACAGGCTGAAGAGGAAGGAAGATGGAGGGAGGAAGGGAGGAAAGAAACTTTTCTAAAAAAAAACCCAAACAAAACAGCAAAAATAAACCAACCATGGGGTGGGGAAAAGAGCAAGGTGCTTGAATATTAGAATGCCCAGAGTACTACAGGCAGTATCATAAGCATGTAGGGCAGCAGTGGTGGCCTACAGCACACAGGCAACATGCTTTCTTAGAAATTCTGGAGTTCTAATTTTTCAATTTCCTGAGGCCGCAAGTAATAAGGTCAAACGGCAAGAATAAAAGATGGCATTTGCCACTTGTTCATCACGGTGCCTCATGAGCTGAAGCCAAGATCAAGGACTACACTGAACATCAGTTATGAGAAACATCCGTAGCGTCTTCCCCTCTGAAGTACTCCTATTACCAGGCTGGGTGTTGCACTAAACGAGACCCTTGCAGGTAGCACTGTGGGTGGACCAGTATCTACACAGTCAACAGGAGAGCAGCCAGAGAAATCCTCCAACATGTCAGTCAGAGAGAAAGGACTGAAAGTGCCAGATGTGGCAGTGTCATTACATGAGTGCCCTGAATATAATTTTTGCAAAAGCCTCTTCAGAGGCATCTCATCAAAGGCTTTTTGGGAAACATCAAGTATCTTGTCATTTCCCACTGTCGGTGAATTTGTTTTGAGAAACTGGAGATGCACAGCCTTCCTTTATATAACGAACTGCTTTGTCACCTGTGCACACTGCCATTCTCACTGCAGCAGATACTCACTCAGGGGTCCAACTGCTATTTGCACAAGATTTAAGCACCAAAACACCTTTTAGGATTCAGCTCTACCTAATCATAATTTTAATTCATTCAGCTGGTGTCAAGGGATAGGCTTCTTGGTCTACAAATTATAATAGCACATGTAAAGGTACAAGGGCCAAATCACCTCACAGAACACCTCGGTCCTCTTTTCTGTGCCTGAGGAGGCAAAGGAAGTATACACACAGGTGAATGACAACTTCTCAGTACTCCCAAATCACCCTCTTCCCCTCTCAACTGGCCCTGGGTACACACTGGAAGAAACTCAGGTATACGCCACACCAGCCAAGTCACACTCACCTGAATATTGCTGCAGCAGCCAGACCTTGAGCTCAATGAAACTGTGAGCAAAGTGGCAGCTGTCCTCACGCAGGCAGCCGTAACGCACCTCATGTCGGCACACGTCAAACTGGAAGTGCTCTTGGAACTGACGGATTTTGGAATATTTCAGGGAGGTGGAACGCACAATGTGGACCAGACACCTGCAGCCAGGCCAGAGAAATATGAAGCATCAGAGGATCAAACCCTCCCCACCTCCTCCTTTCATGTGACATCCAGACATTTGACTGGGCAGGCAAAGGACACAAGGAAATCAACTCTAGGAGAGACAGATTCCCTCTGGGAAAAGCAAGCCCCTGCACTCCCACCCTATCAAGCCTGAGTAGGTACTTTCAATCTCCTCAGCACATGGGTGATGCTCTGCTTTAGTTCAGAGATCAGACACATTTCAAAATATACAACAAAGATACCAACTCCTCAAGCTCAGCAAGTCCCTAAGTCTCAGGCTGCCAGGGACCAGAAGGAATTGTATAACTATGTAGTTGACATGTTTGTTGTACTTGTTTTCCTAAACATTCATTACCAGCCAGTCAGAAGCAGGATCCTGAGCTACAGGATCTTTGTTTTGACCTTTATGTAAAGGCCAAAATGAAAGGCAAATTAAGTCAATGGAAAATTTAGTACACTGACACCAAAGGGCTTTGCTGCTGCTTGAAATCCTTCAGCACCAGCAGCAAACACAGAGAGTGAAGCCCACAGTGCTATTTATCATGCTTTGAGCTGCCCTATGATTGGAACCCATGGGGAGAAAAGAAAGAAAGAGACCAGGGCCCTGGAGTTAAACTGGCTGGACTTGTGAGAAATTGTTCCCATCAGCACAAAAAACTGTTCACTCACTTGTTGTCATGGAAACTGTGTTTGGCAGAAAGGTTGGAGCAGACAGATGGTGTGTCCTTGGTCCCTTTGCTGATAATCCGGGGTTTGCTGTCGAAGCAAATCTGAGAAGAGAAGAATTATCATGCTGGGAAAATCTTAGAGAGCAGTGAACCAGAGCCACTTCACTTGAAAGAGGAAGAAGAACCAGAGCCAGCCTATTCTAATGTTCAAAGTCAGAAAGAAGTCTGATGAAAACTTTGTGGTAGGGCTTTAAAATAAAGCAAGTGAATTTCTGGAAAAGCTTCCGGACAACATTTTTTGGCTTACTCTCAACAGTATTTTCCATTGTGGTTGGAAAAATTTTGGTCAGAGCCACATATTCTTTCCCTGTTAGCCAAGAGAGCAAGAACAAGGGGGAAATGATGGGGAGAAATAAAAGAACAGCCACTTCACAGCAAAGAACATGTCCCTTTACATGTACTGCCAGCATGGGGAACTCTGTGCTGCAGAGCATCAAGACGATACGAGACAATCCTCAACTGACCAATTCTGTGGCTCTGCACAGACGTCAAGTGGGAATTTGTTGCATTACAGAGTTCTGATTTCTAAAGTAACTGCAGCTAAATTACAATTCAAAGCAACATCTCAAGACAGAAGAAGAGACAGGTGATCTTATGAGGTTGTGAGCACTTGGTTCAGCTGCTGGGCTAAGGAAGAAATCGACTTCTATCTCCTACACAGCTGCATACACTGCTAACTGCCCCACTGGGAGCAGGGCACTGGCTGGGACATACAGAGTCATAGATGGCCCACTCCTGCGCCTTTAAGATCTCCTTTTTGAAGAGTGTCCACCCTTCCTGGACTCCTTTGCCCTTCAGGACTCCCTGCCAAGGGACTCTGTCAACGAGAATCCTAAACAGGCCAAAGTCTGTCCTCGGGAAGTCCAAGGTGGCTGTTCTGCTGACCTCCCTCCTTACTTTTCCAAGAACTGAAAACTATCATTCCATGATCGCTGTGCCCAGGACGGCCTCCAGCCATCACATCACCCACCAGTGCTTCTCTGTTCACAGACAACAGGTCCAGAGGGTGCTTTCCCTAGTTGTCTCCCTCACCAGCTGTGTCAGGGAGTTCTCTTTCACACTCCAGGAGGTTCCTGGAGTGTTTCCTCTCTGCTGTGTTGTATTTTCAGCTGAAGTCCCCCACAAGAACAAGGGCCAGAGATTGTGAGACTTCTCCCATCTGCTTATAGAATAATTTCTCTGCCTCTTCACCCTGGGTGGGTGGTCTGTAACAGAATCCCA
>JAYRBT010000042.1:49436338-49458664 GCA_036023395.1 Myiotriccus ornatus
CCTGAGCAGTTTATAGCCATACACTGCAGCACTCAGTTGTGCGAGTCATCCCACCATGTTTCCGTGGTGGCAACTATCAACATATCAGTGGTCCACATACATACTGGGGAGATTATGAAGGATGCTTGCCCCCTCCCACCAGCTCTGTACCTCACAGAGGAAGGTGAAGATGCCCTGATGTTCCTTGAGGAGCTTGGCAATTGTGAGGCTGCTCTGCTTGATCCCACCTAGCGGGTCAAAGAGGAGGTCACGGTTGAGGGTCCCCTTCCTCTCCTCCGTCCACACGTCGATCTCTTCCTGGTGGTACGCGAAGGTGCAGTTATCCCCGTACTTACAGTCCTGCTTGTTAAGCATATCTACAAAGCAACAAACAGCACACACCACCACACAGGCAGGGCGGCCCAGTCAGAAACTAAACTCTCTCTCGTCTCCTCCCACTGCCCATGCCTCTCAAGGAACTGAAAGCAAGAAAACAGAGAGCTGAAGAAAAGACATCTCCCCCCAAGCTTGTTTATATCGAGACATTCAGGAAAGTTAATGCAAAGCACCGAATGGTGACAATCTCAAGCAATGTTGCTGTTGGGAAAACCATCTCAAAACAGAGGCCAGCTTTAATTCAGTGCCTGTCAAGGGACAGATCATGATTTTACTAACCCCTTTTAATGCTAATCCAGACTAAGTTCTTCTCCCATAGGCCCAGCACTAAGGAGCCCTGTTAGCTTGGCTCTTGCACTCTCCCCACCACACTGGGCAGTCTGTAATGGCACTGCCTCAGGGACCAGTCTGGTCACACTGCCTGCATGTAGCGTGGGACGGCTGGAGCAAAGGAGCAGGAAGAGAGTGCTTTTCCCTAGGCAGAACCACAGGCCTGCCCTGGGGCAGGTGGGTGGAATGGGACTAATATGAGCACTTGTACAGGAGGCAGGTTTGCAGTAAAGCCCATATCAATAGGGCAGCTCTGAGCGCATGGCTGTGCACTGCACCTAACTGGGACTTCGGAATTCTTATGCTCCACCACTTTAGAAGCTGCCTGCTCTCCACAGCATGGCAGCTCATTGGCCTTCACTGTGTCGAGCCATCCAGTCCATAGGCTACTGATGGGACAGGAGACCCCAGAGCCAGCAGGCAATAGTTGTAGATATCAACTTTAATTTCCCTCCCAGCCTCCCGCAGCACACAGTGAACAGCCCCTTCCTGGCCACCAACTGCCCCAGATCACCTTTGCACAGGTAATAGGATCCTACAAAGTTGGTTTTTGTTGGGCGAGGACGGATCCTCTTCCAGGTCTTATCTTCTGAGTTCTTCAGCCTGCCCAGCAGGATGTCCCGCTTGCACTTGTGCTCCAAGCCTTCCCGATAGGTGTAATCACCAGCCTTGGGCCCTGCAGGAGACAATAACCCCATCAACCCAGGGAAAGCCAAATCCCAGCCTGGGCCAGAGCTCTGCTGGCAGAGCAAACGCATCACCTGTTTTGGGGTAGCAGATATGACAGGCTTGCTTGAAGACGTGAGTAGCTGCCAGTGGGTTCTTCACTAGCAGGGCTGTGTTGGGCATTACTGGTTCTGGCTGGGACAGCAGGTGCTCAGTGACCTTGGGCACAGCTGGGTGACTCACTCCACCAAGGCTGACCTGAGAGAAAATACATGTACCTCTCTTTCCAGCTCTGCAACCACCTGGGCAAGAAACCTCTCTAACACCCTGCCCCACTCCAGTCTCTCAAAAACCTTTCTCATCTCCTCTCATAAAAATGTTCACATCTGAAATGACATTTCCAAAAGAGCTGCATGCAAATTCTTCAAAGAGAACAAACATTGTGGTATGTTCACTTCAAAGACAGGCCTCTTTCTCTATTGGTAAGGGAGCTCAGTTTTCTGACATGAGCCACAGAACAAAATGCCCCCCTTGCTCCTTCCCATTCTTTCCACCACAATAAGCTCTGCACTGAAAGGCTTTTAACCCTATCCCAATCTGAGAAAAAAACCCAAACCATGTATCAGTAAATCTTCAGGGAGATTCACGTTGATGTTAATAGGGCTAGCAGATGACAGGAACTCAAGAATCATTCTTGCTCCAAGCTTGCTAACCATCCCCTTTTTCTCCAAAACTGGAGACACAGGACAGAGGCAGAACAGTGTATCTGGAGGAGCCTCCTGACAGGGACAGAGAGCAGCAAAGAACCTCAGTAGCCTGAAGTCAAAGTTGGCTTACTCTGCCCCATCCTTCAGCGTTATGTGGCTGCCAGATACAGTGGGACACCAGCATCCATGATCCCCTGTTGACCCTACAACCAAGGTCATACCATGTCTACCTCAGCAACATGCAGTTACAGATAAAAACAAAGATGGAACAAAGGTCTTCCTACTGACTGGGGAAATCTTTACCTGCCTTGCCACAACATGGAAGGCAAAACTCACTGGGGCAGGTCAAGAAGAGGGGCCCAAATTACCTACATCACCTGAGTCACTACTACCTTGGCTCCAGAGCACCCTGGGACATCAGCACGGAGGAGTAGCTCACTCACCACGGGGGATGGTTTTTGGCTACCGGGTGGGTGTCGCAGTTCCTGAGAGCTAGTTTCTTCTGAGCAAAAGAAAGGGAAAAAAACTCACAAGACAAATGCAATCATTTCACTTTCAGAGGCAGTTCTGCTCACAAAAAGACAAACAAATGCTTATTAAATCAATTTGCTTTATTTATTTCATAATATTTTAATATTTACTCCTCAAAGCACCTGTCTAGACTTGGAAAAACTCCAGGAAAGGCCTTCTTGTCCCACAAATCCTACTGAATGCAACTCTATGCTTCTAAGCACTGGCATTCCCAAGGTGGCAACTCGAAGGTACCCCAACACTGAGGTGAATATGAGTGTTGAAGTGCTGACTGGCCAATCTCTGCTGTTCTCAAAATACTTTTGCTGTCAGTGTACTGCAACACTGCGGACAAGTTAACCGAGAAGAAGCCTGCCTTTCCTCCTGGACAGGAAGGGACTTAGTCTTTGCCCACCATCCTCCCCAGCTTTTCTACTTATGACATCAGAGTGCGGAGCCTCATTCAAGAGGACACTTGCTGCCCTGAATCCAAAGATAGGAAAAACCCACGTCAGCCTCTACCATTCTGCCCAGCATAACAAGGTCCTGCATCATCTCAAACAGTCACCACGACTTTGCTCACTTTCTGCAAAATGAGGAGGGGGAAGGAATCATGCTATAGTCCAGCAAATTGTGCCAAGGGAGGTGCCCTGGACACCAAGCTCACCACTCATCATTATACACCTGTGTGTTCCTTTCACCACTTTAAACTTCGCTCCATGCATGTACTGGTTTCCTGGGATTACACACCTACAGCCTTTCTCATTACTCCTGAGCTAAACATACTCAGTTGCTCTGTCCAACACAACTCCCTGCTCTCCTCTACATTTATATTCCCGTTCTGCCACACCAGCAGATAAAGCTACAGGATGAGTGTCCTCAGCACTGAAGGAAATAATCTTGGCACGCATTCACAGTTAAGGCAGCATAAAACCCCATCATTCTGCACTTACCAATGGCAAAGGAATCCAAGGCATCCAGCGACCCCCTGCTTGTTCCAAAGGAGTCCAGGGCATCGAGCCCTGTGTCTGTGTAGGGAAGCAGATCCAGGGAATCCAGCGAATCTAAAGTAGAGCCACCACTTCCTCCTGGTGGGGCCTCGAAGGCATCCAGGACAGAGGAGGAGGAGAGCTGCTTGGTGGGATCCATCACCAGGCCAAAGGAGGCAGGTGGCAGAGGGGTGGAGACAGGGATGTTGGCTGTCACGACTGGAGGCAGCAGCGGAGTTCCCCCCGGAAACACAGGAATCAACTGGGGCATCTCAGTTGGCAGGTTGGCAGGAATGGTGCCCTGGACCAGAGACTTCGGGGAATCAGGAAGGAGGAGGATAAACAGCACATTAGGAATGAGGAGTAGAGACTTAAATCCGATGTCCTGGTTTTGGCTGGCACAGAGTTAATTTTCTTCTTAGTAGTTGGTACAGTTCTGTGTTTTGGATTTAGCATGAGAATGATGCTGATAACACACTGGTATTTTGGTGGTTGCTAGGTCATAGTTACTCTAAGTCAAGGACTTTTCAGTTTCTCATGCTTTGCCAGCATGCAGGTGCACAAGAAGTTGGGGGAGAACATGGCCAGGATAGCTGATCTGAACAAGCCACAGGGATATTTCATACCACAGAACATCATGCCCAGTATATAAACTAGGGAGACTAGATCAGGAGTCACCAGTTGCTACTCGGGGATGGGATGGGAATTGGTGGGGTGGGGAGCAGGTGGGGAGCAATTGGATTGTGCATCACTTCTTTCTCTTGGGTTTTATTCCTCCCTCTCTCCTTTTCTATTATTATTATTGTTATTATTTTTATTATTGTATTTTGTTTTGTTTCAATTATTAAACAGTTCTTATCTTAAACTAAGAGTTTGGATTTTGGGGGGTTTGCCATTATCCTCCTCTCTGGGGAAGGGGCAGGGGGAAAGTGAGTGAGCAGCTGCACGGTACTTAGTTGCTGACTGGGGCTAAACCACGACAACAGGGAGCAACAGGCTCCCACTGAGGTGCATGCTACACTATCTGAAGCAAAAGGATTACCTGGCAGCTCAGTCCACCACAGACCTTCCAATCTGTCTGTACTGCAAACAGTCTGGACCAAAATCCCTGAGGAGGTGTTGGGCTACCTGAGCTCATCAGTCCACAAGGCAGAGCCCTGTGCTGGGCACTCAAACCAGCTCAGGTTGAGAAACAGGGCAGCTGTGTACACACAGCACCGAGGTCAGGGTAATGACCATGACTTGTGGCACCTCCCATCAGGACTTTTTGGCTCAGAAGCATCCAACGTGAATACGATTATATTGCCTCCAGAGCTAAGTTGGCTCACATAACATCAGCAACACTGGCAAATAAAATCCAACGTAAGAAGGAATACAGATTGTGTCTGCAGCTTCCAGACCTGATCAAAGAGCATAAGCTGAATGCAGCCTGCACAAAACACAGGAATATTAGAGCACGGCCACTGTATAAAATACATCTATCATTCCTGCTTCACCCCACTCATTCCTACCCTTAGGTCTGCTTCAACTCCTCGACACCAGAGGCCAGGTGGAAGGAGATGTCCGAGGAAGGCTACCTAGGATACCTTTTGAGAGGCAGCTCCATGAAGTTGCACAGGGCAAAATAGGCTTGGAGGAGGGTTCTTTAGATACTCACAAGCCACTTGCAGAAATAAAGGAAGTAATGAATGGGTTTTGCCAGAGGAAGAGTTGGGAGGAAAGAATTACAAAAAGAGAGAGGCAGCATGCATATCCTCATGCTCCAAGGATCTATTTGGAACAAGAAGCAGGGGACCCATGCAGTGCCCACTCTTACTAGAGGGTATGGTGACCCTTCAGCAAGGGAGTCCAGGAGGGAGTCCAGTTCTTCCCCAATGATGTCCCCATCTGTGAAGTCTTCCACGCTCTCAGGCACTGGCAAGGGTACACAGTCTGGAGATGGGAGCAAGCTGGCAGCAGGGAGCGAGGTAGGCAAGCCCTTTGCATCTGAGTCAGAGGGCAAAGGGGCCAGCCCATCATTCACAGGGATGGAAGCGGCCACAGGAGCCGGGAGGCACTGCAGGTCCATAGCGCAGTCTGTGACGAGAGAGAAACAGAGCCAGTCACCAGGATTGCTTCTTGCAGGAGGTGAGCAGAGCACAGCCTGGCAAAAACAATATTGTACAACTCCACAAATCACAAAAACTAAGTATGCCAATTTTCCGAGAGGAGAGGCTCTGAAGACTACTTGCCCTTTCATCTTTGTTCCCAGTCTCCAATGGCTCACCAATGGCTGAAATACATTCCAAGGGCCAGTGCCCAGTCTGACTGTTGGGATTTGGCAAGCAGTACAGTAACCAGGAACAATGCAAAACCTGTGGCTGAGCAGCTACTGAGTTCACTATGGCCAGGACTAAAGGCCAGGGGCACGTAACCCGATTTCTCTATAAGCCACCACCTGGTGTTTTCTTTAATGTTCCTCACTAATGCGTTTGGCAGAGATCACTGCCTTCTCTACTCCTTGGAGCTTTGATATCCCAGCTGAAAGCTTGCTTACTCACACACACCCTCTCTAAAAACCCAGGCAACCTAAACAGCAGAAGATAAAAAACACAAGGCCCTGATGGGAAGAGAGTCAGAGACTGAGTGCTCAGATAACGTTGTGCTATCAGTGTGACCCCAAAAATCCCCATCAGACTCACTCGGCTGTCTTTACCCAGGTAAATTCCCTGTTCCTGAGTCCTTCCTGATGTCTGCAGCTGGGAGGTGGCTCCCCATACTCCCCCTCAACACCTGAGCAGCAAACATCCCTTTGGGAACTTGTGTGAGTCAGGGTTGGGGCAGGAGAGAGGCAGTGATTTTCCCTAAGGCTTCTTTCCCTCTCCAGTACACTACTGAAATGGTAAGACTTTCCCATCATGCAATATAAACCTCTGTTAAGTGAAGTTAAGTTACAAGCACATATTCTTCAAAAAAGAGCATTTTATTCTCAAAAAAATTAAAGGTTAAAAAAAAAAAGAAGTTCAAATGTTAGAAATTTGGAAAATGCAGTATTACATTTGCAGTTCTCAAACCAAGCACCCAAACTACCTTAATTCTGCCCCTGTGTAGATGTCCTGGAATAAAAGAAGAGAAATAAGACAAAGATGCTACCTTCTCCACCCACATCCCGGAGGCTGCACTGTAGCTGCAATGGTCTAAGGCTATAAGCAAGGCAAAGTTTGGAAGGAGTAACAATAGGTTTTATTAGAAAGACTGGTAAGTTCAGGAAAGAAACTAGACAAGCTTTGGAGACACAAAACTTGATCCAGCAATAAATGCATCCTGTCTGTACCAGCTCTGCTCACTCAGCCCCCACAAGAACTTGGCCACCCCTTTATCACTGGGACTGAGCGAGCAAGCCCTGTTACTGAATCTACAGCACATGTTCAGTGACCGAGGAATGTGGTGGTGCCTTTCTTAGAGAGCTCAGCAAATAAGCAATTGCAGCAAACCCCCAAGTCCTGAACAAAACAACAGCAGAGACAACACACACAGGCAGGCCCCCTTACCTCTAGCCCCACCAGGAGCACAGCACCACCCACTGCAACCTTTCCTCCAGCATTTGTTGCAAGTGGTCCACATGGATGGACCACAGCAAAGGTCACTGTACAAGGCACTGGAGGCCAAGCTGTGACAAAAGGCAGGGAAAGCAGGGGGAAGTGGCAAGGAACAGACTCGGGTCCCTCTCCACATCCTCAAGCATGTCATTGAAGGAAAGCACATGTTGTACCTTATGGGATCCAACACAAGTTTTCAGTGCTGCAGCTGAATACATTTCCCACAGGCAGCAGCTCAAAGGCAGGCTGTATGTGTCCTTAGTTTTACAACTGTCCCTCAGACCAGGCTCGGCTCCAAGCCCATGCACCCTTTGGGACGACTTCTCTTGGCTCATATCCCTTTGGTGCAGAACCCCCATCCGCGCTCAGGAGCCAGCCATCCAGCTTCCCTCAGTGACGGCCTCATGGCTGGCAGCTCAGCCAGATTCCCTGCAGTACAAAGGAATGGCTTGTGCCTTCCCATTTTTCAGATGTTTAACTCTGGAGTACTGTCAAGATCCCTACAGAGGCCAACAAGAAGTTCAGAACATGCTGGAAGGGATGGGGACACATGCAGCAGGGAGCAAAAGGGTTCACAATGACAGGGCCCTAAAGGATCCAGCAGTTCAGACCTTCTCTGAGGAATGAATGAGGCCCTCCAGTTTCCATTCAGACCGGGAAGCAGCGAAAAGAAGCCTTCACACATCCTAAGAGGCCCCAAATCCAGAAAAGCTGAATGCACAACCAAAAGGCAGAGAATAACATGGGACCCGGCCACAGCACAGTGCATGTGAAGGGCAAGGAGAAGAGCAGGGACCAGCAGGTTCCACTACTTGCAAGAAGCAGAGGGGAGATGTCTGCTCCCCTCTCTCTGATCACCCAAACCCTGTAATTCCTTCAGCCACTTCCTCCCACCCTCCTCTGCTGACCTTACTCACCAGCCACGATACCCACATTTCATGTGCTCTCCTTACAGAAAGCTTGTGCACCTCCTGCATTCACCTAATGTTTGCTCCATCTTAAAAAAATAAACCAGCTTTCTTTGATGAGTAGCTCACAGACACACACATCCCTCCTGATTTCTGCCACTGCCCCATGTATTATTATTAGCTCAGTGAGGGTCTTTTCTATATGCTCCCACCAACCAAGACTCTCATACCAAACCCTCCCACCTGGCAGCTTCTCTGGCCATACACTGTGTGACCCAGAGGGGCAAGTACAGAGTTTTTAAAAGGCCAGTTTCTAGTTCCACTTCCCTAGTGCATTAGCTAGTCAGAGGCCATACTGAGCCAGATCTGAGCCATGATCTCTGCAGGACAGGGCTGAGTTAATCAGATGATTTCAAGCAAAACATGGTGGAAAGAACTTGAAGAGTTTGCATCTCAAAACCAAACCAAAACTCCAACAAAAAAAAACATGCTAAAAAAGCTTTGAATCTGAAACTCTCAAGGTTACCAGCATCCACAGCCCTTCTGGTGGCACACCACTCTCAGGGCAATGTGATAACACATACTTCCAGTGCTTTTAAAAAGGTTTCGTAGCAGTAAAGGCTTTGTCTGCCTGAACTGCAGCAAAGGTAGCATGCTGCTCTTACACAAATCCTAATTAAATAAAGAGCTTACTGGATGCAGTCATTCTTTACTCTGTAGTAGGAGTCCAGTTCATTTTAGCACTGCAAGATAACGTGAAAAACTCTCCTTAAATCACAGAACAGGGTCTCATGATCACATGTAGCATTAATCTGCTGAACTGGCATTCAACAGAAAACTAACATGTTTCCCAAAGCACCCTAATGATGAAATTAGTTTATTTCTATAAAAACATCCATTGCAGTAGTAAGTCCTCACACTTACCCTCACACACAGAGTTACCTTTCAAAGGAAGAAAGAGGGATGTGCTCAGAGGCACAAGCTCAGTGCGCCAGCACACAACAAAGGCCAACACACGTAGCAAGCCTTTCCACAGGGGCAGAGTTAAGGTCACTTGTTTCCCAGCATGAGAAAAGCAACATTGTTAGCCCTCCTTCTGCTCCTCCTGGGTGCCTAACCCTGAACTCAGCTCTCCCTGGTCCCTCCCAACTCCTTTTGTTTTCAATTCCTCCACCTCAGCATCTTGGGAGTACAATACACACTCAGAGCACAAGCAGTGCCTACAACCTTAACTTCACTTTATCTGGACTGTTTTGTCTGGGAGCAGAGTTTCAGAAGCTTTGCCAAGCACAGCTTCAAGAAAGCACAACTGGACAGAGCTATGTACCTCAGCAGGCCCTTTTAATTCCCAGATCTGTCTCTCACTGGGCCTGGCCTTTTCTGCAGAAAAAATATTCCTGCTTTCCACCACCTTTCCCTCTTCCTTGTTACCAAACCCAGGAGTGTGCAGAAGAGACACAAATGCAGGGATGAACCTCTCAGGCCTGCTAGCCTGGTCACATACCTTACTGAAGCCACAAAAATCTGAAAAGAGGGATATTTTTACCTGTTTCAATGTCATCTATTGAACCCAATCCATTGGAAGTAGTCTGCAAAGAGGATATAGGAAAAGGGAGAGAAAAATATTGTGAGAAATTAATCTTTAGACAGATATCCACACTTCACAGATGGGACTCTTTACTACTACTAAATGCATATGACCCCTTCTTTTCCTTTATGGCCTCTTTCCTTGCTAGAACAGTAAAAGTAATGAACTTTAAGAGATCATTAATCCAAGGAACCTCTTCATTTTTACCTTTATCCATGTACAAACCGTTTTGCTGCAAAGGAATACCATCCCTGCCCAATATCCAAGCATTTGAGTAAATCCATACATAGAATAGGGTTTTTCATCTGTGGATGAGAACACTGTGTCCCAAGTCCCAGGATGCATCAATCAGTCAGCCCATAGCATGGGAGATCCGATTAGCCTGATCTTACACAACGTTCCTTTTCTTAGTTCACATATTTTGCAATCTGAAAACCACAAACTTTTACGGCAAACTCAAAACAGGAAAATGTTTCCGCCAAGACAACTGCTGACTTGGAGCTCCAGGCAAGAAATAAATTGAGTCCATATTTTACAGAAACATAAACAGAGGTAAGTATGTGTGCCTTTAGCTTAAACTTAAAAAGCCACAAGGAAAGCATTTGTCTTGAGATATTGCATCTACTACAATAGTTTTTGCACTACTTTCAATTCTTGTAAAAAGAAAAATTTTCAAATTAAAAACTAAGCACAACTATTAAAGAAAGCTGACTGGCCTTCATAGAAAGAAGGCAAGACAGTGAACCACAAGAGGTAAACTAATTCTTTAGTATCCCACCTTATTGTATGAAATTACGTTTACAGTTTTATTGTTTGTTTCCTTTAAGGAGCAGTGTGAAGTACCAAACAGCCTGTAAAAACAGCAGGGGTTTAGCCGGATTTTTTTTACCCAGTGACAGAACAAGGAAATCTGCAGTTTCTTGTCTTTTACCTTAGCATTTGCACAGTGCCCTGGCCAGCTGGATCACCCAGGACAACACAAAGAGTACATAAACTGTGTATGTACCTCTTTCAGTACATCACAGGACTTAATTTTGTATGTTTTTTCAGCAGTAGCTCTTTCTGACTTTTACTTAACATTGCTGTTAACTACATAAAAACTTGGTAACAAAAATTTATTTAAAATGCAAGAGAAAGCAAATATTCACAATAACTAAGAAAAATTACCATTTTCAATGATCTAATTACTGACAACAAAAATGCTGTCACTAGAAATATTTTCAAAGAAATTAATTTCCTTGACAATATTCCTTAAAAGTGGAAAACTAATTATTACAGTTCAATCCTAAAAGACAGTTACAAATTTGCACATAAAGAAAACTGCAAAGCACTCTAGTAGCACAATCCATAAAGAGTGACAACCACAGGATGCAAACTCTACCTGGTTTGACGAATTGATTGATGTGCCATTACTGAGTAGTGAGAATGTTTCCAATTCCTGCTGCAAGGAAGAGAGAGGTCTTAGAGCAGAATTCAGACCATGAATAATCATAAACTAGGCAAAGCTGGGTTACAATAGAGTTTCCTTCCAGGCACTGACCCAAAATAAAAGCCACCCCAAAAGGCTGTGACACAAAGGGTACATGTTTCTTAACACTAAAAACGGACATAAATTTGTTCTGTACACCTCAGAACATCCGACACAATCAGGAAGCAAAAAAATTCCCTGAGGAACAGAAGGTTGTTTCTTTTCATTATGAAATTACTACTTTGGGAAGACATTACAGTGGTAAAATGAAAGCTGAAAGTCAACACAAGAGATTGAAATGTTATCAAAATACCAATCACTAAATTTCAAACAATAAAAAGCATTTCAGAATTTTTAATTTTTATATTTCTCACATACAGGCAGTTGAAGCCCATCTCAACTGAGTAACATGACTGCAGCAAAAAAGGCAGCAAGGCCAACCCAGCAAACAGCTACAAAAAGTATTTCTGCTGAAAGCTTCCCTTTCTTCGAGACAGAATCATTTGGGAGTGCTGAGAGCTGCTACAACATCAAGGAGTTTTCTTCAGGGTTGGCAAATCACATGTGAAGTTTGTCAGGGAAAAGATTAAAATGTTATAGCCAGATTTACCCCAAAAGCTCTCTGCAAACTTGATGCCCACCAATCACTCCACTTCATACTACAAAGGTGCCCCTCTGGAGATGGAACACTCTGGTTGTTTAAGACGCCACTGCTCATGGGGCCAAGGATGTGAATGCAAACGTCAGCCTCCACTACAGCTAATATTCCCTACTTCTGACAACAAAATCCATGACCAAGGCAGCTTTATGGGAGAGTGCTAGCAGTGGCCTGACGCCCTCTAGCTCCATCGCAGGGTACACATTTAAACACCTACAGTACTCCAGTTACAGCAGCAGTTCCTTGCAGAGCCAAGTTACAGATCCAGCCAGTCGTATTAAACAGCGGACCCAGGACTCGTTTTTTACCTCCTTTCCTGGGATCTGACCAGATGTGTACCTACTGCTCTCCCAAAGCGCAGGCCCTTCCCCCACCACAAGGAAGTGTACACAGGCCAGCAGCCTGCTAGAGGGTTGGCAGGGTGGTGTACATTTGTCTGTAACTGCAGGGCAGCACCTCCCACTTCTACAAAAGTAAATCTGCACAAGCCAAAGGATACCCTCTACGAAGGAAGAAGTCATACCTGAGGTCTTTTGTATGCTTTTCGAACCTTCAGTCCCAGCTTCTGGGCAAGTTCCTGTCCCAGTTGTGTGACACTTTCATCCTGGGGACAAAACCATTGACAGGACACTCAGTTTTGTGGCACACAGAATGAAATAAAGAGGAATGCAGTTCTGCACACTGGGCTGCACCAAGAGGCCTCAATTTTTTTAGATGGCAGCAGGTGGGCAATTCCCAGAGCAGCACTAGGAGAGTCCAGGCAGACCTCAGCATTCTCATCATTGAGTCCTGCCAAGATGCTGCAGTTGCACCAAGAGCTCTGCCCTATACTCTGCAGAAGTGTAGAGTATTCAATGCTGCAGAAGATCAGAATCAAATATCTGCTTCCAAAAAAGCACCCACTCTGCAAAAGCAGGGTTTATGAGTCCTGCTGGCAAGATGGCTGGAGGAGCTGCCAAGGCTGGCTGCTGGGGGCTGATACAGCTTCTTCAAGGTCTCCATGCCTGGGAAGGAGCCTGCATGTCTTCCCTCTCTGCCAGCTGCAGAGTTAATAATCAGTTTTGATATGTAGATTGTATTCACTAGCCTGTTTTACTTGTTTGTTTCTTTGTTTTTAAAGCCGAAAGCAAGTCTCAGTTTCCAACTTACTAGCTAGAAGGCATTTTCACCGTCTTCAGCTCCAGTGAAACTGCCTCAGCTTAGTCAAGCAGAGCCTTTAGCTTTCCTCATTGTGTGTCATTTACCACCCTCCCTACCCAGTGCCCGTGCCCACTCACACACCATCATGGGCTTTCTGCTCACAACCTTCATAACTTATTTATACCAGCAACTGTTTTCTTCTGCTTTCCTCTCTCTCCCTGTTTGCAAAAATATCAGAGTATTTTAATAGTTTCTTCGAAGAACAGAAAAGTATCTGCTCAACCTATTGTGATATCCCTCTATATTCCAACATTTCCTCCCTCATCTCCAATCTTCTCCCTACTTGCCATGCTGGTCTTTCCATCTCCTTCTCTGTGCAGGTTCAGTCCTTTCCCTTTCAACACATGACAAGCCTCTGGTTCTTCCAGTCCACACTCTCACTAACTTTTCCCTTCAATTTGGAGTGCCATTTTTCGATTGTACGCACTTCCCCACACCCTCAACATGAGTTGTCATTGTCTTCTCTGAACTCAGTGAAGACAAAATCTAACTTGTCCATTTCCTCTTCCAAAACACCCCATACCATACCGATAAAAGCATACCACAGAGGAGTATTAATTTCACCATGCCGAGAACTTCTGCAAACTAGCAGCACTGAGTATCTGCACCCAGAAATAAGTTAACTCTGCAAGACAGTGACCCAAATGAGTGGTAGATCCTTCATCAATGAAGTTTTAAGACAGGCTCCGTTTCGACAACAAAGTTCTCAGCAATGACAGCAATGTAAGATGGAAGTACCCGTGTGCTCCACAGGGTAGTGGAAACAAGAGTGAGATGATGACTTGCCTTTGATGCAGAGAAAGCTTATGATTTCTGTTAATCAGGTAATAAGACAATGGGGTATGCTAATTTACAAGACTGAATTGTTTAGAATAGAGAATGCAGATCACTCAATATGGAGTTTTTTAGGCTGAAGTTTCCTGCCATAGAGAAGTTTGATAAACTGTCTGTAGACCACAACGATTGTAATGATAATAATGAGAGCTATGTAATCATAACTATACGGTTAAAAACTAAATTAAATTAAGTGCTCAACTGCAACGTGAAATATGGGCAGATATGGCTTTTATGTGTTTATATATAAACACATACATTAGATGCTTTTGTCAATAAAAGGGCTCGTTTAAAAACAGTTTTTCATCCCCAAACATGATACTTTTAATATGTTTTGGTCACCCTGTTCTGCCAAGTCAAAGAAAGTATCTTTTGGTCACCCTGTTCTGCCAACTCAAAGAAACTAGAATTTACAAGCTATACAAAAGGAATTACTACCTGCTAACAAGGCTTTCAAAGATCACTTCTATAACATAATAATACAGGAAAGTTAACTTCTTGTGTGGAGGTAGATGCATTTTTCTTGTAATAGCATTACTGTGATGGATCAGAACCAAATTTAGCAAAGTTAACCAGTGCTTACTAGAACCCGTGTAATCACAGTCTGGTTTCCTGTTCAATATTTGGCCTAAGATGATGCTCAACAAAAGTATTATCAGGAAAATATTTAGGTCCCAGTATATGCAGATAGTCCCCTCTTCATTCAAAAATTTACACACCTCTGAACATAAAAATAACTATGACATGTGATGTCAAGGACAGTATTGCGTGTTCCTCCAGAAATAAAAAGTTTTATCAGCTTGCCTTAAATAAGTAAAACGTGAGACATTTTTATCCAAAACAGGAAAACCATACGTTTTCCTTCCAAAGTTCCAATTCCCATTTGTCCCATGCTCCTAGCCATTCCCATTAGAGATATAAAAGTAGCCAATTAAAGCATTCTCATGGCCTCAGTTCACATTCTGTCAGGATAGGGATTTGTTCTTCGCAAATAGGCCACTGAACCTGCTGTCACTAACCGGTGTCTCGGGCTGGCACTATTTGTAGAAGTGACCTGGACTGAAGAAACACGGGAGGGCAAACATCTTTAAGTCAGAGAGATGGAATTTCTGGGCATAAGCATGCTCTCAGGAACCAATTTTCCTCTTCCACTGTCCTCTGGCCTCACAATAAGCATGTCGCCAAGAGGAAGGTTGTAAGCCACAATACTCAAGATGAGCTGCATGTCAAAAACTTACATGTGGGAGGGACAGCAAGCATCGGCTATTGCACTCATATGCTTCTTTGTGTCTTCCAAGCTCATTTAAGGAGCGGGCTTTCCGGAATAGCGCTCGGATGTTCTCCTTGTCGAGACTTAAAGCCTTCTCACTGTCTTCCAGTGCCTTCTCATACAACCCCTGCATGGAAGAGACCACCTGGCGTCAGCTGTGGCACAGCAGACTAACTCCTCCTTGTGTGTGAAAGCAAACATTCTATCTCTCAGCAGAAAACAGGAATATAAATGGCAGTTGGAAGTACATATATTTATCACCTCATGCACAGACCAGCGTACAAACACACCTACATCAACAGAACATTTTGTTAAATCTTGCAAAACTCAAAACACTTCAAAGTCAGTGAATGACAGAACTAAGGCTGCTTGAGCAACCTTATCTTCTCTCCCCCTCCTACCTCGGGCATGTTACACTTGACAGTCTTTAATTATGTGACCACTTGCTAATTTTCAGGGACTTAACCTCATTATGAACAGGATGGACCTGCTCTGAGGTTGTCCCATAAAGGAAAGCTGTTACATGTCTTAGTAAAATCGAAGCCTTTTAGAGACTGTGTATTTCAGAATCTTCTCCATGTGTGTGCTGAAAGTTCTTTCAAGACCCAAAGCCTTCTTACTGTCTTTCAGTGCCTATTTGAGGAGGCAGGATTCTCCAGAGCACTACTCAAACAGTATTCCAGAGAAATGCTCGCTCAGTACTGGAAGACACTGGGTTGTACTAACTACTCACCAGTGTGGACCAGAACTGCACTGTCAGTACCCTATGCCTGGCCCCATCTCTGTCACATCCCTTCTCTGGTCTCGCAAGACACAGTGCAATAGTGGGGAGATATGAGAGTTTTGTGTGTGTCATCATCTCCTCCAGCGTTCAACCAGGGAGTGGACAAAAACAACTGAAACCTCTCCTGACATCTTTTCCAACTGCACAGCACTGCAACTGTGATGTCCTCCCTGACTCCTGGGGATGACTTGGGAAGGTACTCACCATGGCAAAGTAGCAGGCAGCTCGGTTGACATGTAGCTTGCAGAGGAGTTCCTTTGGGATGGTCACCTCATCAGAGGCTGCATAATCTGCCACGTTCAGCCCTTCTACATACTGTACCAGCGAAAGCTTGAAATCCTTCTCTCGAAACAAATCATTGCCCTCTGCAAACAAGTTTCTCACCAGCTTCTGCAAAAAGGCCTGGGCAACAGGGAGAGAACAAGTAGAAAAGTGGATATTCAGAGACAGGAGAGACTTCCCGATTTCCCATTCCTTTCCACATGTTTTAGCAAACTTCTTGCCCACTAAGATACTCTTGCCTTCCCACCCTCATGTAAAACATGAATTTTTTTGGTAAAGAAGAATAATCCAGTCAAATCCCCATTCTTCTTGAACACTCAAGTGTCTTCTCCTTTCCCTGAAAGTTGTCATTGTCAGAAGTTTAAAACTTTAAGTCACAGACAAATTACGACAGACAATCCCACGTTCTTCACTTTTGGTATGTAAACTAATGGCTGTGCAACAGAACAAATCTTGCTATCCAGAGAGCTCCCAACCTCAGCAAACAAATTCTCTATTACCTCATAATCTTCTTGACTTAGGGGTAATGTGGACCTGTAAAAAAAAGAAGATAAAATAGTCATGAAACAGGCATCCATGAAAACAAGGGCTTTTGTCTCATGAAGAATTCATCTTTCTGGTCCTGTGTTTATGATTTCAGTGAGTTTCTGAACATTTTATCACTGAAAAGGCAGCTGAGGCAAAGAGAACACAGTTAGGGAGTTAGGGAGCATTACACCATTATGCTCAGCAACAGTCACAGTGGTGATGTTACTAGTGGTGATGGTCAAGTCTCAAAGGGACTTGAAACTAGAAGAGTCTTATTCTCAGCTATTTTCTGTGCAATGTGTCTGTAATGTGTCTTCAATCACCTAAGAAACCACATCTTTGATAAAGTCAGGTGAGAGATTGCCATGAAGAATACAAGCGTACTTTATGTTCATATAGTTGTAATGAGAGGAACCAGACTGGCACTCCAAGACCTCCTCAAATCCTTTGTGAAACCAGAGACATACAGTGATGCATGCAATCACTTTCCTCTGCCTTAAATTAGCCACATGCCTTTAGGTCTACCCTGCAAAAGGAAGGGAAAAAACAACGCAGGTTCAGGAGGCTATTTAACTCCAGTTCTGCTGGCCAAGGCTGTGCCACAAAACTGGCAGTGCTTCTGTGGATAACACCTATCCCACAACAGCACTGAGACTTAGGAGAAAGGTTCTGTTCTTCAAATTAGACCATCCAAGTCATTCAGGCTTGGTCCCCATATATGTATTCTTCCTCTTCAAGGAGAAATCAATAGGCTCTAGAGGAATCCTTAGCATCTTTCATAGCCTTTTTCAGCTACAGTGATCTTACTGGTTACAGAATAAACTTTTTTTAGATTTCATCTGATCACCATCAACTCCTTAAAATTAGGTACAGAAGATGTCATGGCTTTGTAAGAAACATTCATGCTGCTTATAAACTTGGACTATCTCTTTTGCACCAAAACAAGCCAACAAACGGTACTGCCCCTGGTTCAGAGTTCAAGATACACCCCAGATGCATGAACAACACCTCAAATTTCTAAATTATTTTCTTCCCAAGAATCTCGGGCATTTTTGTAAATGCTCCCAAAATAAACCTCACAATTGCATCTCTGAAACCGAGTTATCAGCCCCATTTAGTCTCAGACTGGGGTGAAAATATCATGGCCACACCACAGGATATAAACATGTAACATGGAAGATGTGGGTGTTTTTCCTACTGTAGAGGCACAGATTTCAGCGACACTAACTGCAGGATGCAAAGCAGTCCTAAAAAGAACCCCAGTCAATCTCATTATTCACCATGGAACCTGGACCTAAGTTTGAGGCCCTTGCTAACCCAAATATTGGAGAGAAAAAAATACTACTGTATTTTATAAGGGAGTACTTAGAGTTTTAACTATTACATAAGAAACCACTTCAAGCTCTAGAGGACCATATGATATTCACAGAGGAGTGACCCGAGGCATCTACCAGGCTGGCAACTGTAAAAGAGCCCAGGTAATCTGTTTCTCCCATAGGCACCATATGGGGTACCTCACAAGTTCTTTACCTTGCTTTCCCCACCTACAGGATTGAAACACTATCTCTCTTCCTATGAAAGGTGGGATAACCTTGTTGAGAGAGCACTTGGAGATCTTCATGCTGAAGATGAAGTAGAAGATCTAAGTACTATTAGCATTATGCTGACCATAAAAATCATCCTGGAAATGCAACGGAGGGCAAAACCCAAGGAAATTAGAAAGACAGAATTTAAAGCTTAGGGAGCTGGCAGGACAAGAAGCACTCTGAAAAATCACAGCAAAAATCCTCAGGATAGTATTTCTTTCCCATGCAGAGAACCCAAAGCAGTGAATAGGAAGAACTCAGTTCCTGCAATCCTCAATAGAAAGACAACTGCCTCCAAATCCACAGGGAACATTGAGGTTGCCCACTTACTGAATGAACTGAAGTCCTTTCTCTATTTCTTGTTTTCTCTTCTGTCTCTCCATTATACTTGCTGTGGAGGAAGAAGAAAAAGAAACAACACAAAATGAGTCATTTTAGGTCTTGCTGGCAATTAAACAGCACAGTATTTTGTTTGTGCCTGAATTTACTACTAACAAAATGTTCCAGAGCAGATGCCCTGGACACCAAAGCCCATGATTTATCCACCCTAGAGATACAGAACAGCAAGCAGCTCACTACCAAGTATCTGCTTTTTCTCACATGCCACTGACAGGATACATGGGCAAAGAGGAATTACTTCAATTTGAGCTCTCTACTTAGGCTGTCAGTAAATAAAGCAATGGGAACCAACTGTTATCATCACTGCCTTCTAGGAAAGAGAAAAAAAAGCCAAACATTTTCTCTGCACTGGCAGTCATTTCAGGAGTTTGTGCTGAGACCCTCCCAGGATAAGCAACTCTGACCAGTATTTACCTGGGACAGATTTAAACTGGTTTACTGCACAGCATATGAAACAAGTAATCTACATAAGGTGTATGGAGGTACATCAGAGAGAGAGAGACGTGAAGGAAGGAGATGGAATTGCTTGGCATGGTCCACATAGAAGGACAGCATTGAATCTATGCAATGAGGATTCCATGCTGAAAACCAGCAGGCTAGAGCAGCACAGACTAGGGAACACTCTTTTGGAGAGAGAAAGAGCTCCATCCTGCAGTGTTTTAAAGTTGGGGTGGGCAGTGCCTCAGGAAAGCTCAAGAGAGAGTTATCCACACGTAGTCAGAGACAATATGGGCACAGTTTCTGGTTTTGACCAAATCCAGTCTGGTTTCTGCAAGCACAAATAAGCAGTATGATGGAGACATTTTGGAGTTATGACCTTTTTCTCACCTAAACCAGGCTTGAATCACATCATTAGATACATGAGCTTCATCCCTTGCAATTTGGAAGCAGATTTTGGAATGGCTCCTCCCTGACCTTTCTCTAAGGTACACAGGTCTGCCACACAAGAAAAAAATAACAAAGGCGAGAAAGGATGGCACTTTGTGCCAAAATAGAGTTGCTAGTGACAGCAAATTTCACATCAACCAGCTGCGACCACAAATGCTCAGCATTTGAGGAACAGGAACTTGGGCAAAAAAGCAGCAAGCACAGAAACACTGAGATAAGGTGCAGATGAAGACACTGTGCCTTCTCAGCATGGGATTGCCTCTGAAGAGATCATGGTAAAAACTAATTTCTCTCACTCTACACTACAACAACCTGGAGAACATTATCACCCAGTTCCCTTCATTCCCTTCACCCTTCACCCACCATCCCTATCATTCTAAGATATCCTGCAGTATCTATGGCACATTCAGTCTGGAACAGGGTGAAGAGGCCTTTAAGGTATATAAAAATCAATCCTGACAATTCAGCAAGCCCTTATTGATTGTGCTCTGTGCCACACAAAATGTAGACTTGATACCTGCCCTTTACAAAGAAGGAGAGCTGGGGGGAGGGGGAAAGGTGGGAGTAAAACAAAGCCCAGAAAAAAGTGGCAGCAGAAGGAAGCAAGAGCTTGAAAGTGACACTGTACAGTTTGTAAGTCATCAGACAATAAATTTGGGAGCAATCTGGTTCGAGCAGGAGGTAGAAGATTTTAAGCAGCTGCATTTGGAACAGGATGGGCAGCGCAGGAAGAAAGGGAAAGCCAGTAGACAAGGTGAGTTATGATCAGCATCTCTACAAAGGCTTTCAACAGAAGTGATGAAAAAGAACCGGTATACTTCAGCACAACACCAACAGAAGGCCTGGAATGATTTATAAATACCCTGAATCATGAGCAATCAGAAAGAAACAAGGAAATTTAACATGGAGACTGTGAGGTTAATATGATCACTAATGCTACAGGCAGACAGGCTTGAGGGGTAGAAAAAGAGGCAAAGGCAATTCATTTCATATTTCTCCCTGTATGAGATTCTGCAAATACAGATAAAGTAAGAGAGAACAGACAAAGGGAAGAGCAGCAGTAGGAACCATTTTCACATAGACAGAAGCGAAAGGCCCAAAAGAGGACAGAGCAAACTCAGAGAACTGTAAGAGAACCTCAAAGGCCATCAGAGACAAGAGCAGGTAAAGTCATCATGGGAAAGGAGATAGAGAGATAAACTGGTGGGGGGAGGAGGCAAAAGAGTCAAGTGAACCCTCACAAAGGCTCACGGGGAAAGCACAGGGAGGAAAGAGGAATTTCCAGCTGTCTGGTCCCTGAATATATTGAAAGGCTTGAAGTGCTCCAAACAGCCCCATTTTGGACTCCCACCTATTGCTCCTGTGTCCATAGTCTAGGAGCTCCATTTCAGCTGAGGTCCAGGTATACTGCCTTGTCTGAGCTATACTGTGGGTGAACCTGTCCTCAGTCCTACCTCTAGGACAAACCTACGACCTGCACCACAGGCAGCTTGTCTGGTCCTGTCTCTGTCACATTTCATGAAGTATTGTGTATAAGAGCCCTTTTCCCCCCTCCCCCCCACGAAATCTGTCTGTCCAGACTCAAATCACCATCAGAATTCAAATCCAAAGTATTTATATCCCTGCTCCACCTCCTACTGCTGAACTCGCTGGTGAACCCTGGACCCGATTCACAATCACATCTTCCTTGGGACTGCTGATGGACCATTGCTACCAGCATCTAGTTCTGACTGCACTGTTTAGATATGATGAGACTGTACCCTAGTGACTGACAGCTTTGCTGGTGACTGTTACCCCCTTTGGCTACTCAGTTGTCCTCCCTGGAGGAGCAACCCTGCTCTTGCTGTTCCCTGAGCCATGAGCCATGCTGGAGAGAACAAAAGTCAGGGAAGTGAAGAGACAGCCCACAGATCTGATAAAAAGGGAGATTATTGGTGACTGTGAGGAGAGCAGTTGAACACTGGCTGGTCATCACAAAATCAATGGCTGCATTCCAAAATGCTGTGGCTCACCTTTACAATTGTGCATATCCACAAAACAAATCACCACCTCGAAAAACTTCTGATATGCACAGTCTACTTCTCTTTCTGAGCTCAGCTTTTAAAACACTCTACAAGAAGCGAAGAAGAGATCAGTACCTGTTCTCAAGGCTACCCTGACCCCACTGCTAAAACATCCCACACAGCAGGATGTGGGCATGTGTTACAATGAGAACTGATTACTGTTGCTTGCCCACAGAGAAGGGCATTCAAACATTACTGACCCAAACCTGGAGCACAGCCAAAGGACTACAGGGAATGGCTCCAGAACGTCTCCTTTCTAGAGTTACCCAACACTTCTTACATCCCAGAGCTCCCCTTCTGCCTTTTCTCTCCTCACTACCATTGCCACTGCATCCAGCATGAATAACTCCATCCTTGCTTCCTGTGGATGGCTGACCAACCTCTTGCATCTCTCTAAGTTCCACAATACACAGCTACAGTTTGATCCTCGCTAAAAAATCATCGTAAAAACCAACCCTCTGTGTTTACTGCAAGCTGTTTACTCTCTGCAGTCCTACCCTCATCTTCAACAGTGAATGTTCTTCAACCCAAAAACCCTCCATTGCCTTCTTTAGACATAAACCACAGGCCTGATCTCCCCTCTTAGACTGTTGCTCCCTGATACTTCCCCACATTCCTCTCTCCTTGCAAGTGGATGACCAGCTTCCTCTGCTAAAGTTCTGTCACACATTCAGGCTTATGCCATGACTTTTCATATAAGACACCACGTGCTGCC
>JAYRBT010000042.1:49468384-49496537 GCA_036023395.1 Myiotriccus ornatus
AGGCACAGCAAGTCACTCACCTGCTCGCATCGTACACAGCTACCTTCTACACCATCCTCTGGTACCAACGTCAGGCTCAGACACTCAGCACACCCAGAGACCTGGGTGGCTGCATCATTCTTCAAGGGGATTGTCTGAGCAGACACACTCCTAGTGTTAACAGCAGCAACGGCTTTTGTTTTTTGTTTTCCTGGTGTTCTCCCTAAATACTTTTGACAATTGCTGTGCTTTAGAAGTCAGCACTGTTTTTAAAAACAGTTAAGCAAGTGGATCACAATTCTTGGAACAAGACCTGCACAGAAGAATGGGCTGGTACATTAGTCTGCTGCAATAGTTAATTCTCTTTCCAAATTCTGACTTATTTGTTAGACTCTTATCTTGTTGGGCTTTTTTCAGGAATATCTCTCTTGTTGGTGTATGCATGTTGCACAATAAGAGTCTTACAGTGGCTGCTAATGTAGTAGATATCTGGAGAAAATGTATATATTATTAATCATGCTTTTCAGAGATGTTACTTGCTATAGTGCTTACTTTTTGGTTTTTTTTTTTACTAATTCCAAAAGTGATGCTTTTTTTATAGGTCATTTTAGTAAAGCAAAGGCACTGAACTATGGGGAGAGACTTTGGAGCTTGGGAATGATAACAAGTGCCCACTGACAGGGGAGACTCTGCAGCCTGCTCCTTTGCCTTGCATAGGATTACTCCCCTAGAGTTAAATCATTCCATCCTGACATGTTTGCTAAACAGACATCTGCTGAAGTTTTGCCAGTCACTGGGAACCTTTTCATGTTGAAGTGGCACCAATTCCCATCAACTTTTAGTCCTTCCACCTTTGTAGGTGCATGGGCTCTAGCTCCTAAACCATGGGCTGAATGGCAAAAGAATTTTGTTTGGGAAGTAAGGATAGTTTCTTTTGCAAATAGGAGGATGGCTATCAGAATAGAACTAGAAGGAAATTACGAGAAGGCAGGGTAGGGCATGGAGGATGTTCTCTCTAATGACCTGACATTTTAGCTCTGTTCCTATTGCTGTTTCAGGGTTCTTTCATGTAATGTTGTGCAGCTGTTTTTGCTAAAGGTAGAGTTGAGCAAGTATTGCTGGATCAGAGGGTTATTGTGGTACCCAAGATGATGGTTAAAAGACCAACTAGATTATCTGCTTTTGCAGCTGAAGAGGTGATCAAGCAAATTGAGGAGTTTGATGGCCTGGAAGCCTTGCGCCTGGAAGGCAACACAGTGGGTGTGGAGGCGGCAAAGGTCATTGCTAAAGCCTTGGAGAAGAAATGTGAGCTCAAGGTGAGATCCTCAAGTCAGGAGTGGTCAAGGGAAACAAGTAATGCAGAAATACTGAGAGCCTCTTTAGGCTGTTCGTGCAGAAGCCTCCCTTGAGTTTGTCCTGAAGCTTGCATGGTGGCTCTTCCAGTAGGAAGAGCAACCATATGAAAATACAGCATAATTTGGGGACTTTGGGATAATGGGAACACTTTCTGCATTCCTAGCTTCCTGTTTAGGAGGCTTCCAATATTTAACGCTGGGAAGCTGTGTGAGGAAGAGCCTCTCTGAGGAGGCAGCATCTGTAAACAAAGAGCCGCTGCAACAAAACGTTAAGTTCGAATGGAAAAGCTGGGTCAGATCTTCTGGAGAATGAGTCTTCAGAGAATGTCTGACTAGGGAGGAAATAATGAAGGAAATGCAACAGGAGGTTTATTTGTGCCCAAATGTTTCCCTACTATTACTCTAGCCTGATATTAAGGGGATGCTGTGCTGCTAGAGACACTGTCCCACGAAGGAGAATGCTGTGAAACATTGATAGATGTTAATCACCGAAATCTGGCTTTTCAGGCAAGTTCAGATTGTTGAGCTCCATGCCTCAGTAAAATCTGCATTCCTGATATATCCTTCAGTTTCCTGTTGCTTTTCTCTGTGGTAATTTTCTCAGCAGAAAAGAATTCCAGGTTGAATATAAGCAAGAATTCTGGTATTGTGTTATTTGCAGTGTTTATTTCAGTGGCTTTGTGTCCTTGCAAGTAAAGTGAATGTAACACTAGTTCTTGCAGCTCTTTAGTGGTCAAATGACAATCAACTGACAACCCCAGGGAAGGGAAACAGCATTAAGCTGTCCACAGTGACGTAATGCAGCTTGTACCTGTAAATCTTGATTACAAGTATATTGACCTAGTTATTTCAGTGGTTTCTATTTGTATATTTCATATTTTAGAGGTGTCATTGGAGTGACATGTTTACAGGGAGGCTAAGGTCTGAGATCCCCCCTGCTTTGGTAAGTAAAAACTAGATCTGAGACTTCTGACTAATATAACCTGTTTTCTCGCCTGTCATGCTTTTTGTGGGAGTATGTTTTTTGGTACAGAGCTGATCCTTCCCTGCACTGTTAACACTAAATATCTCGGAACAGGTGAG
This sequence comes from Myiotriccus ornatus, assembly GCA_036023395.1. Classification (NCBI taxonomy): domain Eukaryota; kingdom Metazoa; phylum Chordata; class Aves; order Passeriformes; family Tyrannidae; genus Myiotriccus; species Myiotriccus ornatus. The sequence continues at coordinate 49,470,802 of JAYRBT010000042.1, forward strand.
CACATCTCTTTTGCTCCTCCTGTATGAGGTGGAGAAGGGTTGATTAAAGAATAAATGCAAGTCCCTGGTAGTGAAGGAGCTTGTAACTGAGGGGAACATCTTCATGATCCAATAGATAGAATGAGAGCTAAGCTTTCTAAATAAATCATGTGGCTATGTCTTCCAGGACCATTACAGAGCTCCCCAGCTCCTTGAGTCCTGTGAAGTAAAAAACATGATAAACTCAACAGGATAAAAGCAATATTTCTTTCAGCAGTGTGGAGGGAGAAACCTCCTTTAAAAAGTGTGTATTTGACCTAAAGGAGTGGGATAATGTCTTGGTCACTGCCTTATGGTTATCTTTAGCTTAATTTGCACAAATTCTCTGGATTTAGCTGTAAAGTTTTATTTCCTTGTGCAGCTTTGCAGAATGTCTTCCAAGTGGAAATTTTTTTGCAGCATCACTGTCATGCCTAGCCACTGCAGTGATGCTGTCACTTAGAAGTTAATCCATTCCCTCCCACCCACTGCCATCTGTTTCCTTACAGATCTCTTTGGGGGATGCACTCATCACTGCTGGAGCCCAGCTGGTGGAGCTGGACCTCAGTGACAATGCCTTTGGGCCAGACGGTGTGCGTGGCTTTGAGGCTCTGCTGAAGAGCCCTGCATGCTACACTCTGCAGGAACTCAAGCTCAATAACTGTGGCATGGGCATTGGCGGTGGCAAGGTAAGGGTTGTGTCCTCTTTGGGACTGAGGATTTGAGCCAGGATTTGAGTTCAGACTACCCTACACAGAATGGTTGAGGTTGGAAGGTATCTTTGGTGATTGTCAACTCCCCTGCTCAAGGCAACTAGACCAGGTTCTTCAGGCTTGTGTCTAGTCAGGTTTTGAATACAGACTTCACAAGCTCTATGAATAGTCTAGCCCAGTGTTTAATAATCCTCACGGTAAAAGAGGGAGTTTGTGTTTAAATGGTATTTTCTGTGCATTAGTTTGTGTGCGTTTGTGTCTGGGTGTGCCACCTTTACACCACCACCTCCTCTCATCCTGTTGTTCTAGCTGTTTGTACACATGGATAGTATCTCCTCCCAGAGCCTTCTCTTCTCCAGCCTTAATAATCCCAGCTGTCAGCTCTCTCCTAGTGAGTAAAATTCTCCAATTCTTTAATCAACCCTGGGACGCTTTGCTGGACTCACCTCACTATGTCCGTGTAGGAGCCTGGAATTGGACTTGGTACATGAATGCATTTCACAGGGCTGAGTGGGTCACTGACCTGCTGTCAGTGCTTTTCCCAAGGCAGCCCAGCAGATTTCCTTTGCTTCAAATGCATATTGCTTGCTCATAGCCAACTTCCTACCTATTAAGACCCCCAGGTTCTTTTCTACCAGACTATCTTTGCCCCTCTGACTCCCAGCTTATGGGGTCAACCCAGTACATGAGGTTGTTTCTCTCCATGTCCAGGACTGCACATTTCCCTTTAAACATTATGAGATTCTTGTTGGCCTGTTTCTCCAGTCTCAAGATCCCAACCCCCTACATGTTTTCAAGGATAAATTTCAGAATTAAGTATAGAAATCTTATCCATTTTTCCAAGATAGGAAAACAGTTATTTCCTAAACACTAGATTCCACATCAAGAGAGCTAATAGCCTTGGATTTGAGTGAACAGTATTGTCAAACCTAGTACTGAAGGGCCTGTTGGATGAAACAGAAAACTGGGACTGTTATCGCTAGGAGCCTATGTGTTTGCCTCTGTAGGAACCAAATGTTGTTCGTGACTTGGTGTGTTCTAGTGTTTCAGAATTATCAATTCTTGCCTGAGACAAGTGTACAAGTGTTGTAGGTACAGACAGCTTTATTGTATATCCTGCTGTAGAAGCAGGTACATTTCAGTGGTGACTAAAGTATTTCTTGAGGTGGATCTACAGAACACAGTTGGATTCCTGTAGAATGAGATGCTGAGGTAGTATAAATCGCTTGGTTTATCTTTAGATATTGGCAGCCGCTCTGAAGGAGTGTCACAGGAAATCAAGTGCCCAGGGCAAGCCTCTTGCTTTGAAAATATTTGTGGCTGGCAGAAATCGTCTGGAGAATGATGGTGCCACTGCCCTGGCTGAAGCGTTTGGGGTAAGTACCAAACCAGATCTTCTTGACAGCAGATTGGAGCAGGGTATGATTCACTGCTAGTGTTAAAGATAATGCACACAGAGGTTGCCTCAGCTTGGAGGCAGGAGCTGGTGGTTGGCTCGCCAAAGCCGCGATGTTGCTGCTGAAACTAGTGTCTTCAATGGGTGGAATTAGAATTGATGACTGCATGTTTGTGACCTAAATTTCAAAACACTAGTTATGACCTTTATGCATAACTAGTGGCTATGTAAAGTAGTTACTTGAGGGAGAAGTAGTCATCTTCTGAGTAATTTAATAGTAGCCCTATGCCTTTCCTCCCTCTGTGCTAATGGATGTTATCTGGCACCTGGGCAGGTGTACCAGCTGACCTCTTGCGTGCTATTTTGCCTAGTTGTTCAGTCATCTGGCAAGAGCAACCCAGTATTTTTGCTAGGATCATCTGGTTAGGGGTCAGTGCTGCCTGGCTTTCTCTAGCTGTCACTGTCCCACTTTCACTTCTGTTGGAGGAAGAGAATTTACTGTGGTTGGGGCCACCTAATTCCCTTTTCTTCCCTCGATTGCTGCTAGAAATGACTTCCAAATTATGATGCATATTGTCAGGTGTATTAATAATGATACTGCAGGTTACAGGTTGACTCTTTTTTCCCCTAAAGAACTGTCTTGATGTGATTTTTTGACTAATCAGTGTCATGGCAGAAACAGGACTTCTTAAATACTTGAGAAGTGCATAACGAAGTGATTAATGGAGAATTAAGACTGAATGGCACTACCAAAATGGGATTAATTACCATGTTTTGTGGCATGCTGTTTAGTCCGTAAAAAATGCTCATACTAACTTTCTTACATGTTTGCTTCTGCAGTCAGGGCAAAACATAGATCTTGACTGGAAAAATACCATATTCAGTGATGTTGTCTGGTCTGTTTTGGTGCTGTTGAACCACAGGTGAAGAACTCTTGTTTTAAGTTATCTAGAGTAGGCATAGGAGGAGGATGATACTTGTGTCTCTTTGAATTAGGGCTTTGTGTTAATCTGACACTTGCCATGAACCTGTAATTTCACTTAGATTTGTGACATCATTGCTGGTAAATAATTCTCAGTAGAAGAACTGATGAAGTTTTGAAACTTGAGCAATTTTAAGCAAATCCTAAAGAGTAGCGCAGTATACTCTTGAGTTCAAGTATGTTTTCTAACAAGCTTTTTATCTGCATCCTTTCCCAGATCATTGGGACTCTAGAAGAGGTCCATATGCCTCAGAATGGAATTAACCATCCTGGCATAACAGCACTGGCACAGGCCTTTGCTATCAACCCGCTGCTTAAGGTTATAAACTTGAATGACAACACCTTCACAGAGAAAGGAGCTGTGGCCATGGCAGAGGTGAGTTGTTTTAAGCGGTTGCTTTGAGTAAGTCTAGTTAGCATTGGCACCTTTGGGTCAGTGGAACCACATGTCATGCTGTGATGGGAAAGATGACATTCTAGAAGTGGTAGGACATTCATTTACTTGCATGTGTGTTTCAAATTTGTGCTGTCCTGCTCTGCAGACTCTGAAGGCGCTTCGGCAGATTGAAGTGATCAACTTTGGAGACTGCCTGGTGCGTTCAAAGGGTGCTGTTGCTATTGCTGATGCTGTTAAAGAAGGACTTCATAAATTAAAGGTATTGTATTCTTGCTGTCCATCTCTCTTGAGAAATGGAAAACTCAGCATTTTGTTTTTTTTCTGCCCATTCTCCTACCACTACTGATTAGTGGGATTCACTTTAGTGCAGGCTCTGTGTTCCCAACTGAAAAGAGTGTCTCTCTTCACAAACAGCTTGTAATCTCCTCAGCATTTCATAGTTCATACAGCTAATGCTTTTTCTTTGTTAGGGTATCTATCAAAGGTCCAAGTATTTTTAGTTTTTTGGCAATACCACAGCCTCCTACGTCAGTATTTGCACAGGACTTGAATCTGACAACATTCTAGACAGGCTGAAGTCAAGTCACTGTAAGTAAACTAGGATCTTTAGAAACACCTGCCATGAGTTATAACTGCACTGAGATGGATGCTGAACACAATTCCTAATCTTGCAGTCAAAGACAAAAATTCATCTAATATCTATTTGTGTGTATGAACTATTACAGAAAGAAGTAGGTGTTTTGTGGTATGAGATCCCTTGCTTGGGCTTCTGCTTTTTCGACTGGAATTTGTATCTGAATCTCCCAGGAAAACTTAAGTAATGGGGATATTGAGATGAACAGCCAGAAGTTAAACTCTTTTTCCAGAGCAGAAAGGGTTAAGGGAGAGTTGCATGAAGCAATCACAGCTGATTCATTCTGTTCAAGGACTGCTTCCCTTCTGCTGTTAATATTAAATCCCTTCTTGGGTAAGGATTGAGCACAATGTGGAATGGTGGGGGATGGTGTCTTCCTGTTGAATAACTTTACTCTTACTAATCTGTGCACATGGTTTCTCTGTTAGCTGTGTTTATCAGAAGTAGTACCACTCATGGCTTGACTTTGGAGGGCCTTAACTTGCAACCAAAGTGTCAAAAGCAAATATGCAGTCTATTTAGTACAGTAGCTATCTTTCTTCAGTTGGATTTATTGGAGTGTGAGTTCTGGAGTGCTCTTGTGACCCTTGATAAGTGAAGGTCTCCAATCAGGTGATTGCTAAGGACTGAAATGTCTTCTACCTTTTAGGTGAGCAGTGATCTCTAGGCATTTTAAAATGGCTACCTTTTGTAGTGCTGCTCTTAACACAAAAAAAAAAATTCCCCTTTCAGGTATGAGGTAGGAGTATGTGTCAGGTTTTATTTTCAATTAAAAACACATCTTTTCCTGAGAGCCTTTTCAAATGAGTCTTTTCAGGACACTTGTGAGCACAAGAAGTTTATGGGGATGATGGATGTTAATAGGAATTCTGCAAACATATGTTCTTCTGTTTCTTAGGAACTGAATTTATCTTTCTGTGAAATCAAACGAGATGCTGCTCTGACTGTTGCTGAAGCTATTGAAGATAAGGCAGAGTTGGAGAAGTTGGATCTCAATGGTACGTAAGTTAGCTAGATCAAAGTATCTCTCATTTGATTCCAATAGAAACCACTAGGAAGAATGTTGACAGAATCACATATTCTAGTCTTTGAGTTGTCAACATTTAAAAAACAGTGCTCAAAGTAGCTGCACTTACATGACCCTGGGACAGGAAGCAGTTTGATCCTGAAGGTTTTCTTAAACCATGAACTCAGTTAGGCATTTCTGGTACATTTTATAAGGTGGAAAGTTTAAAGTGATATCTATACCTGTTTTCAGTAAAACTGTTTAATTATTCAGTGCTATCTCAGATACTTCATACTTGTAAACAAAAACGTCTGTGAGAACTTTGACTGTTGTTGACTTTTGCTGTTCATACCTCGGGTCACTGCACTTCACTAGCGCTGTGCTGTGTGTCCCTGTGTCAGAATCGCTGAGAACAAGAGCTGTTTATAGAGCTAACAGGCAGTCTCTCAAACACACTCTGAAAAATTAGGGGGTTTTTGTCTCTAACCATTTTGTAATGCTGCTGAAATTTGTTGAACAGCTGTTTGATTCTGATAACCGCAGTCTGTGTTGTTTCTAAGGTGTTGCTCAGAAATGGCCTGTAACTTATTTCAGAAACAAGAGATAGACAATATACAGCTAAATCTTCTAGAACAAACCTGTGTGCATCTGTTAAGTCTACTCCCTTTCCTCTATCAACCTAGGTAACTGTCTGGGAGAAGAGGTATGTGAGCAACTCCACGAGATCCTTGAAGGCTTCAATATGGCAGCTGTGCTGGGATCTTTGAGGTATGCAGGGTACCAGAGTTTGAATCAGAAATCTTCTGACAATTTGCATCAACACTTCCATTCACTTATGTCATTATAAAATAAGAACTCTGTCATTGCTGATGGATGTTGGTCTGAGTGTGGAGCACGGCCAAGGGATTCCATAAGCAGGATATGCCTTGTGTCTTGTTTTCATTCAAGGACTTACCTTAGTGTTAGCTGTTGATTGTGTTCCTCAGTCTTTTCTTGCTGTTGTCAACTGGGTGACTGAAACCTTAGTGTCCTCTTGGTCTGTTGTAGGTGAGATATGCCTCTTGCAGTAAGGCTTCAGGAGAGGGTGCTCTCTTGTTCTTGAAAAAATGTTATTAAGTGCCAGTATAGAGGAACTGCAAGTGTGTAATTAACGTGTAACACTCAAACCTTAGTGATGATGAAGGGGAGGAGGAGGATGATGAAGAGGATGAGGATGAAGATGAAGAAGAGGAAGAGGAGGAGGAGGAACAGCAACAGCTGAAGGAGAGAGGAGAGGAAGAACAGGAGTCACTGACACCTAAGAAGATTATTGATTCACAGGTAAGCTTACTTCCAGATGGATTCTTGTTTCCTCAGCCGGCAGAGAGTAAAGGAGGAAATGAGACCTGGAGTGAGTCTGAACTTGAAGTGCTGACAGGTATTCACATTCCTGCAGGAGCTGGTACTGTTGTAACAGGGAGAACATTCAGGAAATAAAGAAAATGGGTTAGTTGAAAAATGTAAAAAAGTGTGAAAGTGTTGAAAGTATTGAAAAAGTGTGCATGTGTACACATGCATGGAAGGAAAGGCTGAGTAGTGGTTGTAACAAGACACAGGTAGGAAAAGTCTTCCCATGTTCAGAAAGTGGTAGGAACCTCGTACATGCAGTTGTACCAGCATATTCTGGCTGTTCCAACTCTGGGCTCACGTCAGCCTCAAACGATTTTCAAACAGAACAGATGTAGCTGTGTCCTGATGTGTCCCATGTGCCTTTGTTGAATCAATTTATTTCCAGGAATGAACTTGAGATGGATTCTGTCTGTTTCAGGCTTCAACTCCAGTGCCATCTCCTCCTGTGGATGTTGCCACATTCCTTGCTTTCCCATCACCAGAGAAGCTGCTGCGACTAGGACCAAAGTGCTCTGTGCTGATAGCTCAGCAGGTAGGGGAGATGATCGTCTGTGCTTGATTTTTTTTCTTTCAGGATTATTTATTCCCTGGAGGTGATAACTTTCTTTTGAGACCTAGATTTGCATATTCTCTCCAGCGATCCCAAGGAACCTTATGAAAGCAGATGATGCAGTTAATGCTTATACTGGCTTCAGAGTTTCTACCTAGAGTAATCTTGTTTGTGTTGCTTTTGCTTTGTGGTACGGCCAAGGCAAAGCTGATGCCAGTCACCCGAAGACTGTAATTCTTGCCACAGCCCTAGCTGGTTCTGTAGCTGGTGAGCAGTGAACTGATTTATTTTTTTTCTCTTTCAGACAGATACATCTGATGTAGAAAAAGTAGTTGCAACTCTCCTAAGGATATCATCAGTCTTCAAAGATGAAGCCCCAGTGAAAACAGCCGTGCATGAAACAACAGGTGACTGTGCCTTTCTTCACTCTGTGGTGTGACCCTCTCCAGTGCCAAGGACACCACTGCCCCATGGGCCGAGCCACTGGGCTTCTTTGTCCTTGGCAGATAACAAAGTACTGAGCTGTGCCATGCTGTTGTGTGGAGTGAAAGCAGAGATTCGTTCTGAACTTAACATATCCTGTGCTGCGAAAGCTTGGTGATGATTGTCTGTCATTGCTGCTGTTGTAGTGGACCTTTGCTGCCCTTGCAGCATCTCCTTGATGCCAGGCTGTCAATAGCCCGTAGTTCTGTGTTCCAAGGTCAGTCACTTTTTGAAGCCTCTTTATTTAAAAAGCATTTTGCAGGAATGAGCCTCCCCAGTGTAGTATTACAAGAGTGTAATGAGAGACCTCCTAGTTGATGTCTCTCTTTGTCAGTCAAACATCTTGAATTTTTTCAAGAAGCAAAGATTTCCAGTGTGGGCCAAGGCACAGAAACCAATGTTCAGACAAGGGACTGTTCTTCACAGTATATTGTGGAGCAGTAATTTGGGTTAGGTTTGATTAGTGTGTGGCCTAAATAGTTACCCCTTCATGTTCTTGCTTGGAAACAGGAATTTTCAAACAATTCTAGGCATTTAGTTTGGTTTTTTTCTTCCTTTACTTAAGGACTGGGACTTTTTTATCTGTCTGAGTGTTTCAGAGATTATACCTAGTTCCTGCAGAGACAATGGGAATCTTAACAAGTGTTATGTCCCAAAACTCCTCTAACAGCTGATATTCCCTGAGTTTCTGTATGATCAATCTTTAAAATCCATGAATGTCCTTTTTCTGTATTTCTTAATATAATGTGCTTATTTCTTTTTAGATGCCTTGATGAAAAAAGCCTTCAGTTCTGCCACATTTAATTCGGATGCATTCATCACAAGCCTCTTGATCCACATGGGACTACTTAAGGTGAGGAAGCAGGAAAGAGTTAAGTTATGGTCTGTTCAGGCCGTTGAAGACCAGACTGGCTGGGTTTTGGGTAATTATGTTGCCATGGAAGCAGCTGGGTGCCTGTGCATGCCTGATGCCCAGGGACAATGGAAGTCTGCAGGTCCAGCAGAAACTGCAAATTGCAAGGTTGTGTTAGGATGAAGGGTATGTCACCTCTCTGTATGTCTTCTGCTTGATATGCTCTGCATTCTCAGTCATCCCCTAAAGGTAGGAACGGTCAGGAAAGGCAGTAGTGCTGCTGCTGGACTATGGTGTCTATGAAAAGCTATGTCCAGGAGTCTAATCTACAATATTATTAGTTAATTGACATTATTATTAGTCCATGAGGGCACTTCTTCATAGCACTGCTCAAAAACACGTATCCAATTATTCGTGCCAAATCAGTAGCGTACAACTTCATGCTTTGGAGTCTTTTTGTTAAATGCTAATGTGAAATATGTAGTTACAGGGAATGAACTTTAGCAAGAAAAGCTGGAAGGTCAGGAGAAAACCTGTGAATTGCATTAGAATACCTGTAGCTTTACTTTGAGTGAGGTGACTGGGGAGGGGTTCTGTCTGCAAACTTAAACACCTTTGCTTGCTTGTGCTGCAGGGGTTAATATTTCTCACTGTCTCAACACTTGGAAGCTGAGAATGGAAACTTGGGTCAAGACAATTCTAAACTACAGAGTACCCATAATCTGTTATAGCAGCCTGCTATTAAAGAGGTCTATGGATGTCCTTCCGATAATACCCAGCTTGGGATACAGACAGCTTTTGACATACATGGATAGGTCTTATTTTCCTAAAAATCAGTTTAGCCTCTCCCTGTGTTTATTGTATGTTGGACCAACACTGTGCTTCCTGCTTCTTAGGAAGGTCAACAGAATCTGAGGTGGTATTTTGTTCTGCAGAATGTCTGTTTTGGAGACTGCCACCTCCCTCTGCCCCATATGGAAAATAGCAAATATGCATGAGGCACAAAACACAGACCTGTGCTCCAGGAGAGTTCTTTCAGGCCAGGAAGTGGATTTGATAATAAAGCCCTTGAGGATCAGCCAGCTGACTGGGATATGCCTAATTCAACAGTCCTTGATGTGTGGAGAAGGACTGTACTCCATTTTCTGTCCTACATAGCTGGAAGCACGTGAGCCACAGATACTCATAGCACCGTGCACTCTGAGGTCATACACCTAGGAACACAGGTCTGGATCCTGTCTGCAAAACGAAGGGTTTTGTCAAAATGGCAGCAGAGAAATAAAAGCAGTGTAAGAGCTGGGACATGTAGGTTAATGTCACATTACGAGCAAGATAACTTAAGCATCGTGTAAGCAGGGGGATGGCTATTGGTTTTATCTTGTAACCAGTTTTGGGAATGCTGCATCAAGTTCTGGGGGAAGCCTGTCAAAGAGCTGAAGATGGTATAAAAATAAGCAACAGCATAATACAAGAAAAAACTGTTATTAAGGCAACTGAATTCTTTATGGATTGAAATCTGGTGACATTCCGTAGGAGAACACTTTGACACAGGGCCTCTGAGGAGATTTGGCTGTTTCACTTGCAAGTTCACCACTTCCCTTTCCCCATTACTACTGCTGTCAATTGATAAGTACTAGAATATTCTTGATACTTTATTTCAAGTGCTAGGAGTCTGTGGAGTTGACTACCTTTGTGTTGTGGAACATTGCACTTTTATCTAGTGACCAGCTTTCTCTGCTACAGTGTGTGGGAACACTTTTACTCAACAGAGAATTTCAGTGCCTCTGTGAATTACAGTGGTTTAGAATCAAATTGTGATTGTCTGATTTCTGACTTCATCTTCTTGTCCATTTCTCAGAGTGAAGAGAAAATCAAAGCTGTTCCAAGCCTTTATGGTATTCTTATGACCTTGAACCATATGGTCCAACAGGATTATTTCCCTAAATCCCTGGCCCCAGTTCTCTCTGCTTTTGTCACAAAGTGAGTATTGTACTTGCCTTGCAGTTTTCTCCATGGGAGCTAGTGAAGCTGTTGGAGTTAATAGCTACATGCAAGCTGTTCTGATAAAGCACGCTAAATATCTGTTCTGAAATTGAGGATTGATAGTTTAACAGGCCTCTCCTTTTTATCTTGTTTACTCCGGTATGTGAGGTTCAGAGTAAACAAAAAAATAAATAAATAAAAATCATCTTTGAGTATGAGGGTCAGCAGAGCTCTCGCAGAATTGTCATGCTGTGTGACACTGAACACCAGCAGATGAAAGCACTGCAGAACACAAAGACTGAATTTGTTTCTGAAAGAAACTTCCTACTGTGACAGCAACAAAGTTAGTGATTTTTCTGGGAACTAAGTTGGGAGCATAAATATTGAAGAAGCTTCTTTTATTGCCTGCCTGTATTTAATGTTATTTCCACTATAGGTATAGAATCACCCCCTGCCCCCACCAGCTTTAGCTTTAATGTATTAGATGGCTATGGAGGCTGTACCTCTTCTGGCTTAAATCAGTGTGAACTTCAGCATTAATGAGAGTTGAGAGAGAAAAAACCACCAAATAGACCTTTCCTCAGGACAGGAAGGATAGCGTACTACTATTCAGCAGTCAAGAGGAGAAGCAGTCCAAAAATGCCAATTTAGGCGGAACCAGCAGAGGTCTGAAATCTCTTTGGAGCTTGGTGGCTGTTCGGCTCAGCATGGACCACGTGCCATGTAGGGTGAGGGCAGCTTTGTAACAGGTTCCAGAATGAGGCTTAAGCCTCTCTGAATTTTGTGGCATATGCATTACATGCAGATGCTTAGGATCTCTTGCTGATGAGAAGTGGAGGCATCAGATACTTGTGGTCAGTATGACACACTAGCAATAGGAATGCAGTAAAGTACTGGTAGTCTGTCTTGGGAAGCTGGCCATTTGTGGTGGGGGGGAAAGAATTTTCCCAAGCATTGGTATGGCTGAAGCTCTCAAAGCTGAGGTGTGGCAGGGGTTTTGTGTCCATAACCACCAGCTGTGCTAAGGTCAGTTTGAGGAAAATAAAATACCTTGTTTACACCTGTGCAGATGTTAACCTGGAGGCCCTTCTCGTGGAACATCTCTCTTTGTCTTGATCAGGTTAAGAATTAGGCAGTTACAAGCCAGTGACCATGTGCTTTACCAATTGAACAAATATACTTCCCAGCCCAATCATTATAGATTTAAGCAAGAAGTATCAGGACTTGCCATGTGAAATTTCCAGACAGATCACTGGATTACTGCTGTTTCCTACATTGTTGCCAGTGCCTGTGATCTTGCTTGTTGATCAAGGCCCAGCCCTCAAACCAGAATTTAAATTGCTGGGAGCTGAGAGTACAGAAAAAGGGACTTTGACTCAGGGCATTTGATTGTTCTAATTGCTCATGTCAGGTACCAGTGCCTAGAGCAGCCTCTTAACTTGATGTGTCCTTCTAAACAAATTTTGCTCACAAAAGGCACTTGTCATCCCTCTCCCAGTATCTGTGAATGTAAGTGTTTTTCAGCTGTGGATGAGGCTGTATGTGACAAAATAAAAGTATAGTTCTGGTCTTAATTCATCCATCAGCAAAAATCCCATTGATTCCAGAGCCAGCATTTCACTGCAAGTACAAGAGAGGAGAGTCTCTTTCTGAAAGTGTGGGATTGCTCAAAGGTTCTGTAGAAGCTGAGTGAGAGCCAAGAGCCTCTCACAGTAGAAGGCAGATCTCTCTGCCTGTCTGTGGTGCTGATGCCAAGCCTGCAGTGTCCCTGGTGCTATGAAATTCTTGGAGCTGAAGCTTTGATTTGCAAACCCCAGTCTTTTAAGGTGTGTTATAGGGGAAACTTATGTCCTGTGCAGCATAATGAAGTCCATACTGTATACAAGCAATATACCTTGGTTTTACATAAATATATGCATTTCTTTAAATGCTTTCCCTAAGGGAACAAGGAGAACAGCTCTTAAATCCTTAAATGCAACAACTGTTTCCAGCACAAAGTCAAAACACAGCCCCCTGTCAGCTACTGTGAAGAAAATTACCTCTATTCCAGCCACAACTGACACACAGCTTCTCAATTAACCTCCACACCTGGTCTCTTGTTGGAATTCAGTCAGAATTAAGTCACGTCCTATTCTTAAACCTCTAACTGGTTAAACTAGTAGTATCCAGAACTCATCTGGGCTCTGTTTCTGCAACAGATCTGCTTCCACTCTGTCAAACCCATGATTCCTTCACTTGCAGAAAACAACATTTTTGTGCTATTTTCTAGTTTTTCCTCTTTTGGCTTGCAGTTAGCTCTTTTGGGCTTCTAGTTCTTGTAGCTGCCTAGGCTAGAGCTCTGCTGCGTTTTGCTTCAAGGGGCTTCAGGAGTAGTCATTTGCCTCCTTTCTTTTGTGACAATTTGATGATGTAGGCAGTGTTCTCCATTGAGTAATTATAAAGTTACAGATACAGACTGTAAGCAGCATCCATCTTATTGTGCTGCTGTCAGGCCTCACTTTGGTGTTTGGTTTTTTTTTGGGCACAAGAGGGTGCTGTGAATCCACATGTGCTTTTCTGTAATTTTTCAGGTGGAAACTGGAAGGGTGAGGATGTCTGCCTGCCCAATTGTGACTTGCTGGAGGTGGTGGGGTTTTTGTTTGGTTGTGGTTTGTTTTTTTTTTTTTTTAAATGCTGCTCTTTGAATTGCATCACATCCCTGGCCTCTTTTAGCAGTCTGCAACACAGAGTTGCAGGCAGTTTAACTCCAGAGCAAATAAGGAGGCTTGTAGTGTTAGAGGAGGCTTGGTGTTAGGAGTGGAGACTGAGGGAGCTTGGCTGTGACCAACATCAGCAGTTCAGGTTCTCTATTTTGAAAAATGGGCATCTGCCTGGATGGAACCAAGGCTGGGTCTTCCAACGGTGATGGCTGAAATAGCTCACCCAGCCACTTTGAAGATAAATCCCAAGCTGTAATTCTGAACACTGTGTGTTCAGTGTGGGGCGTTGAATGGCTCTTGGGGGAATAAAAAGGGTTAAGTCTTCTCCAGGATGTGCCTCTGTTAAACTGCAGCAGACATGGAGTGCTGTACCAAACAACTTCTGCAAGCTATTGTTCTTGTGCTGTAAACCCAGAGGTGAACTCCTTGCTCCTTCCTAAATATTCCGTTCTTTATTTCAGCTCACCCTTCTTTGCCAAATTGAGTAGGCTTCACTGCTATTCATTGTTAAAGGTTATTTTGCTGTGGTGGGGTGGGAGAGAGGTAAAATTAATGATTTCCCCTCCTAGAACAGTGGAAAACATTGGATTAACATTCTTTGGAGGAAGTTCCCTAATGGATGGATAGAGACTGTTAAACATTTCAGGGATGCTTAGTCAGCAATTAGCCTGTAGAAAGAGAAATATATGTTACTGGGAGGCAATGGGAATGTTAGGGACACTTACCCTCATGTTAACCTTGCTGTGACTGTATTTCCGTTGTTTAATTTCGAGGAGCAGATTATTCTGTGTGATTTAGACTTTGTTATTGCAGCCTCTGTGATAGGCCCTTTCAGGTGATGTTCTGCAGGTTCTGTGGGCTGTTTGTAAGGCACCCTGAAAGCTGCCTCAGCAAAGCCAGTCAGGTGTTACTTGACCTCAGGGGAAAGGGGAGAGGAGGTTATGTTGCCTCTTTGAAAGACTCAGAAAGCCCTGAGACGAAAGTCACCTTCAGGCTATAGGTAGCAGATGACATGGTGAGGAAAGATTTGAGTGTGAGCAGGGTTGTCATCTGTGTTTTGGGGCTCTAAACAGTGAATCTTCATGGAAAATTCTATTCCCAGAAGAGAGGGAAGGGGGTTTCCACCCCCACCTACTTCATTCTACCCAAAATGAAACACTAGACTGCAGAGATAAGTCATATATATAGGCTTTTGCTTATGGAAATAAATGTTCTGATTGTTGCCATTGCCTTTCTGACTCGGGTTCAGCAACAGAGAGAGAGAGTTTTCCACAACAAGCTCTGAATGGGAAGCAGTGATCTGGACAGCAATGACAGAATGGTTTCAGAAGAGATAAATGAGGGTAAAAGTTGTAGGTTTTTGGGCATGCAAGCCCAGTGCATTGGAAATAGTGTTTATTTGTTCACTCAGAGTCAGATACAAAGCAGTTCTTAAATTCAGAATTTTAAATGTCTCTTCCCTCTTTCCACAGACCACACCGTGCTCTTGACTCCTGCTCATTTGCTCGCCACATGCTCTTACAAACCCTCCACCAACTGTAAGAGATGAGATGTGCCCTTCTCTCCTCATAGGACTGTTGTCAGCAGAGAACTCGGAGCCACGTGGTGGGAGAGGATCCCAGAGCCCATACAGACACGCTGTCCTTTTTTTCTTCTTTCTCTGTAGGAAGTCTGTCCTTCCTTCTGCTTTCATAAACTTGGACAAATCCTGCTGAATTGTCTTCCTACTCCTCTTGAGTGACTCCCTGGTCTGTAGGGCAGGTGCTTATGCTAAAATAAGTCCATGCTCCTGTGAGCTCAGCATGAATTGAAGAGTTCTCCATTTTGGTTGCATTGGCAAGGGTGTGCCAAGACTAACATGGGGCCTGGAAGTGCTCCCCTCCTGATCAACCCAGTTGTGCATTTTATTTTATTTCATTGGACTTTGACTCCTGCCTGATAGCATTCAGCACTGTGCCAGAGGGAGGCTGTGCTGCTCCTGCCCCTGTCTCTGCTTCCCTAGGCCAGGGGAGTGCTGCTCATGGGTCAGAGGGTGAGGTGTGCTCCCCTTTGGTTCTTCTTTCAAGTCCATTTGTCAAAGGCAGTGTGTGGTTGATTTGTATTTTAACATACCCTTCCCCTTCCGCTGTGGCTTGGAATATTTATGTAGTGTGGCTGACCCTGGTGGCCATTGCTTAGGGGAGCAAGCATATTTTATTGTAAATTTTTTGAAGTTGCCTGTGTTGTTCCCTCTTCCTGCCCTTTCTCTTCTCTCCCTAATTAAAATAGGCTTGGTTTGGAAATTAATACAATCCATGAAATCCCTGTGGAATATGTGTTCTCTTTCTCTTCCCTTTGCAAAACACTGGGACTGTGCACTGTTCACAAGTTTGAAAGCCGAGGATGTGTAAGAACATGGAGAGAGAAGCCTGTGCTGGTCATTCTTGGGTAGGGCTGCACTTTCTTCTTGCACTGAACAAGTAGCAGTAGATGTCCCTAAATCTGTCTGGAGGATTGTCCATGTACCCATACAAGTTTGTGGCACCTGCCTGTACTGCTCCTGAGCACACAAGGTCAGAGTCTGGTCCTGCTCCCCCTTCTTTCAAGCCTGTGAGAATCAACACATCTCTTAAAGTAGCAAGGAGTTATTCCTTCCCCGTTTTCAGTTAGAGACTGTTCATCCTCCCTTACCATCAACATGCAGTATAAATAGTTCCAGAGAAGTCAGGGAAACAGAGTTAGCTGTTCCTTTGTTGTGAGATGCAACATGTACTACAACTGGCAGAGTGCACCCCCCTGGTGAAACTGCATAGCTGGGGGAAGTCTGGCCTGGCCGTGATCCAGCAGACTCAGGAAAGCAATGTTTCTCACCGTTCTGGCTGGCAAAGTGCTGGCCTTTGGGTAAGAGCAGTGTCCCCTCATTAAAAAGAAGTTGCCCTAAGGCTAAGAGCAAAATGCATTTTCTTCCAGTTTCTTTGACTGAAGCTGGAACTCCTCAGTGTCCAAATTGGTAAAAATCAACTGCACCTACAGGAATTTCAATCACTGCAAGCTGAGCTCTGCTTCCTTCACCTCATCCTATCCTTGTTAAATTTTGCTGTAAGCTCAAGGGCAAAACTGAGACGTAAAAGAATCTGTAGTTTCTGTAAGTCTTGAACCCATTGTAGCTATTTTTGAAGCTCCTTGGCGTCTTGCTGCTCTTTCTGTTCATCTGCTGTAGAGAACAGTCACGGAGAAGAGGAAGGTGATGCAGAACCCAAACCAAGGGGTCACGCTCTACATGAGGCCACCTGCAGTAGGTCCCATGGAGCATGTTGTGTGCAAGGAATCTGGAAAGGCTGCTTGCACAAGGACCTGTGGGCCAGGTTGTGGGGGAAACCTGTGCGACAAGCTTTGAGTAGCCAAGCCATTGAAGCAGGACAATTGTGGGAGGTTGATCTCTTACAGGTTTGGGTTTTTTTCATAAGCAAACAGTATTTAGAAAAAGGATTTTCCTTGGCCTGGTATTTAGTGTCAAGATTAGATGTCTGTAGGAAAAAGAGGTGTGCGAAGGTAGAAGTGATAGTTTCTGCAGAAGACAAATTCACTCCTAGGTAGAACATGGACTCAAGTCCTTTATGCCTTTGGATTAAGGAGGGGGGCAGGGAAAAGAGCTGGGAATTGCTAATGCTGGATTATAATAGAAGTTGCTCTGAGAGGATGACTCTGGTCAGAGGATCCCAGCTGTTCTCTGGAGGAATTTGATGTTATTCCAGTGCTGCTTTGTCCTGTCTTGTGCAACCATTTCCCCCAAACGCACTGCTGTCGTCAGATATATTTTTAGTTTGAGCCTTTTCAGCCCAGCAAGGCAGCAGTGGTTGGTGCAGAGCTCTCTCTGCATGGAGCAGTTCCGGCTGCATCCGAGAGCAGTGAAACCCTGTAATGGTAGCAATGGAATCTGGCTCCTTTCAGGCAGAGGTGAAACATTTAACAGGAAATAAAAGTATCTGGCCTGACAGAGGTGAGTTGGACCCCAACAAGGGAAGTTCAGGTGTGCTGCCTTAGTGTTGTGTGCCCCATCAGGGAGAGCGAAGACTGGCTGCCTCCCTGCAGCCTTGTAGCTGCTGAAGTGGGCAAGATATTTGCTGGGTAAATGAACAAAATAAAAGCTGGGGAAAAGGCAGAGGTTGGCACTCAGTGCCTGGTATCACACCTCATCCTCCCCATGGTTCTCCAGCAGAGCCCAGGCCACTGCCAGGGAGGTGTAGCTGTCCAGGTTGCTGGCCAGGCAGGGTGGGGGCTCCTGGCCAGGGGAGGTGATGGAGGGGCCAGGCAGGGAGGAGCAGAGTGGGCTGGACAGTGGGCTGGACAGTGGCCAGAGCTGCGGTGGGGGTGGTGGTGGCTGCAGGGGTTGGTTCCACCTTGGCTGGTGGAAGGGGTTGCTGCCGAGATGCTGAGTGCCAACTGCTGTGCCGGCAGTGGGGCAGAGAGGTTGGAGTTCAGGTGGAAGTGGCTGAGGTTCCTCAGGGTGACTTGTGCCGGTCTGTGGGAGATTAATCTCCTTGAGACCTGTATTCCCAATGGCCCTCCCTGCACAGCAGAGCGGAGCTGAGCATGAGAGCTGGTGCCTCCAAGCTGCTCATCACATCAAGTCACCCTGTGTCCCAGGAGGAACGCCTCTGGGAGCCTGCAGGGATAGAAAGGATGCAGCCCAATGCAGTGACCAGGGAGGCTTTCACAGACCCTGGCCAGCATGTCCATCACCCACAGGTGGCACCAGGATTGGACATTCTGATTCTGGCAGCTGAGATTGCTGAATAGGGGAAGGGCTTGAAGGGGAAAGAGACATTAGTATCAAATCTTCCAGATTTTTGTCAGGCTGCAGATCTGCTTGCATTCCCTGGGAGAGTGAAAAAATAATCCAGGAGGAAAACGAAGGCCTCTGTGCCCTTCTGCAAGAAAATGATGTGTCACACAGGCACTGCCACCCCTGGCATCTTCAAAAGAAGCAAAGAAGCAAAATGAGGAGAGCAGAGGGCTTTAAACATGGCCTCTCTGACAGCCCTGCAGCCTGGTCAGCTGCCTCTTCCCTTTTGCTTGAGCTTACCGCTGCCATTGCAGTTTTGGCTGGATGTCACCTTTTTGCCCTGTACCTCCATAACTCCTGTGACTAACAGCCAGGAAAGGAAAGGCAGAGCTCAGGAAACAGTGAGTGCAAATCCCACATGGGCTTCGCTGGGCTGGTGCTCCCAGCCCCCTGTGAATTGAGGGGGAGGCAATGTCTGGGTTGCTGCCCTCTCTCCAGAGGTGGCTTACCCTTCCTCCCCCTCTCCTCCTTTCCCTCCTCCCACGTTTCTGGCTCCGTCCAGTGAGCGCTGCTGGGAAAGCGACACAACGGGGCCCATTCAGTTCTTGCTTCTGCAAGGAGAGCAAACACCGGTGCAGTAGCCTGGCAGCTGCTACACGGGGCAGGGGACGCTTTCCTCTCTTTCCTCACTACTTCTTGAAATCCAGGTACGCCCAGCCCCGGGTGTGTGAACCCCCCAGGTGTGTGGGAGGCAGTGGTGGGGAGATGCCTGGCATGTGGCAGTGCCCCAGGCACAGTAGGGGGACTAAGCTGGGGTATTGCAGTGGTGGCACTTGCTGGTGGGCACACAGGAGGGGGGGTGACCCCAGCGTGCGTGTGGGCTGCAGCAGGACTGTGTCCTGCTCTCTTAGCGGGAGGGCAGAGTTGGGGCATGGAACCACAGAGGACGATGAGCCACAGAGGGCAAGAGGCTGTGCACCACAGTGGCTCCACAGGTTTGAGCCTTGCAGACCCCACTGCTGCTGTCCTAGAGCTTAGGGGGCTGCATGCTCATACCTGCAGCCCCACTGCCTCCTCTGTGCTTGCCCCAGCCTTGGACTCTCTCTGCTACCTTCACCCCAGGGGCTCACTCCTGCCCAGCCAAAACCAACCCGTCCTTCCTGCAGCTAGACAGTGGAGTTCTATTCCAAAAAATGCTATGAATAGCTTGAGGGGGGAAGCAGGGAGCGTGCAGGGTGGGAGGCGCAGAGGCAGGAAGTGGCCAGGGTGGTGGGGATATGGGACATTTGCCATTTAAAGAAGGGTGGCAGCTCGGAAGCCTTTGTGATCACATCGCCTGGGTGGCTGTACCTGCTTGCCTTACCGAAAAAGCAGTTGTAGGAGGGATATTGATAGCTTGTACAGACCAAGGCAATCTTATGTTAGTGCTATGTGAAGAAATGGTGGGGGGAGAGGGTCAGCTTCAAGCCAGTTCCCCATAAGTGACCTGCTAGCTGTTACCTTCACTTCTCATTCCAAGTATTTCTCTTCTTTCTTCCACTCTCTTCCTCATTTATAACCTGTGAAATCACAGTGTGAGAGCAAGAGACAGTGAGACCTGCCCCACCAGGTCACAGCAACAGCCCTCTTGGCACCCTGTGTACCAAGCCAGAGATGCTGTTTGGGGATGCACAGGAGCCTGGTCTCACTGCTGTCTCTCCTCAGCTGCAGGTGCCCTCTGACATGAGGCTGTCCTGGGGGCTCCTCCTGCTGGCAGCAGCCCTGGGGGGAGCGGCTGCTGCCCACTGCCCTGCACCCTGTGTCTGCGACAACCTCCGTGCCCATGTCCTGTGCCTCAATGGGAGCCTGGTGGCCATCCCTGACACCATCCCAGAGGTAGGCAAGGGAAAGGTCAAGGGACGGTGAAAGAAGGTAGGTATGGCAGCCCTGGGGTAACTCAGTGTTTTATTTGTGTGGCCAACAGCTCACCAAAAAGCTAGACCTTCGGGGCAACAGCTTCTCGGTCATCCCAGCACGAGCCTTCCTTGCCACCCCCTACCTCACACACTTAGACCTGCAGCACTGCAAGGTGGAGAGGCTGGAGGAAGGGGCTTTCCGAGGGCTGGGTAGGCTGGTCTACCTTAACCTGGCCTCCAACAGCATAGCCCTTCTCTACCAGGAGTCCCTGGATGGGCTGTCCTCCCTCCAGCAGCTCATCCTGGAGGGGAACCGCATTGAGGAGATCCAGCCCGGTGCTTTTGGCCATCTGGGGTCCCTCACTGTCCTTGACCTGAGGGCAAATGCCTTGGTCTACCTCCCAGACATGGTCTTCCAGGGTCTGCAGGTGCTCAGGTGGCTCCGACTGTCCCACAACACCATTCATGTGCTGGGAAGCGAGGCCTTTGCTGCCCTGCCTGCCCTGCGTAGGCTGAGCCTGGACCACAATGAGCTGCAGGCATTGCCTGGTGAGGCCCTGGCCAGGCTGGATGGGGCTACCTGGCTGGACCTGGGCCACAACCCCATCACCTATGTGGCCGAGGAGGCCCTGGCCATGGCCTCACTGAGGCACCTATTCCTGGACCATGCTTCCCTCCAGGACGTGGCACCGGACGCCTTTGCCCTCAGCCCTCAGCTGCGCATGCTGGACCTCCGTGAAAACCAGCTGCAGGGGCTGCCACCCCTGGCCGGGGCTGGGGGACTGGCGAGGGTCAGCCTGCATGGGAACCCTCTGCTCTGCTCCTGCCTCCTGCGCCCCTTCCACAACTGGCTGGCGAGGGCGCGCGTGCAGGCCGAGGGTGCCTGTGCTGCACCCCCTGCCCTCCGAGGCCGGCCCCTCGACTCCCTGAAGCCCCCTGAGATGAGATGCAGTCGCCTCCGGCCACCCCCCAACCCCACCACACCGTCAGAGCAGCCAAGGGCAGCCGGCAGCAGGCAGTGCCCCCGGGGGTGTGTCTGCTCCTCCGATTTCCATCACGGGTCCTGTGTGAAGAGGGGCCTGCAGGAGATTCCCCGGGACTTCCCTGGGGACACCCGCCTTCTCGACCTGCGCCAAAACACCTTCAGGACAGTGCCACCGGATGCCTTCCCTGGCCTGAAGGAGCTGGTGTCCCTCCACCTGCAGAGCTGTGGCATCAGGGCGCTGCCGCCCGGGGCTCTGCGGGGGCTGGACAGCCTGGTCTACCTGTACCTCGCCGACAACCACCTCTCCACCTTGGCAGCTGCTGCCTTTGAGGGAGCCCCGCAGCTGGCCTACCTTGACCTGGACCGCAATGCCTTCACCTGTGTGCCTGCGGGTGCCTTCCAGCTCCTGCCCAACCTCATCTCCCTCCACCTGCAGCACAATGCCATTGGGGAGCTGGCAGAGGGGGACCTGGCCGGGGCCAGAGGGCTGCGCTGGCTCTACCTCACCGGGAATGCCATCAGGCACATCGCCCCTGCTGCCCTGGCTCCTGCCAAGATGCTGGAGAAGCTGCAGCTGGAGGGAAACCACCTGGTGGAGGTGCCCACAGCAGCCCTGCGTGGCCTGTTTGCCCTGACTGAGCTAAAGCTGTCCCGAAACCCCATCAAGCGCATGGGGGACAGTGTCTTCCTGCCAGTGGCCTCCAGTCTGCAGCACCTGTACCTGGACAACATGGGCCTGGAGCAGGTGAGTGCAGTACAGGACACCTGAGGGCAGTGGTATCAGCCACAGGTCCCATCGCCTTCCACGCTGCCCAGGGCTGGTAGCCCCTATAGGGGCATCTAAACAGATGTCCTCAAATTCCCAAGGCTTCAGGAGATGCCCCATAGTCTGGCTGGGAAGAGACTCAGCTGTAGAATTGCCTTACTCCAACCTTGTCC
Source organism: Myiotriccus ornatus (assembly GCA_036023395.1). Taxonomy (NCBI): domain Eukaryota; kingdom Metazoa; phylum Chordata; class Aves; order Passeriformes; family Tyrannidae; genus Myiotriccus; species Myiotriccus ornatus. The sequence continues at coordinate 49,492,489 of JAYRBT010000042.1, forward strand.
AGGGCTCCCCTGGGACAGGCTTACACCCTCCTGTCTTTAAGGACATTTACCCCCCATTTCAGTGGGGCCCAGATAATCTCCTTTTCCCAGCTCTGGCTAGATTTCTCCTTCTCTTATTACAGGCTGTCCTGCAGTACTTTTCACTGCTATTACCCCAAATATCTCAATCCTCTCAAGAGAGAAGTGTTAGCAGCACCCTCATACGGACTGTGTATCTTAGCAGCATCCAGGGCTCACTCCGAGACCTCCTGCATGTCACATTCTTTCCATGAAGACTGAATGGGGGTCTATTGAGTCACAGAATGTGACTGAACCTGCTTGAATTAATTAGCAGTCCCCCCTGTTTAAAGCAGCTCTTTGGGGGGGCCTCCAGGCTCAGAACAGGCTCCCAAGCTGATTAGCAGTGCAGGGGCAGAGAATTGCTCCCCTGCTCCCATCAGGACAACCTGACTCACCCTCCCTCTGTTGCAGATTTCCTCTCGTGCCTTTGCTGGCCTCGGTCCCAAGATCAGAAGCCTCTACCTGGAGAGCAACAAAATGAGCAACATCCCCAATATGAGCAACTTCACAGGTCTGGAGATCCTCAACCTGCAGGATGTACCTTTCCACTGTGACTGCCAGCTGCTTCCCCTGCACAGGTGAGTGCTGCAATGGGGGAACAGCCTCAGGGATCAACCTGGGGGGCAGTTGGACCCTACCGTGCTGGAGGCACAAGCTCACGGCATGCTGGCCATTTTGGGTCCTCTGCCATGGTGGTGATACGGAGCATGCACCTATGTGCAAGGATGGATGTAGCCTGGGCTTTCCTGGTATGGGGAAAGCAGCCAGAAGATGGGTTAGGCAGATATTCAGATATTCAAAGGTCACCAGGTGAGAGCCTAAGCAACCTGGAGTGACTTTGAAGTGATCATCCACTCACGGGCAGAGTTTCACCTCTCCCTTCGCCCTGTTCCATTTTTTTCCCTGGTCTTCTGCCACATTTCCAGGTGGATCAACAAACTCAACCTCCGTGTAGGGGCCACCTGTGGGTCCCCTCCAGAAGCCCGGGGGCTGAAGGTAAAGCTTTCCACCACCTTCCAAACTTGTCCTGGCTGGGGCCGAGGTGATGCTGGGGAAGCCAATCCTGAGAAGACTATGGCTGCAAGCAAGCCCAGCAAGAAAAAGAGATCAGGAAAATCTCCAGCCAGAGGCTTCAACAACAGCAGAGCTTAGGGCTTCCTAAGGCGTGCGGGATGCAACACGGCCACGCTCACACCCTGGTGAGAGCAGTTTTTTCTGGACTTGTCCCCACCATGGAGACATGGATATTGCCCAAGGCTCAGACAGAGCCGGGTGCTACCAAAACAATGCTGATTTGCCAAAGATGCAGCATTTGGTTTTGCAGGACACGGCGGCACATTCTATAGGGTCTGCAGTATGCTTTGATGACTCAAACAACTAAGCCAAATACTTGTTTTTATTTCCCATGGCTTCCTCCAGCCATGTGGAAAGGCTGATTCCACAAGTTTGTTTTTGTTTTTAAACGTGCCGTGCTTTCAGCTTCTGAAGCCATTGAAGAGCCCCCAGGTAGGACTGCAACCAGCACCAACCAGTAAGATCCAGCACTGGTGCAAATCTTATGCTAGAAAACTTAAAAATATCAGTGAAAGTATTGCCTGAATTCTTAGCAGCTCCTCAGAATTAAAGCATAAGCAGATTGAAGCCTTTTTATTTCCTGCAAAATGCAATCAGTGGTCTGATTGGTGAAATGGGATCAGTGATCCCATCATAAGCAGAGTGCCAAACCCTTTCCCAGGGAAGCCTAGGTTGGGGTGAAGTTCATACAAATTGAAAAGGCTTTAAAAGATAAGCATTAAACATGGAATTATTACAGAAAAAAAAACAGGTGAAAGAAAGCCAAAGGCATTTGGAAATTATCATCCTCTAAGGAGAGGTGGCCCTACAAGCCCAGCTGTTTGACAAGGCTGGGAAGAGGTCAGCCCAAGAGAGAGGGGAAGAAAGAAAGGCAATAGCTTTGCCCTGAAATGAGATCCTCCCACACTGAAACCTACTGCAGAGCCACCAGGACATGCAGCTAGCCAAAGTGAGGACTCGCTACATGCTTTCCATAAAAACTTCCACTTCCCCCAACCATGCTGACTCCATCACAGTTCTCCCAATAGCCCAGGGTCCTCATGGGGGTCACCTAGGGATGGCACAGCTCTTGTGCCTGGTTTGACACAAACCCTCCACAGTTTTTCCATTTGTGTTTCACTGCTCCTGCCAAGGCCCTTCTTCCCTCTCCCTTTAAAAGCTCCATCTGGTTCTTTAAAAGGAAGAAGAGGAATACTGTGTTAATTATTCCCAGTATCTACCCTGTCTTTTCTAGACAGTTAGCTTGCAAACCTTATTTTTTGGTCACAAACCATTCTGCAAAAGGTATTGTGGCATCCCAAGCTCTTGGCCTGGAAGCTGGAGGGGTGCGTGGCCCAGGAAGCCACTTTGTGGCCAAGGCAGCATCCTCTGCAGCCACCATTTCCCTGTTTCATGCCAGGGTTTGCCAAGGCACTTGCCCTGCAGCTGCCTGGCCCTGCAGTGGCCCTTCCTTACCTGCAAAAAGTTCTCAGGAACCTGCTACAGAAGATTTAAAGCTATTTCTCATCACTGTTGTCATATTCTTTCCTGAATTCTGTCCTGAACTTTGATGGCCAGTCTGGGGAAAGAGAGGAATGTTACAGTTTTGCCCTAAAATTGGAAAAGGCATTCCCTGTCTTCAGTTATCTGATGCATTCTTGTGATATTTAATCCTTACACAGAACTGGCAAGTAGACAGAGGTGAGTGCACGAGAAAACCTTACTGCATGCTTAAAAAAACCCCCCAAACCCAAATCCATTTTACTTATTCCTACCCCTTACAGCCCTCTTCTCCCCATTTTGGCTAACCCTGGTATTTCAGTGACCCAGAAAGCAATGACAAGCTTTTGGCCTCTTCCTCAAGTTTAATTCACAGGGCTTTAGGGTACAAATCACAGATGAAATTTACAGTAGGACTGTCAAAAAACTAAAAAAGCAAATCAAGGTCCAAGTCCTCTGCAGCTCTGGGTTCAAAAGTAAGAAACATTAACAGAAGATGCATAGTACAGATCAATGTCTGGCTTTGAGGCTGGTGCCATTGAGGTTTTGGCTTTTATGACAATGGGATGTGCTTTAATGATTGCAGCCCATTAGGAAGGGATGAGATCCACCTGTCTAAAAAGGGCAAGAGAATCTTTGGCAGCAGGCTGCCCAGTTCGGTAGGACAGGTTTTAAACTAAAGGACTCGGGTGGGGGAGGGTGGTGATCAAAACACCATTGCTTCCTACTGGGGAATAGGCCATACCAAAAGGGCAGTGAAAGATGTTCCTTGACTGCCCCTCAACTTGGGAATCAAAGGGTTAACCCACACCGAGGGTGTTTATGGTTGTGGTCTTTTATTCCCCTTCTAGGGAACCGTGTTTCTTTATTAAACTGCAGGTGAGGGGGAGCGATATTGGGCTTATTCCTGGTAATTTGGGGGATGGTTTGAAAAGGTTAGAGGGAGACGGTGCTAACGAGGCCCCTCTGCAGGTGACTCCAAGAGGTACTAGACACAGTGGAGCACACCCGCAGTCTTACACAGGTGACACGGCTGATAGCCCAGCCCAGGTGCTTTTACACCAAAGCGCACAGCACGGGGAACAAGCAGCAGCTGGAAGTCACTGTGCTGCTGAAAAGTTATGACCTTGTTGCCATTACTGAAACTTGGTGGAACAAATCCCATGACTGGAGTGCGGATATCGATGGCTATGGGCTATTCAGAAGAGACAGGAAAGGAAGAGGTGGAGGGGTTGCCCTCTACTTGAAGAAGACCGACTGTGAAGAGCAGTCTCTGAAGAACAGCCATGAGCATGTTGAAAGCCTGTGGGTAGAAATCAGAGACTGAGGCAACAAAGGGAACCTTGTGGTCTGAGTCTGCTACAGGCTACTTGGTCAAGGGGAGCCCACTGACAAAGCCTTCCTGCTCCAACTCCAGGAGGCATCACGCTTGCAGG
>JAYRBT010000042.1:49496637-49529844 GCA_036023395.1 Myiotriccus ornatus
GCTGCATCAGAAGCAGCCTGGGCAGCAGGTCAAGGGAAGGGGTTCTGCCCCCCTACTCTGCCCTGGTGAGACCCCACCTGCAGTGCTGCATCCAGCTCTGGGATCCCCAGCACAGGAAGGACATGGAGCTGTTGGAGCAAGTCCAGGGGAGGGCCACCAAGTTGATCAGAGGCATGGCGTACCTCTACTATAAGGAAAATTGGGAGAGTTGGGATTGTTCAGCCTGGAAATGAGAAGGTTTCCGGGTGACCTAGCTGTGGCCTTCCGGTACCTGAAAGGAAAGATGGGGCAAGACTATTTACAAGAGCATGTAGTGACAGGACAAGAGGGAACAGGTTTAAATTGAAAGAGAGTAGGTTTAGATTAGATATTAGGAAAAACTCTTTACTGGGAGGGTGGTGAGGCATTGGCACAGGTTGCCCAGGGACATTGTGGATATCCCGTTCCTAGAAGTGTTTAAGCCCATGTTGAACAGGGCCTTGAGCAACCTGGTCTAGTGGAAGGTGTCCCTGCCCACAGCAGAGGGTTTGGAAGCAGGTGATCTTCCAGGTCCCCTTCCAACCAAAACCAACCTATGATTCTATGAAAAAAGGTCTCCTGCTCCTTCAAGAGGCATCAGCATCTCTTTTTTTTTTTTTCATCTCTTTCCATCCTTCCTGTCCTGACTTTCGCTGGGGCTTGCAAAGCCTAGACCAGGGAACACAGCACCAGTGTCCTACAAGGGCAGCCCCTTTCCTGACACACGGGGCCTGCAGCCATCACCTCAATCTACAGCTTGTCACCTCCAGCCACAGCCAAGAACCCAAACTGCCCCTTTGTGTTCTGGCAGCTTCTCTGCCCATTGTGAGCTCCCGCTTCAAAAGGTGCCTTCAAAGTCAGGCACACACAGCCCCAGCAGCCACGCTGGTCATTCTCCTCAGTGTACCTGTGGCCTTTCTGCTGTTTCCCAGGGTTTAGCATTACAATTCTGGGGGAAATTTTCTTGCACACCAGGAAAGCAGAGTTGTGGTGCTGCAGGGCGCTCTGCTTTAAAAAGGGGAGGCCCTTTTTAGTATTCTGCTTCTCTCTGCCAGGACCTTCCCCAGAGGACTACAACGTGAAGCTGCTGTGGGCAGCTGGGGGATACTCCAGGATCAGTCTGTGTCCTCCTGCTTTATGCTGCTGATGGGAACAGGAAGCCCTGTGTCTCCAAACTCTGTGTCTGAGGGGTCGATGGTTTCTTCTTTCACCTGCACGGCAATGACTAGCAAGAGACAGAAAAAGAAAGGGAAAAATAAGTAAATAAAATCAACCTCCAAACCAGCTCTATTCATGCAGATACTCAAAATGCCCCAGATTTCCAGCCCACTTCTTGAGGGTACCTCACCACAGGCAGCCCTGTCATGCCAGTGCAAATTGATCCATGGTCACAGCACCAATCAGGACAGGACTAAACCCTGTCGGCATTCAGCTGCTGGCTCCCAAGAACAACTTCTCCTAAGGGACAAAAAGCTGGTGTAGTCCATTCTCTACCTGCCTGGGTTCACACAGGGGAAATTTAACTTCAGTGAACCAAAGAGACCTTCATGACGCTCCATCCCCATGTGCACAAGGCACCTCCCCCACCCTCCTCCCCAGCACCCACTAGGGTTGGCAGGTGACCCATCCACTCTTCTGGTCACCACAGCACAATGGGCTGTGTTCACATGCTGCAACAGCCCTTAGGGGGATTGGGATGTGACAGTCAGCTCTGCCATAGTCACCCTGCCTCTCTTCCCTAACCGACCTCACACAACCAGACTGCTCAGTAGGGCAGCCAGGCCCCTCAGCAGACATCAAGATATCGAGCTGTACTGGTGCCACCAAACCTTCTCTGAAGCAAGAAGTTTTTGCTTTTCCCAGGGAAGCATGGGAAACCCTTTCTTCCACTCTCTCTGTCTCTGGACGAGCAGGGAAGGACATTTCACACACTGCTGCTGTTCCTTGCCCGGGGCCACCCATGACTTAATGGCCAATGGGCAGCACAGGCCTCAGGAGGGTTGGTGGCATGCAGGGTGTACACAGGAGAACTGGATGTGGCTGCTGGATAGAGTAACTCACTCCCTTACTCTCATCTGGTGCTGGTTCTGGCAAAGCCTGGCTGGCAGCTTTTGCTTCTCGTTTTGTATTCGAGGTGGAAGGCTTCTTGACAGTCTGCTTGATGCTGCGGACTTTGGCAGGCAACTTTTTTCCTTAATAAAGAGATAACAGAGCATGGGGAAAAGTGTGTTTCTTTTCCCCTGTAACATCAGCAACCCTGCTCCACTGAGATACCACAGGCCAGGGACGAGCACAACTGAACAGAAAGCTACATGGTCATTAGCTGCCAACTGGTTACATGACAGAAATAGCCTTCTGGAGAAAAATTCTAATGTCATCATCTCAAAATATGCTCCTTCGTGTTCTCCTTCATTAAAGGCAAGGCACTTCAGTGTGTGCTTAAACTCCAAGGAGCAGGTCTTGTTGGAATGAGTGTGGAGTCAGCTTTGCTTACCTGTCTGGCTCTAGTCCTAGGCAATGAGCTTGTTGGCTGCAAGGCACGGACACTGTAACCGTAATGCTCTCATTTTTAGCTGACCTTTTTATTTAGGTTGAACATCCTTATAGTCTTTAGACGTCCTTTCCTGTCCACCCCCCCGGAACAAGTTTCTTGTCTGTCTACATGATTTGCCACACCTACTGCAACAATGACAACAACAGTGACAAGATGAAACAATAAAATGGTCCAGCCCCATTACTGGCCTCTTCAGCCATCTTAAGGCCTTCTTTCCCTGAGCACAAAGCAGGCAGGGTTGCTCTCCAGCTACCCTGAAGCTGCAGCAAACATCTCCCACCGACCATGGACATAGTAGGGAAAGCAGCACAACCTCACACCTGGAAGCAAGTGCCATATATACTTCAGTCAACAGAAAACAGACTGCAAAACAGATCCTTCCCACACACAGCTCTCTGCTCTTTAGGTAACAGGGCAGGTGAGAAGGATGAAGCTGTGCTGGCAAACCCACAGCTGACTGAGGGCATCCACAGCAAGACAAGGCCTCTCTCTCCTGCTCTGATGGGACATGGACAGGGTTCCTCTAACTGGGCCCAGCCTGCGAGCGAGCGGGAGGGCACTAATCAAACATCACTCACTCTTCTTTCCATAGGGTTTCTTCTTCTTCTTGGGCACCTCCTTGGCCTTCACTGGAGTTGTGGGCTCTGTCATGGAGACGAGAGGGAAACGAAAGCCAAGTCCCATAACCAGTAGGTAACTGGGATGAAGTGACAAAAGCGAGAAACAAGATATACCCGTCCCCCCAAGCCAAAGACCTCTTCCCAAGTCAACCAGCTGAGGGGAAAGCAAGGCTCTAGCACAGATGCTGTCTGTGCTTCCAGGAGAGGGCCCAGGGCGGCAGACTGGGGTAGCACAGGGGAGAGAGGCCCAGTACAGACTTGGCAGGGGCAGTAAAGAAACAAGATTCATAGTCTTTGACAAGAAGGAAAACACCTGCAAAGGTGAGGCAGTGGCCTCCCTGTGACAAGGGAAGGAATAAACTCTCGAGACGATGCTCTTACCTTTTACAGAGAGAGTTGGAGAGTTGATGAGAAAAGGGAGCATGGGCCAAACTCCCCCTGCTACCTGGCTAAGGGTATATATAGATACACTTAGTAAAAGGGAGCTGTGCAGGGATAGGACCACCTGGAACTCTACCTCTCCACCAGACTCCTCCCTCTGCCAGCAGCTAGAATGTGGCAGCAGAGGAAGATTTATGGTAGCCGGTGCAAATCAAGGAGGCCATACGCTCCTCCCTACTTGGCTCAAAAAACAAAGAGCCACTCGCAGAACAGGAGGGTGGAAACCTTTGTCTCTAGCGTTAAAAACCACAGTAAAATCTTCACTCACCTGGAACAACAGGTGGTTGAAGCTGGTAGCCTGTCAGCTCACACCACCCCACAGGATAAATGTCTGGAGACTCGCAGTCCACCCACTGGTCATACTCGTTGTCCCAGCCATCGAAATGGATGCTAAGGAGACGCTGGACTACACGCTTCACCGTGGCCACGCAGATGAGCCGGGGCTCCATCAGGTCCACTGCCTCTACCTTCATGCCTGCCTTAAAGCCGTGGTTTGGACAGTCCTGGGTGCATAAAAAATGAAAAAAGAAAACCCAAGGCCATTTTACCCAGTCCAAACCTGTATCTGGCCATCAGGACACGAGAACAGGCCAGCCTCCAGCCTAAAGCAAGCAGACAGAGAACAAACCCACAGATCCAAAACCAGATCCAAGGCCAGCTATGGCCTTAGTCCATCTCAGTCCAGCCTTTAGAAGCAAGATCCTGACCTGGGGGGAGCAGCAGGCAGCAGTTAAGGGACACCTTATGATCAAACCCCTTACTTGACATACCCCTGGGAAATCAGAGAAACCAGCACAGGCCCAAGTGCTTCAGCAGTTTTGCTGATGTAAAGCAGCCCCCACCCTCCACCCAATGTGCCAGCCAAACAGCCACAGGCTGTGCAGAACCCACTAGGAGCCTGGAGCTCACAGAAACACTAGAAAATCACAGGTCTCACTCAGAGGGACCAAGACATCATTCCACCCACAGAGGCAGGACACTGATGTCCCAGCCAGCAAAACAGGGCTTTTACTTGGAGTTAACATACCCCCAGGCCTCGAGCTCTCCTTAGAAGTGCTGACTGGTAGCAAATTACAGCCCAGCAGAGACATTGGGTATTGTCTAGCCTGACTTCAGGATGGCTTTTGACACTGCCAACATAAGATCCTGATAGAGAAGATGATTGAAGTATACAGGCTCGGTGAGGAGACAGACAGATTGAAAACAGGCTGAGTGGCTGGGCCCAGAGGATGGTTATTAGTGGCATGAGTCTAGTTGGAGGCCAATAATTAGTAGTGTACCCTAGGCGTCATTACTGGATCCAATCCTATTCAACATCTTCATTAATTATTTGGATGACATGACAGTATCATGTCAAGCCAGGCACTTTTGATAGAAAACTGGGAGAAGAGATCAAATATACTAGAGGGTTGTGCTGCCATCCAGAGGCACCTTGACAAGCTGGACAAATGGTAAAGTCCTGCACTTGTGGAGAAAGAACTCCAGGCACCAGCACAAACTCGGGGCAGACTGACTGGAGACCAGTTTGGCAGAACAGGGCCTGGGAATCCCAGTGGACATCAAGTTTAACATGAGCCAGTAATGTGCCCTTGGGACAAAGAAGGCTAATGGTAACCTGGGCTGTATTATAAGGAATGTTCCCAGCAGATCAGCGGAGGTGATCCTTCCCCTCTGCTCAGCACTGACAAGGCCACACCTGGAATGCTGGCTCTAGTTCTGGGTTCCCCAAAACAAGAGAGACATGGACATACTGGAGTCCAGCAAAGGGCCAGGAAGATGAGGAGGGAACTTGAACACCTTTTGTATGAGGAAAAGCTGAGAGTTGTGAGTGTTCAGCCTGGAGAAGAGAAGTCTCAGGAGGATCTTATTAATGTGTATAAATGCCTGAAGTGAGAGTGCAAAGATGGAACCAGACTCCTCTCAGTGGTGCCCAGTGCCAGGACCAGAGTCAATGGGCACAAACTGACACACAGGAGGTTCCCTCTGAACATCAGGAGACACCTTTTACTATGAGGGCACCTGAGCACTGGCAGAGAGGTTGTGGAGTCTCCATCCATGGAGATATTCAAAAGTTGTCTGGACATGGTCCTGGGCAACCTACGACAGGTAACCCTGCTGTAGCAGGTGTTGGACAAGAAGAACATTCCACCTAAGTGATTCTGCGACAGCTGGAGCTCTTGTGCTCCTCCTTGCTGACTCCAAGCATCCCTACATATCTCTTCTTCCTGCAGCACTCACTGTGTTGAAGAGCCGTGATGGAGCAGGTCTTGATTTAGTCTCTTCCAGGTAACTTTCCCAGTTGAAGGTCTTTGTATCTTGCCCTGCAGCAGGAAGAAATGCTAGAGGTGAAACGGCAGTCACTGGTCGACCAGCTGGGGGAAAAGGCAGAATAGGCAGGAAGGAGGCATAGCACCTGTTTTTGCAAAGCAGTTTCATGAATCAGCGCGTACAGCCTGATCTTGGACATAAACCTAGAGCACAGGTTCCATGGAGTCCAGCACCCCTCCCCCATGGGCAAATACAGAAAAGTGCAAGCTACAGCTCTGAACATCTGTGTCAGCCATAGATCCAGACCACAGAGAAAGGTGAGGAGCAGCAGCAGGCAGGAAGAAATATGTTCAAAACACACTACTAAGACCAATCTTTCTCCCACCAGTAGGAACAAAGGAAGACAGAACGACACTGTACAGAAGTGCTGCAACACAGAAATTCAGAGCAAACCCTTTTGTGTATGGCTAGATGAGGCAGCAAAACCACTCCTAGGGTGACTGCCTTTTATGAGTTTGCAGACCTGAATCTGCAGGTCTCAGATTTATTCATAGGAAGAAGAATAGAGACGACTCCTGACACTGAAGGACTGACTCATGCAGCAATGCCTCTACTTATCCCTTCCCATCCCCCTTCTACTTTATATCTTCCATTCTGTTCAGTTTGGGGACTGTACACCTCTCTCACTGAACAGTCAGGAGCTAACCAAAAGTTGGCATATGGGCAGAGCTCAAGTGGCCTGGCTCTCTGACCTAGCCCTATCTCTCCGAAAAAGAAGCAGACTGGGACCTTGTGTTTTTGACTCATCTGAACCTGACCCTCTCAGAAAAGCACCGCCCAGCAGGTTCTGCAAGCAGGCTTGTAACACATGAGTCCAAATCCCACCTTTTGGAGGGGTCAGGTCGATGTTGTTCCTCTTACAGAAGTTGACGGGGAAGATGGCGTGTGAGGAGGCATGATAGCAGAACCAGTCGGAGCCATCAGTAGACGTGGCTCCATCAATGCTGATCATGAGATACCCATCCAGGAGGACCTGAGATGGGAGGGAAGGGCATGAGTATAGAGCTTTGCTCAATCTCAAAGGATTCTCCCAAGAATCCCCACAGATCGATCACAATTGTCACTAGATAGTAAAATGCAATATTACATGCTCCAGGGCATGCAGTAGCCTCTCCTGATAGGTTAGTCAACGCAAGCTGATCCCCAAAGCAGCAATTTCTGCAGGACTGGGACCAACAGTAATAGCCTTGTGAAAGAACTACGTGAAAAGCCATAAATGGTCAGGAGCTCTGTTCTCCCACACACACACTTTACTGGCAGCCCAGAAATTCTCTACACCAGCCAGATCATGAATTTGTTACTGGGCAGAAGGGAAGGGCACCACCCTTGGATTTGCTACTTCCTACAGCAACAAGACTTGTCCCATCCTCTCACTCATTGGTAATTGGTGCCTACCCAGTGTAATAGGCATGCCCGCCCCATCCTCTTCCATTTCCAAGCAACGGCTGAAGGGAACATTTTACAGACAAAGAACTCTTCTACCGTCCTCCTGCCAAACTCCAAGTCTCAAAGTCCTCTGCTTGGATTCTATGAGGGCAAACAACCTTTTGAGAAAGCAGGAAAAGCCCAAGTTGATGCTATACCTCAGGGCGTACAATGCACCTCACTGAGGAAACCTGGGCAAGCAATTTATTTCCCCCACACTAGCACAAGAGTAGAGCTTACTACCACCTCATCAAGAGAGACTGAAGGAAACACGTCCATCCTCAGCTTCCTGCACCAGTGAATGCTGCCCATACAGAGACTCACCATTCCCCACACAGAGGTCACCTCACAACTCTTGCCTTCTTTCCACAGAGGCCTCTCTTTACACACTCTCAGAACCAGCGAACAAACCTTCCTTGCATGCCCAAGGGTGGAAAACGGGTGGCTGCCAGTCACACACACACTGGACAGCTGGCTTGCAGACCAAGTATGCTCATCTTTATGCCGTCCAGTAAGGCACATGTGGACAACTGCCAGTCTTAATCAGTTTCTCAGACCTCTGAGGTAACACCCCAGTTACCTCCACACACCAGCTGTCTGCCTCTCTCAACAGCCCTCTCCTCTCACTCATGCAAAATCCTGCCCAGTCTTATTCATTTGAAAAGACCTGAGGAGAAGATGGACTACCTCAGGTAAACACAGCAGACCCCCCACTTAACACCCACTGAACTTACCTTGCAAACAGTGGCCACACAAATGTTGCCCAGATTCAGGGGGTCAATAGCTTCCAGTTTCATGCCTTCCTCAAACCATCCACCTTCAGAATAGACAGCTCGTACCTAAGGAAGACTCTGGTGTACCATGTGCTGCCAGGTATGGGACAGTCCCATCCTGACACCAAGCACAGCAAGCGCAAATAGAATTATTAGAACCTTTTCACTTGGCTAAACTCAAGTCGGGAAGAGAAAGAAGAAATATTACAAGAAATACAAAGCAACACAAACCAACACTGTGTTTGTGTCAGCAACCTCCTGCCAAGGCTCTGGTCAGTCAGAGCGCCAGATGCAGCATTCAGCTGCTGCTCCACAGCAAAGCAAGCCCCCTCCTCACCTCAGGCCCTACCACCATGATCCAGCTCTTTGTTGGAACTGGTCTCTCTCATGCAATCATCTTCCCTCTCCAACTCAAAGCTCCAAGCAACTACTTGTCCTTCAGTTGAGTCCCTCAATCTGTTGTTGTCTTTTAGTTCTTCCAGCTTTCTATTTTGGCCTGCTCCTGCCCAACCACAGCCTTGACACCCCAAACACCTTACTGCTCTTAACTGTAAGAGACAAATGAGCCACCCTCAACAACCCACACAGCAGCTTGTACACCCAAGGAAGGAAGTGGTATCACCCTTCCCTTTGCTGTAACCCACAGGGAACAGCAGACTTGTCCTACCTTCTTAAACAGATAGGGGACGGCATCACAGTAAATCTTCCGGAAGGTGGGATGGTTTGCCATGTCATTGCGCTTTTCTTCTGGAAGGAATGGAAGAAACAAAAGTAAAAAAGCTGCAGCAACTGCAGTAAGAAAATATACTGGTTATTCATTTCCTGGAGAGAGCTTAGCTGCTATTAACGCCCTCAGTAAGAGACCATGTAATAGAAAGAACAAGTCACTTCCTCTACACCTTCTCATAAAACAGGCTGTGATGCAGGACTTGCTCAAAAGCAGGTGGCTTTGGTAAAGTCCAGAAAAACACAACCTGATGGCATCCAGTGTTACAGAAGCCAGCATGAATTTCATCAAAAAGACTATAAGCATATGTGATGTTGCAAAGTTTGCATTCTCATACTAAGGGGATAGACTATCTGCTTCAAGTGAGAAACCCTACAACCCCCTGTCTTGACCTGTGGCAGCAGATCACAGGGCTTTTATCTATCCAGGGGAAAAGCAGCAGACCCAAAACCAAGCAGATTTTATCTGTCAGGTCCTGAGGCAACTGTCTGACTCCCAGAATGCCCAGCCTGGAGTCAACAGCAGGGTCTGGACAGTTCACAGCACATCAGAAGATGCTTTCCAGTGGCCCAATCTTTACCTGTCTTCTTTATGTCGTGGCCCACTCTCCGTGACCAGCCCACGGGATGGATGAGAGGACTCCACATGTGGCACCAGAAGTCATCGTCGCTGTCGCCGTCCTCATAGAGGAGTCTCAGTCTGCCCCCAATCACTGTGTCCACCACTGCCATGCGTGTCTGGGACACATGGTTCTTATCCACCACCTCGACCCGCATGCCCTGGCGGAACGGGTACTTCATGCTCTCTGCCATCTGGCAACAACCGATAGAGGAGGTGAGGTCAATCACACTTGGTGTATTCCTTCTCCAAACACTTCAGAGAACAGCTTTCCCCACAGACATGCTGACCAAACTCCGGCACTGCCCAAAGCTGAGTGGGAAGGGATGCGTGGGAGTGGGTTCATCAGGGGGACAGGGAGCTGCCAGCCCCAGCCATGACAGCACGGCTGGGCACATACCCCCTAAGTCTCCCTTGTCATGTGGCCTCATGACAGCTACCCCTGCCCCAACCCAGCAGCTGTGCCCAGCCAGCACCTTGTGTGAACATTCCTAGTGTGAACTGCTGTTCACCAGGAACTGAGTGAGGAATTGTGTGCCTTTTTGAGTCACAAAAGAGACCACAAGGGTTTCACAGATGGAAGCAGCTAGAGGTGTAGCTTCCCAAAGGGCAAAGGAATTTTCAGTTCACTTTAAGAGAGAGGTCAGGTTCTTATTTTCCCCTTTTTACTCTGATCAGAGGTTGATCTACATGATGATCTATCTTTCAACTCTCCATCCAAAGCCAGAGTTACTCTGCAGACTGACCCAAAGACACAGGCATAGGGAAAGAGTCACTGGCTGCCTTCTAACTGATTTTTTTGAGACCTTCTGTTTGTTGATATAGCCTAGTCCTACTCACCCTCAAATGCCCAAAGGCGTTTATAGAACATCTGACATTTTGGAACTGTGATCCTGAATGCTGTACAGCAACTAAGAACCACAAAACAGACTCAGACACCCAAACCAGCCTACACCCGAATCCAGAACTTTTAAGCTAAGGACTTCCCCTTCCACCTCCTGTTCATTAGGTGGGAGTGGAGACATTGAGGGAGGAAAGACACTGTCCATCTTTGTTTCCCTCTACCACTTCCCTTCCAGCTACAAGCTGTGGCCCAGGAACAAGCAGCTACAAACACCCTCTTAACTTTTTGAGAAGCAACATGGGAAACACCAACTACATCAAGGTCTCCAGCTCAGTGTCATTAATTACCTTGCACACAGAAAAACCCATCACCTGCTTTCCTGCCTGCTGTCTCTGGGACCATCTTCCTTATCTGTCATTTCCAAAGCTGCCAACCACAAAAGAGCCTCTTCTCTCTGACAAGGTCTAATCTCAGTGCAGGCTACATGAAAACAACCATGAGAACTAAAAAAGCTCCCAAGGCTACAACACTTCCAGGGAGCCTGTGCCTCTCTCACTCCCTCCAGGCTGCTCTGTTTACCAACACTGAAGGCAAAGGTTTTTGACTCTCAGAGCTATTCTCTGGCACTGAAACAGGATGGGGAAAGGCCCGGTTGCGGCTGCACCAGCCTCTCCTTTCAGCAAAATGCCAAACCTCACCCCCCGTATTTCCCAGCAGACTATGTAACAAGAGCTTTTAAAGCCCACCTATGACCCAAAGGAAAAACTGTCGTGCTGACAGGGCACGAAGGCTGTGCCACTACCCACAGCATCATTACAGATACCTTAGGAGCATGGGGAACCACTCATTGCCCCTGCCCTGAGGTGTCAAGGCACACAGAAATTGCACAGATCAGAAGAGAAATGTTGAGCACACATCTCTTGGCTTCAGCTTCATTTCCCCAATGACAGCCTCCCACATTTACCTTCATGTGGAAATCCACTGGGATGGTCCTGGCTCCCACCAGTTTTTTCATGAGGTAACTTCTCCAGTCAGTGTACTTGGCATGGATAGCTACATGCACACAGGGAAAAAGCACATCTTTACGACTAAAATAATTACAGCGCCACCCTACAGTTTTCCATCACTCCAAGAACCTATTTGCATTTAAAGGCGTTATGCACATTCAGATTCTGTACTCTCGTTCTGCCAGCTTGCCCCCACAACAGGCTGCAAGGGATCACCATTACAGAATGGACTGGGCCAAGCAGACACTCAACTCCACTGATTTAGCTGCAGAAGTGGTAGAAGAACAAAAGCACGTGAGCCACACAAAGCAAATCCCAGCTTGCTGGAATTCTGCTAAACAGGCACCCCTCTCTGAACTGATAGCTGAGCAAGGACTGGAGCCACTGTGCTTCTCAGAGACACTGTCCAGGATGTAAGACCAAAAAGTTCCCCCAAGGTTAAGTCCAGCCACCACGTGGAGTAGAAGGAGGAACAGCCCCCTGCATTAGTCTCCACAGGTCTGACATCAGCTCTGCATCCAGCACCCCCAGGGCTGGCCACAGGGAGGTGCAGAGGGAGCAGCCCAAGCAGTCTCCAGCTTCCCAAAGAACACATTGTTGCTTGTAACTCAAAGCACAAATGCAGCTGTGGTCCTACATACAGTGGGAGCACCTGTCCTCCTATGCTAGGCATAAACCAAGGCTCCTCCATGCCCAGGAACATCCTGATCCCTCTTGCCCCACACTCACTTTGTGGTGGTACCAGGATTTTGCTGTTGATGGCACACCAGCCAATAGGGTGAATATCCACTGTGCCCAAATTGCACCAGAAGTCATGGCCAGCATCATTCTCAAAGCCCTCGTATCGCAGAAGGGCCCTGTATCCTGCCAGGACAGAGCAGACAACCAGACAAAGGCATTAGAGGCCAAGAATTTGGTACCACAGGCTTAGTACCTACAGCATGGCCTTCAGAGCTCTGCACAGATTATCAGAGCTTCTCCAGACATTCTGGAGGTAGAACTATTCCTGCAAATTACCCAACAACCAAAAGAGAAAACACACACTGGTTTCCTCTCACTCCCGCACCCTGGTATTTCCTGTCCCAAAATCCCTCAGCAGATGCAGATCTCCAAAGAGGTGCTGTTTTGCTTGACCAGCTACACTCAGCTCTCTAAAGCTTCCTCAGAGGTTAGCCATCCCCATCCATCAGGAATTACATCAGACACATACCCACGATCTGGATGACAGATGCAATCCAGTACACACGGCTGGGGAGCACAGCATCACTATTCAGCACTTCCACTTTCATACCCTTCACCACATCGTCCCACTGATCAAAGAGCGGCACCTGAAAGATTGAGGCAACCACATCGGGAGAGGGATGTGGACAATGACAGCAGGGTTCAGGCCCTCCTTCTAGCTTTCAGAGACATGTCTTAGGCAGCTACACTTTCACCCTAGGTACAGGTTTACATCTACCAACACCTT
Source organism: Myiotriccus ornatus (assembly GCA_036023395.1). Taxonomy (NCBI): domain Eukaryota; kingdom Metazoa; phylum Chordata; class Aves; order Passeriformes; family Tyrannidae; genus Myiotriccus; species Myiotriccus ornatus. Next base: position 49,509,461 of record JAYRBT010000042.1, read on the forward strand.
GAAATGCAATTGAATTGTCCCTGACATTGCACAGGGATGATCACAGAGGATCCCAAAAGGCAGAACATCCTACAGCAACACTTAACTATTTCACTGCCAGCTGTCCTATTATCCCAAAGAAGCTGCTGCCATTTCTCTACGGTATATATATACTGGCACATATATATATATACACAGGACACATATATATTGGAGGATGTAGCCAGGTGGGTACCAGCCTCTTCTCCCAGGTGACTAGCAGTAGGACAAGAGGACACAGCCTTAAGCTCTACCAGGGGAGGTTTAGGTTAGATATTAGAAAGAAGTTCTTCACAGAGAGTGACTGGACATTGGAATGGGCTGCCCAGGGAGGTGGTGGAGTCACCATTCCTGAAGGTGTTTAAGAAAAGACTGGATGTGGCACTGAGTGCCATGGTCTAGTAGACAAGGTGGTGTTGGGTCAAAGGACTCATGACTCCAAAGTCATTGGACTTGATGATCTCAGAGGTCTTTTCCAACCTAGTTGATTCTTTGATTCTGTGATATGAACACCTAACAATCAATAAAACTGCTGTGTCTGCCTGACCTATCCTAAAGAAAAAAGAAAACGTGGTCAGTATTACCACAGACCACAGCTCAAAAGGAACATAACAAATGAGTGTTACTAGAATCAGACACGCTGGAGGGGCAGCTATAGCCAGGCTCACATAAGCTGTATTCCTGCCTGAGGTCAGGTCCATGCACATGACATGCCCCATGTGCTCTGTGATGCACAGAAAAGTAGAACTCACGTGTTTGAAGCAACTGACAGGTGCTGCCTTGTAGCCGTGCTCCTGCAGGTACTTTCCCCAATCAAAGCCCAGGACGAGTGCTACAAGCAGACACAAGAGCAGAAAATCAGGTGAGATCACAGAAAAGGCACAGAATGCTCAGTTACTTCTGGAATACAGTCTGCAGCTTCCAGGCACTAGGACATTCTGCCCCAGCACTCTGCATTCCAGTGCGTTTTCCCTGGTGGGAAACTAGATGCTGTGAGTGCATGGTCACCAGCCCCTGAAAGAGCTAAAGTATATTATTAATCAATCTTTACTGTCACTTGCTCCTGGGGAAGGGGGAGCAGGAGGAGCAATAAAAGGGTCTGAGTCCAGCCCAGGGCTCAAGCGCTCCAGGGACAGTGCATCCTTTCAGTGCTAAACCACTTTGCAGCTTTGCCTCTCAGCAGCAGCACTGCAGGCTCACATCAGCAGCACTTGCTTCCCCAGAGGGTGCTGGGAAAATCAGAGTAAAGCACTGAGATATCAATCCTACAGTCCCTTCTGATCCAAGGCTCTGCTCCATCACTCCCTGCTGCTGCCATGCCCTGGGGCTCACCTTTTCCCTAACACAGTAACCTGCTGCTCTTTCAGCTGCAATGACTGGTTGTTGTTCGAGTTAATCAGTGAGTGACTCAGGGGAAATGTAACTCCCACAAGCAGTGGGGCAGCAAACAGCTGAGAGCAGCAGGACACCTTAAAGTCACCTTTGCCAGTAGAAGTCAGCATCTCATGAGACTGGGACTACAGAGCTTACACTCCAGGTTGAGCCATATGAGGAGTGAGGATGAGGCTACAATAACGGATGGACAGGAACCCACCAGGGCTCCATTAGCACCGGTAGGGAGAGGAAAAGAGGCATGCCCTGTGTCCTGGCAGCCTGTGGCAGAGCAATCCACACACATCATATCAGTACAAGGCAGTACACCAGAGAGGAGGAGGAGGAGGACTGCAGAGCTTACAGCCCTCACGCTGTCCCTATTTCTGTGTTCCCAGCAGCTGCACCTCCTCACACCTCACCTACACTCACCATCCTGACCTGTCAGTGTCCCATCTGCCAGCTGTCCCGTGCCCTGTGAATGAAGGAAGGCCCCGATCTTGGCCGACCAGGATGCCTTGTGCAGAACTTTAGCTTTCTTCGTTGGTGGTTTCCCCTACAAAAGAAGGAACATTAGGAACATTGGTTACACAGGAGAGGAAGCCACCCTTTGGAAGCAACTGGCCAGCTGGGCATGCATCTCTTCCTTGGGCCAATTTTCAAGTTACTACAATATTTACTAATGCTCACAGGAACAAGAAGAAACAGCATGTAAAAGACCAATGTGTCCTTCCTCAGCTTTTAGGGAGCACCACCTTTTAGCTGGCATGTATTCTCTGGGGACTTCAGGCAGGAAGAACACAGTAATGTCAGTCTGATCTTTAATTAGAGAGCAACCACCCATCCCTGCATACAGGCAAATCCTGCTCCATCCTCAGGAAAGATCAGACAATCACAGAATGGTTTTGGGTGGAAGGAGACTCTGAAGATCATTTAGTTCCAACCCCCCTTCCATGGGGAGGGACACCTTCAACTAGGTGCTCAGATGGTGCTCAGAGCCCCATCTAACCTGGCTGTGAACACCCCCAGCGATGGGGCATCCACAGTGTCCCTGGGAACCTGTTCTGGTGCCTCACCACCCTCACAGTAAAGAATTTTTTCCTAATATCTAATCTAAACCTACCCTCTTGTCCTGTCACTACATGCTCTTGTAAACAGTCTTACCCCATCTTTCTTCTAAGTTCCTTTCAGGTACTGGAAGGCTGCAATTAGGTCACCTCTCTTCCAGGCTGAACAATCCCAACTCTCTCCCAATTTTTCTCATAGGAGAGGTGCTCCATCTCTCTGATCAACTTGGTGGTCTTCCTCTGGACTTGCCAACTCTGTTCTGCTCCCTTGTCCAAGAGGGCAGTCTCCCAGGGGATCCCACTGACAACCTCTCTGAAGAGCTGGAAGTCTGCTTCCCTAAAGTGAAGGAGCCTGACTTTACTCCTTACCTGACCTATATTCCTCAAGACTGCAAACTCCACCAATGCATGATCACTGCAGCCCAGACTGCCTCCGATCTCGACATCCCCAATTTGCTCACTTAGGCTGATGATCATCAAAACTAGTGTCATGTTCCCTCTGGTAGAGCTGTCTATCACCTGGCTTAAGAAGTTATCCTCCATGCATTCCAGAAGTCTCCTGGGTTGCCTACAGCTTGCTGTGCTACTTTTCCAGCAGATGTTGGGTTGGTTGAAGCCCCTCAGCAGGACAAGAGCCTGTGAGCAAGATGGAGCCTGTGAGCAGGATGGAAGGGTTTTAACTCACCTGCAGTCTGGCCAGGATGCTGGCCTTCTTGGAATTTGAGGAGTAGCTTCTGGAGCAGGAGACGCTGCAGAAACGTTTGGTTTTGGAGAAGAAAGCTTCCCTGGTGCCCACAATCCCACACATCTCACACACAGCTGAGAGAAGGAAGGTACAAAAACATGAGCATTTGGCAGGGTCACTGCACTTCAAGGACAGAGCTGAGAGAGGTTAACCCTCATAACACACAGCACCTCTCCCATGTAGCCCAGAAAATGCAGTCTGAATCCAAAGCTGCTCCCAAAGCATCCCCAAGGTGCAGTTATACACCCTTCAGTGCCCCCACCCTTTGCTCCTTCCATCCTGCACATGTTTTAGGCAGAAGAGGCAGTACCTGGCTCGGAGCCACTGTCTTCCATGAGCCGGCCTGTGGATGGCTGGTGCATAGGAGAGGTCGAAAGTTCTCCAGCCTCCCTGTCTGCCACCTCATCGTCACTAGACTCCTCCAGACAGGAGCTGCTGTCACTGCCCATGCTGCTGTTGTAGCACGTGAGGCTGTCATAACCCCCAAAGATGTCCAGTTCATCATCCTCCTCATCGTCATCACCTTCCTCCTCCACCCGCTCCACAGACGAAGTTTTGTGGCAGAAGGGAGACACCAACTGCAAAAAGAGTCAGTCAGAAATGACATTTGACACCCCACTGCACAATAAACCTGCCTTTGCTGCCGGGGGAGGGGGGCTTTTTGAGCCGGCGAGAGGCCTCAGGGAGAGCAATGAGTGCACATAACAACCCCGAAAGGCAGGAGTCTGAATTCCTAGTAGGAAAGCTATTACCCCCACAACAGGTACATATACTGGTATTCCACAGGCTGCATTCTGCTTCCCAAGAGGAAAGTGCCACAGAGCTGCAGCTAGATCGAAAGCAGCTTGAGGAACAGAGAAAAAGTGCAGAGAACTACACTGCCATGCTGATGAAGGGCAGATCAGACTGCGTCCTTCCAGAAAACGTTTCTCCCAACACAGCTGCACAGCACAGCAGTGCAGGCACCATCAACAATAAAGTCCCACGGGTTTCTAGAGCTGAGCAGAAAGCTGCTCTGGCCACCACAGCTCACAAGACCAGCACAGCCTGGAAGTCAGCAGGGCAAACTCGGCTCCGGAGACAGTTCATGTCCTTTGAAAACTGCACAGTCCACAGCATGCCTTGGTTCAGAAATGGCACCACCAGGATGGCAGAACTTACAATAGTTTGTTGTAAGTTTTTGCCTACACCCAGATGCCTCCACAGCTAAACATCTTCACTAGCTCTTCATACTTGCTGTTACAGCAGCAGAGCTGCGAGGCAGAGACTGAAGAAAGAGCACAGAAAGCCAGTGACTGTGTCTCAGAACAGGAGAATCTGGAACTAAGCTCCAAATAAGCATAAAAGCAGCTGGGAAAAGCTGTTAGGAACTCAGGGAGGAGCAGCAAGAAGTCAGCACCAGCACAGGGAGTGACGGAACAGAAAGGAAGACTCCCCCAGCTACATGAGGCACCAGGATATATTGTTCATCCAAGCGGGCAACAACAAGAGATCAGCAGCAAGTCCATCACCTTCCAGTGCTAAATTCCCTCTGATCCCTGGCTCCGGGTTATCATTAGAGACACACGGACAGGAAGACCAGACTTCACTGACTGCTGACACCCCACATCCTCCCTGGCTTTCCCACACGACAGACCCAAGGTTCCCCGCTGCTCTCTGAACAGAACTGCTCTCCTGCGGATCCACGCCCTCACACAGCATTCCTGACGCTTGAAAGGCACGAACTTCTCAAAACCCCCCATTTTTATCGCCTTACGGTCCCTGTGTGGGCGTGCACCTTCCACCAGCTCGTAGGACGAGAGCATCTTTGGATCGTTACTCTTCCACCACACGCGAATGAACCTTCCGGACACTTTACGAGCCCTCCTCCAAGCGAGGGCAGCACCGTCCGGACCCTCCTCAGGGAGGCCAGGGGGACGACGGGGCCCGTCCCGCCGGGGTTAGACCGACCCATCGCCGCCTTCAGCACCGGCCGAGGCCGAGCCCGTCCCGTCCCGTCCCGTCCCGTCCCGTCCCGTCCCGTCCCAGCGCTCACCTCTCCCCGGTCCCGCTCCATGGCTCCCGGGACGCGATCACCCGCCTCATGCGCGCCCAGCGGGCCCCCCCGTCGGCGGCGCGCCTGATTGGCGGCAGCCGCGGAAAGGACAGCAAATCAGCGGAGGGCTTATTCCCGCCGCGCTGCCCGCGGGGCACGACGGGAGCTGTAGTTCCCGTCCCGCGGCCAGGGCTCCACCCCCGGCTGGTTAGCGAAGGGTCCTCACTTCCCCTGCTCCTCTTTTTAGCCACCTCCAGCATTTGGGGAAGTGTGGAATATTAGGACCTGTTGCCACGAATCCAGGGATAGTGAATTCTCTATTGTTCTGTGGAGTCACTGCTTTAAGAAACAAACCAGAGACCTTATTTAAGAACTTAACATGAAATTTTAACTATTAGATGATTTGATTTGACATTCTCGGCAAGAATTAATCTCTCTCAGTACGCTTTCTTGTTTTCCCTCAAATAGTCCTCAGCTATTCTTGTATCTTCACCTTCTGTCAGCAGCTGCTGGGGCTGGTTTTGGGTTATCTTCTGCCTCCCCGGCTCCGGCGCTTCCCTAAGTCTGGGTCAACACTCTCGGCCCCAGAATCATGGCACGGTTTAAGTTGGAAGGGACCTTAAAAGTCATCTATTGCCGACCCCTTTGCTGTGAACAGGGACACCTTCCACTAGATGGAGTTCCTCAGAGCCCTGTCTCCAGCCCAGCCTTGAGCACTTCCAGGGGTGGGGAGTCCACAGCTTCTCTGAGCACCCTGTGCCAGTGCCTCACCAACCTCTCAGCAAACAATTTCTTCCTAATATCTAATCTGAACCTGCCCTCTTTCAGTTTAAAACCATTGCCCCTTGTCCTGTCACTATCTGCCTGTATAAAAAGTCCCTCTCCCCACTTTTTATAAGCCCCTTTCAGGTACTTGAAAGGCTGAAGTGAGATCTCCCTGACGCTTTCACTTCCCCAGGCTGATCAACCCCAGCTCTCTCAGCCTTTCAAGAAGCTTATGTAACAACATCACAAATGATAAAACACCCCAACAACACCTCAAACTTCAGCCCCACAGACAGATCTGATGCCCAATCACCATCAGTGTGGGGGTCCGAACACAGTGTCCCTGAAAGTGAAAACAGATGAAATAGGAAAATATGAAATAAGAAAAATGAAACTATGAAGCATGAAAATATGAAAGCATAGTCAAGAAGCGTCTCAGTGTATGTCTCTGGCACTGATTCTCTTTTACTCAAAAGGTAAGTCCCCCAGAGCTAGTTCTATTTCCCTTTTATTTTGTTATCACTGTCATTTTGTTGACATTGTAAAAAGAATAAAGAAAAAATAAAGGCCTTACTGAACATTCCTATTCTGTATAGACTTTGCAGTGAGTAGCTGAACAAATAACATGTGAAGCACATGTTCCTCTCTCGTGCCTACTGTACAGCCTTAGCTGCAGGTGAAGGTAAAGCAGCATGGGAAATGTTCATTCCCAAAGCTTAACCTTACTGTTACACAGAAAATGGCTTTTAAAATATTTAAATAATGGAGTTAACAATGAAATCAATTATAAAAGGCTGTTATTCTTTTGCAAATACTGCTAGACAGTGCTCTGCATGGCAGACCAGAAAGCTGTTTCCAGAAAAGACATAGATACAGAATTAAAAAGTTCATTAAGTCTTTCTACTGCAATAATCTTTCATGGAACACATTGTGAGGTATAGCTGCTGTGCACCCCCTGCTCCTTTCCCAGAGCAGAACAAGCAGCACTGCTCCCTTAGGTCACAAACAGGCTGGTTCAAGGTTTTCTGAAGGCTTGGGAAAAAAATGAGTTCTGTGTCGACACGGAACAGACTTAAAGGCAGTCCCCATCTTAGGGCTGTTCATTTGTCATTACAGTTCAAAGTAAGCCTTTTCAATAACTAATAGTATTTAAATAAATTAATTTTAATGGGAATCAAACTCAGTTTGATTCAGGAATACTTGTTCTCTTAAATAATAAAAACTCTGTTATGTAACATGAATTGTAAGATCTTTGCAAAGACAGTTCCTTTCTTTAGGGAGAGAACAGCACCAACAATCTCAAGAAACTAAACCCCAAAACTTAGATTAGACTTCACTTTTCCTATCATCTCCTTCCCCATTACTGCTCTGGGCTCGGTCCCTGTTTTGATGCCATCTGCAATAAAAATTTCAGAAAGATCAGTACAAAAAGGCTGCTGTTGGGTGAAACCACAGAACGAGTCCAAGATGCAGTGGGAGAGAAAGATTCCTCGCAGAAGCTCTGCACTTTCAGCCAGAGGAGCAGGGCTGGCAAAGAGCTTTCTTCTGGAAATGCCACTGTCACTGCCTTACAATTCCTGCCATTTCCCTGGGGACTGCTGGGGCATGGAGAGGAGCAAAACACCCACTAACAGATCTTGTGGTTGCATCCCACCCAGCTCTGTGCTCCCAAGATACTCCAGAGCCTGTCACCACCCAGCACACCTGGGGAAAACAACAACCTGGGCCATGCCAACTTCACTGGGAGTTAGAAAGGGCTTCAAAGATAGCTGTGGGAGATGGTGCCAAGGGTAATTTCTCCACCCTCTCCAAATCCACCACACTCCCTGCAACAGGCAGAGTAGGCTGGAGCCCAGGCTGATTGCTCATGGGCTACCCACAGCACCAGTCACAGAACAGGCTTCCCTTCCAAACATGCAGCCCTCACAGGATCCCTGCTGGGGAGTTATAAGCAAGACCCTGTCCTAAGGGAGTGCAAATGAGGCAAGTCCAGCAAATCCTTACAACATTTCTGAGCAAAATGCCAGATCGCAGTCGGGCAGGCAAATGCCAATGCACACACCACGCCTGCAGGGCTGACGGAGCAGCTCGGCGCCTTTCCAGCCATGATGCAGGCACAGAGGCTGCTGCAGCCCCGTGGATGGAGCCTGTTGTGCTCTCTCACTTTCAGGGGCTGGGCTAGGCTCTGTCTCAGGCCGGGATCTATGGCACGTGATCTGCTTTGACAAGCTGAGGTAGGAAATGACTCCTTGTGCAAGCTGACAGGGTGGCGTTGTACGAAGGCAGCTGCTGAAAGGCTTTATAAAAACAAACATTCCCCAGCCAGGGCACCCCATGGCTGCTCTTCAAAGAAAAGCTCATTTTTTGGGTAGGAAGACTCGTCACACACTTAGGCAGAACTGGTCATTAGGAGGAGACTCTTCTGACTGCTGCTGTCTTTCAGTACAGGACCAGCTCCAGACTGTGCAGAGGGGCTGGGCCGGAGTCCTTTAGTTTGGCTGGAACTGGGAGCAGCGCGATCAAGGACATGGTGTGTGTAAAAAGACCATCTTGGACACAGGAGGTGGAGTTTCTTGCGGAGAAACTAGGTGTGTGTCAATCACTGGAGAAGGCTCTGGAAAATGAAACAGAAGCTGGAATGGCTGTCACTGCCACATATCTAATTCAGCCTTGTTGTGGTGCTGCCACTGCTTGTAAGAGGACACAAGCTCTGCACTAAATGAGCTTTGCCTGGACTTGTCTCAGCCTTCCAGGAGCTTTGTTGTAGATTGTTTCACTCTTACAACAGTTGTCTGATGACCAGGAGACTGTTACCAGCACTGTCTTGGGTTTTGTGCAATTATCTGGTGTGACACTTGCTGTGTGTGTGTTATTGTAAATGATAGAAAGCAGGCGCTAGGAAGAATCCCGTCTAAGTGCTGGGCCTGGAGCACAGCTCCTGGAGAGCAGAACAGCAGACACAGGAGGTTGCACAGTGGGTGTGCACAGAGGGGGCCAGGGGGTGGTGGTGTGTCACAGGGCACGGGCTCCCACAGGCTCTGGAACAGCTTTCCCTGTAGTGACAGAGCCTCTACCCAGGCTGAGCTCTTGTGTGGGAGGATATGGCTCTGCAAGTCTCGTGCTGCAGGGAGCGTTGGAGGCTTCTTGCTTTGGCTGAGGCTGGGGCAGAACAGGATCTTCTTGGAGACCCTGCAGTCTCAAGAGCCTGAATGTCCCATGTGTACTGAAGGCAGAGTCTGTGCTCACTGGATTGGGAATCAATGATGAAGGCTGGAAGCTTGTGACTTGTGGCACCAGGAAGATGTTTCCTATTCCACCTGCACACATACGGGACAAGAACAGCATCAATTCAGTACCCTCTGAGCACATGTCAGGCTGAGAGCTTGGAGTTTCCAGTGAAACAACTGAACAAACAGCAAGGAGCTTTCCAGAGAAACATCTGACCTGCCTTAGCCATGCAGCAGCACCAGTGGAAGTGCTGGGTGCTGGCAGTGAGAGACTCCCTGCTGCCGGGCATGGAGGCCACCATCTGCCAACCTGACAAAGGAGATGTGTTGCTTGCTGGGTTCTCCCATCTGGGATGGTATGGAGAGCCTGCCAAGGCTTGTCCAGCCCTCACACTCTTATTCCTGCAGCTGCTGCTCTTCCATGTGGACATCAGTGATACTGCCAGGGGAGACTCTGGGCATAGCAAGTGTGACTTTGTGGCTCTGGATACAGTGGCTGGGAGTTTGGGACCTGAGTGGGGGAAGTACCCGAAGGGGAAGAGATGCAGCCTATGGATCAACAACTGGTTGTGCAGCAGATGTCACAGATTTATGAAGGGGACATCAAGCTTAAGCAACGTGACAGCCTTTTGGGATGTTTGGTGAATGTGAGGATAGCAGCAAATGTTTATCTTGAACTTACTTAAGGCTTTTTGACACCATCTCTGACAACTGCCTCACAAAGTGAGGAAGTATGGGCTAGATAAACATGGATAAAATGGACTGAAAGGCTGGGATCACTGGCACAAAGTTCAGTGGAGGCAAGTCATTAGTGACATACCCCAGGGGATGGTACTGGGGACAATCCCTTTTCACATCATCTTCATTAGTGGCCACGATGATGGGGCCAAACACATTCTTGGGAAGTTAACAGCTGTATAAAACTGGGAGCAGCGGTTGATACACCAAAGGGTTGTGCTGCCATCCAGAGGGACCTCAACAGGCTAAAAGAATGGCTTGACAGGAAATTCAACAATAGTCTTTCAGTCTTTCACCTGGGAGGAACAATGCCATATGCATCAGCACAAGTTTGGCAGGAAGGGACTGGAGGGTCCTGGTGGCAAGTTGAACAGTATCCAGCAAGGTGCCCTTTGTAGCAGAGGCAGCCGAAAGCCTCCTCAGCAGTGTTAGGAAGCATATTGCCAGCAGGTGGAGGAAGGTGATCCTTCCCCTCAGCACCCATGAGACACATCTGAAATGCTCCATTCATGTTTGGGCTCCCCAGTACAAGAGAGACATGGACACAGTAAAGTGAGCCCAGACACCTTGGAGGGGGGGGGTATTGCAATCTGCTTTAGGTGACCCTGCTTTGAGCAGGGAGGTGGACTAGATGATCTCCAGAGATGCCTGTCCACCGCAGCCATTCTGTCCTTCTGAAACAACAAGTGGCTCTGTGTAGAACAGCATATCCATGATAACAGAATTAAAAAATAAATACATCAATAAATGCATCAGTGTAGACACAGTCAGGACGATAATGCAGACCCAGGCTATGAGCAATTTCACCAGTGGTCAAGTCACCAGAGTTTTAGGAGCAACAAAGAACAAGGATGTCACAACATATGTAAACCACTCCATAAACAGTAAATTTGGACATAACTGAGAAACGAGGGACCAGGAAAGAGCAAGGTGTATTTTTTTTTACCTATGGATGTCCCCAGGACTGAGGGATAAACCACAAATATTACACTCCTCCCCTTAACTAACTCACTGCAAAAGCAGTGCCCTGGAAGGGGCGGGCATTGGAAAGTCTATGTCACTGAACTGCATATTATTTGATTGGAAGCATTAGCATCGTTGTACCTGAACAGTAAGCATCTGACTAGATTGCTAGAACTTTGAGTGTCAGTTCTTTTTGTTGGTCCAAGAGTCCAACAAATAAGTGGGAGTGAAACAACCTACTCTAACTTGGATGTAACTGAATGGCAAAAGAGGTACAGACGACCTCCTAATTTTGTTGTCTTCCTGAAATCCTACCGCTACTTAGGTCAGCCATAGTATTTCCTCAAATGGGGGATTCCAGCTCTCCAGCAGCATCACGGAAATCAGAAGTGGAGAGATGTAGAGGAAAGACATGCCCTACAAATTCAAGACCATTGATCATCCAGAACACTTCAACAAATTGAATCTGGCTCAGAGCACCTACAAAGAGGGACAGAGCAGCTGTGCTGTCACATAAAATGCCTCATGGCATCCTTGGAAGTTGGAAATCTACAGCTTGTTATTCAAGGTCTCGAGGCTTCCCCACTTCAAATGCTTTAATGCCAGCTGGGACAAATTCTAACCACTTTTTGTGTGCTAACTCAGCAGAACAAATGAAAGCTGTTTGCACTAAAAGCTTTGAAGTCAAGCCTTTTGCAAGTCAGAAAGCTGGGCACACTTTCACTTTGCTAGCCAGTATGTGGTCTCAGAAGGAATTTTATTGATGACCCATCCTGAGAAGCCTCCCAAGGCTGAAAGTAAATCTAGGCATTGGGGGGGGAGGGGGAGGGAAGGAAGAGGAAAGCTTACTGGGGAGCACACACATATAAACCATCCCAGACTGCTGCCTTGGTGGCTTTGGTACAGAGCTGGTCTGTGCCATGCAGGAGTTACGTCGTATGAGGATTATCCAAAGGAGAATACCAAAAGAGAAGGGCTGCTTCCCTTAAGCCTCGCAGGAACTTTCCACTAGCTTGCTGAAGGCTTGCTACCAAAAGCCTTTTCTTACATACAAGAATTCATTGACCTACTTCTGTTTATATTCACAAATCAAGCATTTTACTTCCCTGTTTCTGAAGAGCCTCTAACATCCATTCGCATTGTAACACACCATTATTTTTGTTTGGCACTTGGCTGAGATTCCCATCCATCCATCTTTCCCCCCCTCCATCTTCTTCCATAAGCAGTTTCACGAGGTCAGCTTGTTCCCGTTGTTTGGGATCTTGGATACACTGATGCTCACGACACAGCTGGCGTTACACAGATGTTATGCTCTGGACACATCTGGGTCTTCCAGGCACATAATGCCCCAGAGCAAGTTATTCCTTAGGCAGCCAGCACTGTATGCACATGCACGGCCTAAGGCTGGATTTTGGGAAGCCCCCAGTGAACCAGCCACACACAAGATGACCAGCGCACAACACACGGCACAACGGGTTTAACTCCACGTGCACGCAGCTACGGGCAGCACACACCTGGGTTTACTACGCACACGCTCCAGTGCTACAGCATTCCTGTTGAGGAAATCCCCCTACACCTGGCAGGTCACCAGATCCGACACGGAGTGAGAGGGCACCCCCACCCTGTGCCGGTGCAGCGCCTGCGGGACGTGCACACAGGGTTACCTCGTGCTCACCACTTCGGTGCCAAAAGGCGCACAATGTATTCCAAGTGAAATAGGATCTTTTAATATCACATATCCAAACAATAGTTCTCATTTCAAAATGCAAAATAGGTCCTTTGAAGATCAGCCGCTCCCAAGCTGTGTGAGCAGGGTGGGGTACAGCTGACTGGCACAACTGTCGAGGTCAGACCTCGTTTCTTTGGTAAGATACATGCCGGGAACAACGCGAATGCAGAGCTGTACCAAAAGAGTCCGCTTAGAAGACTAATTATTACTCCACATCCCTTATTAGAGATTTTAAAACAGTCATATACATTAAATAGCTCTCCGACTTCTAAATAGCGAACATTTGAAGTAGCACATATTCTGCTACCCCCACCATTTTAAGAACAAGCAACACATGTGGGAGAGAAGGGAAACATTAAAAACAGACTGTCTGTCTCACACAGTTTATTTAACAATAGGTAATAAGAAATCAATTTTTAACAGTCTATACAGTGATCGAAAGTTCTTATTTATAAGTAACCAACTTTAATTGCATGATTTACAACATTTGAGGGTTTTTTTTTGCTTTCTATTTTCAAGTTTTACAGAAAGTGGAAGAGGGTTGGAAAGGGGCATGGGAGAGAGAAAGCAAGCATAAAGAAGAAACCCCAGGGACTTTTTCTCAGGTTGAAATTATCCCGTTGGAATTGTTTCTTACCCTCTTTTTTATGTTTTTTTTTCCTTTGTTAGATGTAAAAATAACAAAAAAAATTCTTTCAAGAAAACAGAAACCACAATATATATACTACATCCATTTGGCAGCTGCCCCTGTGTATTTGCAAAAATGTTGTCTTCTCTCTACATGTACAAATTACTTTAATACTTGAAGTTTTTTTTTAAGCTCAGACTCTTGTATAGAAAATTCTTGGAGGACAAAAGTAGACTTCAGGAGGGGACTGAGTTATTTAATATTTTTACATTTTTTCAAAGAATTGACATATTTCCAACCAAAGAGGAAAAGATTGGTATTTATTTTTATATATATATATTTATATATGTAATGTTTTTTTAAAGCAACATTAACCCCTTTTGTCCTCCGGTTTTAGCAAAAGGTTCTCCTGTGTGTTTTCTGTTGTTCTGTTTTTGTGGTGGTCTTTTTGCAGTGACATGAAGAAAAACCAGAATAGGGAAAATGTTTAACATCTGCCTCAGTAAATAATAACTATCAATATTACATATTTTCATTAATTTAAAAAAAAAATAAAACCTATTAGAGGCATGAGCAGGGCATCCTTTGGTGAACAACCAAAAGATCATCCTCCTCCCCCAACTTCCCCAACGCACACGAGGAAAAAAAAAACCAAGAAAAAGGACTGGTTATGATTCCAGCCATAACAAAAATATATTCTTTGTACTCTACTGTCCCTCAGGTTCGTTGTAGGTTTGTTTTTAAAACCACAAACTACTGCTGCAGAGTTCAGATGTGTTCCAGGGAAAAATGTTGTTTTAGCTAAGAAAGATTCAAAAAAATTTGTCTTCAGTACAAAAAGTCTTGAGAAAATAAGTTTTTTTATTTTCTTCTTTTTTTTTTTTAAATTTTTTTTTTTGCTCCCAAAATGCTACAGTGTGTCTAGTGTATGTCTAGTGTACTCTGTGAAAGGTTTGAATTCAAGTCTGAGTTCTCAGAGCTGAGCCCCAGTTCCGTGGCGCTTGTACCATGGAGCCCTGCCATGCCGGGATTGCTAGCAAGCTGGGAAAGCATTGCACTCTGGTCCGGGCTGGCAAAGTGCCCTTGATCCATGGGGTTAGCCTGGGCAGCTACCAGTCCTGGATGTGGGGAGCTGGTCTGCGGGGAGACGTGGTGTGGAGAAGGCTGAGGCTGCATCCGAGGGGATGGGCTGGAATGAGGGGGTTGGGACTGGGGCCGCGGTGAGGGAACAGGCTGCGGAGAACGCACTTGATTGGTGAGCGATGAAGGGAGCTGCTGGCCCTGGAGGTGCGGGGACTGGGCCTGGTTGGGGAGCATGTGCTGTTGGGGGCTCATAGGATTGGGCTGAGCTGGGGACCCCATCTGCTGCTGAAGTAGCCTCTGCTGGAAAGCCTGCTGCAAACTGGCTCCCGTCTCTGCACTCATGGACTGTGGAAGTTGGCTTATTTGTCCCATGTTTCCTTGCTGCATCTGCTGCATGTGATGCTGCATTCGCTGCTGCTGCTGTTGGGGATATCCGACACCCTGGGGCTGCTGAAACTGGCTGTGGTTGGCCATGCCCGGTCCCAGCCCCGATCCTGCTCCCTGCTGCTGCTGCTGCTGGTGGCGCTGCTGCTCCATCATTTGGTGCCGTCTCATCAGGAGGTCTCGGAACTGGGGAGCCATTCCCGAGTGATTCATATTCATCTGCTGCGCCTGAGGATTCATCCCAGCCATGGCCTGCTGCGGCTGCTGCTGTGGCTGCTGCTGGGGCATGCTGGGCCTCTGCACTCCCGCTTGCATGGGGTTCATGTTCTGCATGGCTGGGTTGGGGTGCACCCCTCCCTGCTGCCCTTGCATGGCCTGCTGTGGCTGCAGGCCCGGCTGCCCCTGCGGGATGCCAGGCTGACCCGCCATGCCCTGTGGGTTCTGGGACCCCGCGTACTTGGCGGCCCGCTGCTTGATGAAAGCAGCCAGCAGCTGAGGGTTGGAGTGAAGGATGTTAAGCACCTGCTGCTGCTGCATGGGTGAGCTGGGAGACCTGAGAGTCCGCAGTAGATTTTGTAAGGCCGCCTGGGGCAGAGGTGGTTGTTTGGGCTGAGCAGTGCCAGGTACCTGACCCATCCCTGGCTGAGGGGCCATATTCATCGGCTGACCTGGCTGGGCTACTGACATCATGGATGGCCTCTGCATTCCCGGCTGCAGCTGAGCTTGGGGCAAGGCCCCCTGCACCCATGGTGGCTGCTGCTGAATTCCCGCTGGCCCCATTCCTTGATCTATATGACCACCAGGACCTCTGCCTATCTGTGGAGGGTTCATTCCCATAGGTGGCATCTGGGGCATCTGGTGCTGAATCGGCCTTTGGAAGATCTGAACCTGTGCCATCTGGCGCTGGGTCTCCGCTGCCCGCTGGATTTGCATGGCCATTTCCACTGCTGCCGGAGGAGGGCCCTGAACTGGTGGTTGTGGTGGCTGAGGTGGAGTTGGAGGCGTCACCTGGCCACCTGCCTTGCCCTGGGACACAGCGCTGGGGGGCTGAGTTCTTGGCATGGTGTAGGGTGGCATGCTGTTGGGAGGCGCGGGCTGAGGCTGCGACACGGGCTGGGGCGGAGGCTGGGGCTGCGGGGTCTGTGGCGTTGGGGGCTGCTGGCCCGTTGGAGTTGTTGGTGTGGCTGGCGTGGGCGAGGGCAATCCCTGCTGCTGGCCTGCCACACCGGTGCGCTGCATACTCGCCATCCTCCTTCGGAGCATCTGCGCCTGTTGCAGGCGGTGCTGAAGCTGTTGCTGACGGAGCTTGTGTTTGATGTTGAGGCAGAAGGGCACGGGGCACTTGTTCTCCTGGCAGTGCTTCGCGTGGTAGCAGCAGAGAGCAATGAGTTGCTTGCAGATGGGGCACCCTCCGTTGGTCTTGCGTTTGCAGCCTTTGGTGTGTTGGACGACGCGTTTCATCTTCTGACAGGATGGCAGTGAGCAGTTGGCATTCCGACACTGGCAGGCGTGGACCAGAGACTGGATACAGCGCTGAATGCTCAGGCGGCGGGAATCACCAGGGCTCTGGGTGGTGGCAGTCTGCTGGTTGTTGCTCTCATCATCTAGACCAAGACCTAATTTCTCCATCTTGTGGTCATGGTTTTTAGTGTTATAGCAGGTGATGCACAGGTCGTAATCCTGGAAAGACAACAAAGGAAGAGTTATCAGTGTTCCTGAGACTCCATACAATAAAGAAATAAATTATGTCATGCCACCTCAACAAACTACTCCCAGTCTGTTCCAGGCAAATTGTTGCTCTAGGGAAAAAATCTTTCATGCCATATTGAGGTACTAGAGAAGGAATAAATCCAAATTATAGCCAGGGAAAGTGTGTGGGTGTACAGGCATCTGAAAGTTACACAAATACATACACCTTGAAAGACAAGTTCACTCTGAGCTAATAAGCCACACATTATTCAGCTGGGCCAGAAAAACCCCTTTCTTTCCCAATAGGAAAGGAGAAGAAAGAGGCAAAGAACAAATAGCTGCCCATCTGCTCCTGTTTCAATAGAAGAGGGCAAGAGTGGCAGAAGATGTACCAGTTTTCCAAGAAGGAGAATGAAAGCTGCATTTTTAGTTTGAAGATAGGAGTTAAACAACACTGTGTGCTGAGAGAGGAACAGAACAGCATTTACCTTCTGTGAAAGCAACAGCACGTGAGTTTGGGTTCAGCAATTGATCTTTAAGGTAAAGACCCAAGTTTTCAGGAGTCATTAATTTAGAATTCATTTTTTAGTATGTAACAGAACATACATAAAACCATATATATATTTTAACCAGAGCAAATGGAATACTCAAATTTTAAATCAGAGCTTTTCAGAACCAAATCTGAGACAGCTATTCCCTTCCAGCAGGCAAAACCGCTAAGTTTCAAGCCAGATTCAGTGACAGTCCAGCTCCTGGAGGGCACAGCACTGCAGATCGAGTGCAGTGGTCTGGAATAGTGAAGGAGTTACCCAAGTACTGGGATCTGACTTTGTAGCATAGCAAAACCCAGAAAACCAGCCCCATTTACATAAATAGTGCAGCCCAACACTTCTGACTCTGCAAGAAGAAAGTATGCACTGCTCTTCAGAAAAATCAGCTCATTCTACCATTACAGCTTAAGCAAGTGCTACAGTTCCTGACTTAAACAGCAGCAGCACCTCAAGTGAACTACAGGAAACACAATTCTACTTCAGCTCTCCACAGACTGAAAGTAGAAGACAAAAAACACTCCAAGCAGCAGATCAGTAGATTAGCTTGTTCTGGAAAATGTTTTCTCTCGTTTCTTTCTGAACTGCCAGTGGATGAACTGTACAGATCTTTTTCCATCAGTTAACAATGAGAAATCAGTTCATGTAAAAAGCACTTTGGGCACAGAGATACAGGGACAGATGCAGGGAAGGCTTCACCAAACATACCTCACAGACAGTGCAGTGCCATCTGGTCTCCACATGATGCTTGCACTCATTGCAGGTGTAAACAAAGCGGTCTTGGCTCTGGGTATGCAGTTCCACCAGCATGCACATGGTTGACCACTGGGCCCTTCGTAGTGAGGAGAACTCCAGGTGCTTGTCTCTAGCAAGGGTTAGGAAAGCATCACGCCCATCCATCAGGTCACACGGGATGAGTGGGTCAGGCTCAATGATGGGTGGCAAGGAGTTGGCTGCAGGGCCAGCAATGAGACGGATGACAAAGAAGACCTGAAAAATAAAAAAAAACTCATTACACAGAGAGTACAGTTCCAGGAACAACTAATACTTGAATGACGTGCCACCAGGTGGTGTGCTTGGTAAGGACCTGGAAATCTCACACCTCTGGGTGCCCTGCAGGTTTCACCTTCTTCTGAAGCATTAGGTAAGGGGGACCAAACTGAACAGTAAAACTGTTGTGACAATCTAGACTGTTAGGAAGTTCTGCACGAGCGCAGTTGCATTTATCCCCACTGCCCTCACAGCAAAGAGTGCCCAGACCTACTGGCACTTGTCTGTCTGGTGTGCCTCTCAACTCTCCAGCCAAACCTGTATAATTTACAGGGCATGACTCTGAAGTATCAAAGCTTTGTACACCTCTTTATTGAAGTAAAATACATATTTCTCATTCAATGAACTCTTACCTCCTTGTGCTTCTCCATAGTGGCATACAACTTTTGGGAGAGGTCATTGGACACATTGGGCATGCCAGGCTTTTTCTTATTGCCACGACTCAAGCTGCTCTTGTTCTTACTTGTCTTCTTATTGTTCTTCTTTTTGGCATTTTTGCTGTCTCCCTTGCTCACCTAGTAATTTTAAAGACATTTCATGTCAGGTATCCAAGTAACACTTAGCATTCTATTACTTTCAAATATTCTGTAACTGCAGGACAAAACACTTCACAATCATTTACTCTGAAGACACTTATCAGGGTCCCCGGAAACATCAAATTAATTCCATTAGAATCACTCCAAAAGGTATCAAGATCAGCAAAACACACATCTAAAAATAGTGAAAACATAACGGCTAAGGAGGTGCAAGGGAAACATTATTTAATAAAACTTGTCTGATACAGCTGCACACTGAAGAATCTCTTGGACAATCACAAAGGGGTTCAGCAGATGAATTCTCAATGCAATTCAAAAGTAAAAATAAATGAAAAATACAACTGATACCACACAAACTAGAAGTAAAAGACTTAAACCACCTAAATTTAGTTTGCCACAGCTCTCTAAGAGATTTATTTTTAATAGACTGCATTAAACTGATTTTGATATGAAGCTGTTGTTCTGAGTCCAAAAAGCATTAGCAGTGCTATTTCTAGCCTTCACCTTTCTCCTGTCACATCCTGCAACATTCAACAGAACAGGTCAGCTTAATTTCAATTATATTCAGTTAGCAATGAGCATTGGACTGCTCACTGGACTGCTCAGAGGGCACCCCAAAACGTGACAGCATATGATGATCAAGGATCAAAGCAATTCTTATCGAAACAAGCATTTTTCCTACGCTTAAAATAACTGCCAGAATGGAAATTCCCGGTGACCATGAATGACTATCACTTTATTTGACAGTACAATTTATTATTCCCTCATTTTCAAGAGGTAAAACATAGGGTCAGTGAAGAGTTAAAACTACTTTTAATAATAAAGGTTAAATAGTAATGCTCTGCAAGCTTGCTCCACCTCGGGATTTTGGGGCCAAACTGCTGTGAAGGCTCGACTAAATGTTGACCAACCCCACACAGAGAGCTAAGCAATTCCTCGCGAGAGGTTTCTCCTGTACTAGAGAGATGGGAACTTGCAGCTATACCACGTGGAAAACAAACAGTACCTTCCTAAGACAGATGTTAATTAATGCAAATTTGATATCCAGTTGCCTAATTCCCATGTTACTCTTGCACTTAGATTGAACTAAGTCCTTGAAAGAAGGCATTGCAAAGAGCAGCACAGGAGAAGCACAATTTCTAATTGTAATGTTAAACCTAACTTTTTTGATCCAAAGGTCTCTTAGCAAAAACCTTCTAAACCCCAACAAAATCTAGTATCTGATAAAGTGACAAAGCAGTAGCGTTTAAACAGTTAACTAACAAATAGTGTGAGACAAAGTACTAACCTTATCCTAGATTTACCACCTCTTCCATAAAAGCTTAAAAGATCCAAGGATAGGCAGATGCATAAATTCTGCATCTGTCCACTTTCACATTTATTACTGAATTAAGAGGCATACCTTTTTTTTTTGTGGAATGTGAAAACACAGTTGCACATTCTCAAAAAAAACCCTACACAAGACACCAGCAAGAAGCTTCTCTAGTTTAAAGTAGCCCAACAACGGTTTAGCAGTAATTTGTGCTTCAGATCCTCAGTGCCTTAAAGCTAGTAGACAAACCTACTGAGAGTCAAGTACTAACTCACAGCACTCCACTACCTTCTCAGACCATCTGCTAAGAGTGGTGTCAGAACATGTAAGTTAGAAGAAAAGAGTTAGCCACTATTTAAAAGCTAAAACTTAACATTTCCAAGTCAGGTCGAGGTGGCAACATGAACATGGATAACAAGTGGATTTCAGCAGAAAAATATTTAACTAGCAGCTGTTTCAACCTAATTGCCTTTGGTAATTAGATAGGTTTATAGCC
>JAYRBT010000042.1:49529944-49556147 GCA_036023395.1 Myiotriccus ornatus
TGGATTTCAGCAGAAAAATATTTAACTAGCAGCTGTTTCAACCTAATTGCCTTTGGTAATTAGATAGGTTTATAGCCATATGAACAGCTGCTGTTCATTGAAATGTAGCTTAGTGGTATTTTAATAGCTCTAATTTATAAACTGTAAAATTGAAATTCATCTTACAGTGAAAGGTGAAAAGGCCAGTTAACCAGCTTTGGCCCCCTCCTTTTTTTATTATTAGCCACATATAATCCCAACTTTTACATTAGATCATGAAATAGCAGAAGCATTCTTACATCTGTGCTTTCATTACTAGTGTTTTCTTCTCTCTTCCGTTCTTCTTCCTCTTGCTCTAGTTCCTTAATGCTCTCCTCTAGAACGTTAGGCCAGAAGTCCCCTTCAAAGTAAGGTAACTCCTTTGCACTTGTTAGACGATCTTCTGTTGCCTGCTTAAATATATCCTAAAAGACAGCAAACCCACTACTGGTTACCACTATTACAAGTCACATAACCATAGGCAAAGTTCCCAATAAGCGACAAAAAAAAGGCATCAGCAGACCAAACAAAGGAGACCTTAATATTTCAATATATTTTATGAAAGCATATTCTAAGTGCAGATTTAACACTGCATCAGTTATAGTTTGTCAAATACATTTCAAATATTCCCACTTGGAAGGAAGAAATCATTACCATGTGCTGGATTTCAATATGCATACTTACCAAATGGGACAACATAATCACTATAATCTCTACAACAGCTGAAGTACTGATAATTCCAAAGATTTAACACACATCTAACTGCATGGACATGCTAACCCTCCAATTTTATCTAACCCAAGAAGGTTTAAGATTTCATGTATTTTCTTTTGCTCTCTTTTACAGTATTCCTCATGAATTTAGTTTGTTCTAAGGAATCATTTCAGAAGTCTTGCTAGAACAATACCAGAAGCTAAATGCTTTGAAAAGGATATGTTTTAACTCCAAACTTTTAGTGCTCAATTCACTTAAAACTAATGTAGTAAATGCCAAGAATCAGGCACAAGAAGAAAGAAAAAAGGCAAGACAAGGGTGCTCAATGCCCCCCAGCCTAAACTTAACACACCTTGTAATCGTGGACAATGCGTTCTGACACAGACTTGTCCAGCATCTTTTTGTACCACTCTTGCAGTCGTTTGGGTTTGGGTATCTTTTGGTCAGGAGGATGGCAGTGGAAGATGTAGTCATCTCCTTCGCTGGGTGGGCACGCCCAGATGTGTCCAGTAGTATACCTGGCGTGGTTAGACAAAAACGGGACATGTGGGCTCTGACGACACTCGCGCGCTCTCCTCTCCGCCACCAGGTGGCGTCACCACCGAGTTGGCCGCAGTTCCCAGATGGACAATAATTACAATGCTCTGTATTTTAATTCCACTGTTCGCTTGCTTTAATTTCAGTGTTCCTTCCGGTCACGTTTAGGCAATAACATTTTCGTCTTTTCACTCATTTTTTTTAAGTTCAGAGCTATGTATGTAGTGGTCTATATGTAAAATCTGCACACTCTCCAGCCTAGATAAAAACCAAAGCCTGATATGGACCTGCAATTGCCATCTCCCAGTTAACTAATGGGAGAAAGCTGGAGACTGAACTTCAGTATATAAGCTTAAGACAGTGTAGTAATTCATTATCTAGCAACATTTTAAGAACAGATTTACTTAAACACAGAATTTCCACTTTTCTATTGGAAAACCTCTGGTTTTTAACTTTGAGAATCAGTTTTCCAAATTAGTTTCACCCTTATATCTAGGAATAAACAGTCCCTGTCAACCCATGCTATTGAGTGCACATTCTAGAATACTATCAAGATAGATGGCAGCCAAATAGTAGCAGCTGCAGAGAATAAAACTCCAAAGATCACTTCTTCATCTTCAGTTCTCCTCTATTAGTTTTGGAAAAGAACTCCAGTAGGAGGAATAATCAGCTCTCAAGTTAGAGAAAAATAACCATCCTTGCCATGTTAAGAAACAGCTCTGCAGAACCCTACCCCAACCCTGGGAACTGCAGGCAGTTGTCATTCCTTCTGCCTGAGAACGGAGAGATGATACTGCGTGACCAATATTGTTTTCCCAAAATGAGAACCTGATGTTACTCATTAGCACAGAAAATAGCATTAAGCAAAACTGAGGCCAGAGCTCTATAGCAGTTGTACAGACTCGCAGGTTGGAAAATACACAATAAAAGCAGCAGAAAGAAGCCTAATGTATGCTTTCGAAGTACTAAAGAATACTCACTGAAGACAGTAGCACTCACCTCCATTTCGACTCCCCTAACTTTTCTCAAGGACCTGCTTTAAACATAGTCCCTAACAGTTTCTTCACAAATAACTCTCTACCAAGCTACACCAGATACCTTTCACAATAGGCTGATGTTTACTTCACTGCCCTTTCTAACTCAGTAATCATAGTCATTTAATTTCCACCTTTCTCATTACTTCAGTTGTTTTCTGTTCTTTTGTGCTGTCCCAAGTATATTCTCTTTCTCTCCTCACTCTTCAGTTTCTCACCATTTGAACTACTCCTTCTGCCAGAGATTCCTTAGGGGCCTTATACAACTGTTACAGAGTTAACCAGTACAGACAGAATACACTTAACTTTCTCCTTATAAACATGGGTAAGAACTTACTTGCAAGCCCAAAGGAATGACCTAATTAAAGCAGTGGCATTACACAAGGACTGCACTATAAACAATATGGACAGCAAAATTTTATGGACTAGACCATGGCTCACTTTTTCTGCTTAGACTTAAGAAAGTTTTATGTGAGTTTGGAAACCTAGAAATATCTGAAGCATAAGCCTCTCCTGAAAAGCCTGTGATCCATTTTTGTCTCTTCTCCTTTTCAACTATGCACAGTTGTTGCTATGATATTCTATCACCAGTTGATACTCAGGTATCATATTCTGAACTATACAATGCAGTAATTTAATTTGCAATAAAAACTACCTACCACAAATGCTGTACAGAAAACATTAAAAACATACTTACCCTAGTTTCTTAACGTATTCTAGATATCCAATCAGTATTTCATGATAGACAGCAGTCCTCAAGCATTTAGGGCGGAAGAAATGAACACTGTCAAGGTAAGATATATACACTCGCCTAAAAAAGAGAAAAAACAAACCAAAGAAGGTATGAGGAGGTAGAGAGATTTCAAAGTAGTTCTACAAGTTTATTCATGTTATTTTATGCATCTGAAGCATCCATTACAACAGCAGTCCCAAAAGTCTCCGATTGTAATTTACCTCTAGAAATTTGGCCTCCTTTAGATATCCTAACCTCATCTCCCTAAAACTATGCAATCCCTTCCTTGAGAATATTGATAAGTGATCCTTAAGGTGACACTGCCAGCCAGCATCCCCAGGAAGAAGCAACTCTAACCTACTCCCTGCAGAAGCTACTTTGTTTCTAGAGTTTAACAGGACTAAAGGCCTCACAGGAGCCACAGGAAGCTCTATACAGAACTTCAGGAGGTTCACCCAACTGAGACAGTACCGAATTAAATGGACCTTCATTGCGGTTCCTCACCTTTGATTGGGTGGAGGGCAGTCTGAGCCATACTCCTGCACATGCATCCCAAAAAAGCACAAGTCTACACCATCAATCTCCTCAAAGGCAAAAAGAGCTTTTGTTCGGTAAGGGAAAGACTCTGCCATCTCTCCACTGTCCACAAACCTGCAGGTTAGAGGGTAAAGAGGAATACCAAGTATGTTCACATGTTAGAGACTGCATGTTACTAATGAAGGCAACAGATGAGGGTTACACTACTAATTTTAGTGCAAATTTAAACACTTACAGACGACTCAAATACAGGGCATCCACTTTTTACCATGAAAAAGATGACATCACAACAAATTAATATGCTGCTGGAACATGTTTGTCAAGAACTGGATGGTGGTGAGGTTGTGGATACAAAAGTCTTTCTAAATTGGATTTTAGAAAAAAATTTCTTCACAAAAAGGGCTATCAAGCATTGGAACAGGCTGCCCAGGGAAGTGGTTGAGTCACCATCCCTGGAGAGATTTAGAAGACATGCAGATGTGGCACTTAAGGACATGGTTTAGCAGTGGCCTTGGCAGTGCTAGGGTAACAGTCGGACTCATCTTAGAGGTATTTTCCAACCTAAACAATTTTATTTAATCAAAAGAGTATCATGTAAATCCAAATAACTTCCACATCCCCCAAAAGAAAGTAAAATTAGAAATGGAAAGAACACACCTTGCTTTCATTCCTGGTTTTACTTCGACAGTTTTGTCAGATGCGTGTACCACTCTAACTGTAACCTCTCCTGCCTCAGGATGATTCTGTCGTCTTAGGAAGTCATTGACTCTGTTCTCCAGGAAGGTACCAAGTCTTGTAGCTGGTAACCCTGCAGGAGAAAAATACAGCTCCAAACATATACAAAACTGAACTGTTCATATGTGAATTCTCTACTCAGATGTTAAATGAAGTGTGACTCTTAACACATGCAGTATGTTAACATAAATTAAAGCTTTACCTTTAAACCCTACCACTTCTAAATGGGGTGAGCTGCTTTCCCCCTGCAGGCACATTTATGGGTTATACATTATTTAAATGAATGAAGAATCTGTATTTCATCCAATTTCGACCAATTTCCATCTGTCTTAAAAGTCAATGAAAATTAAGGTTCCTCCTGAATAGAAGTTATTAGTTACTTAAACTGGATTATGAAACACTGCTCTCAGGCACATCTTCACAGGTAGATGTTACATTTGGAAGTATATTCTGTCTATAAAGACATACTAGCCAAGTTAATCTCTCCAATTACCAAAAGAATATATTTCAACAATGGAAAGAAAACTAAATAAAACTAATTAAACTGTATCCGCAACTAACATACTTAGTTTAGAAGTTTCTCATTTTCAAGCAATCTTCATACAAAAGAAGCACGAAATTAGCTGACAAAACCTAAAGCTGAAAGGGAGTGTAAGACTTCTGGTGTAACAGGGCCTGCCTCATGACTAGCCATTACTTCTGGTAGCGTTACACATCTGCCAATCAGCTTTTCATTTTTCCAATTTGACATCTTTTGTTAAAACATCACTCTAGTACGCTAAGTCAGGTTGCTAGACACAAAAACTGATAGAAATGGTAAAAGAACCCTTGTATTCTTCCTGTATTCTTTTTGAACCTAGGGAGTTTTGATTTTGGAGATTTTGAAAAAAGATGCAGATGTTGAAAGCATTCACTGAATGATTTGCTGAATCTTGATGCTATTGGTTGGCCAGGGATTTTTTTTATTTCAGTAGAAACATAAATCCTCACTATTTATAAGAAGTACACAAACCTAAGAAGTTTCTGAAAGACTAATTTCATCTACAGAACAGATGGACAATGACTGCACACATTTCCTCCTACACAGCCATCAAACCAGTTGCCTTGATCAAGAGGAAATGTCTATAGAGAGTTTTGTGACCAGGTGATGCAATCTTGATCTCCATCAAAGCTCTTAAGAGCAGCAGTAGTCACAGTGACTTGAACACGTTATCGTAAACTTAAGTTAGACTGCAGTCATACAGCAATTATTTCCCAATGCTATCAATACTGCAACTGAGATAAAAGGGCGCATATCTTGCAGTAGAAGCGCTCTAAAGCAACGTATTAGTTTTCTACATCAGAGTATAATTCTGAACATCACAGAACCGATGGTCAAAATTGACAAAAAGTATCCTCCAACTCCAAAAAAACAAAATAAAAGCAAAACGAGCATAAAAGCTAACTCTTCCCCATTAACATATTACTTAAATTTGTTGGTGCAAGTGTCAGAATCTTACTTTTAGCAGAGAATTTGTTCTCTTTCCTGGTTCGTCCTGTTTTCTTTAGGCAGCCATCACAGACGAAGCTGAAGCAAAAAGAGGAGACAGTGAAGTCACCCCAACTCAGACCATCAAGTCCTCTAGCATCTTAGCATTAGAAGCAAAGTCTTTCACCAAAACTTATCTGGTCTGTTAAATACACTAGCTGAAATGTCAAATAAAAGACAGCACAAAGAACAGTGCCAGCAGAAACAGCTCAACTCTTTCAGAGCTGCAGAGGAGGATCTAAGCTCCAGGGGCTGCATCTCCTGTCAGTCAGCCATGTCACCACCTGCAAGCCCAGGAAACAGTCTCTACTGGCAGGTCTAACAATAGTGGCTCAAAGTGTTCTTGGAGCAGTCGGGCTCAAACCGCTGTCTATGATGAAGATGAGATACCACAACACAAAGCAAAAGGATGATGATTTTTTTTTCCTTAAATGCCCAAATACACCACGGACTGAAACAATTCTATTATTATTCCTCAGTTACAGGATGTCCACTCTCTTCCACTGCAATGTGGATGGGACAACAGAATGCTTTCCCATAGATTTCTTGTCAAGAAATGACACATTTAAGTTCTTCTAGAACTTTACCTACATATAATTTATCATCTTTTATGAAAAGCTTTTAAATCAATCAGAAGAAAACCCAGTATGTTGATCAAGAATCATGAAGTATCTAAACAAGACTATATTGTTTTTTAAATTAAATATGATCACCGAGGTCAAAAAAGTTATTTGACCTGCTAAATTCTTCAGTTGTTACAAAATTTTTTTGAAAATGACAAAGCAGTATGGTTTGTACAGAAAACAGATCACTCAAACTGTTACCAGAACTAAAACCATTTTTTCATGAAGGGCTAGTGTCTTTAAACATAAAAGGCTGAAACGTAAGGCTGAAATGCCCTCTTCCACCAAAGAAATGTTAGAACCATTAAAGATTAGAAACAAGTTCACACACAACACAGTCAGATATGATGTCTACGTTTGATGGTACCCTACAGATTGTGTAAGATTTCCAGGGAATGTAACTTCTTCCATTAGACACTCTTTTAAACATCACTTACATAAGGAAGTTTATACACTAGCTATAGTAAATACTAAATATGCTCTCTACTTAATAAGGAGAAATTCCTCACCCAGAAGGCCAGATTATCTCATTATGAAGAACACAGATCTGGTGCATTTTTCTTCCACACTCTATACATTCAACAAATCTGCAGAAGGCGAAAAAAAAAGCGCAAAGGGAAGCAAAGGTTAGTAGTATAATTACTTACTTGTATATTTTGTAGTATTTTATTAGAGGACTTTTAGCATTTAGGCTTTTGAGCCTATATAACATAGAAGGTATATCTATGCTGAGAACAGCCTGCAGAATGAATTAAGAACCTGTCAGGTCAAATCAGGCAGACTATGCAGGGACACATTATTATTACCATTTGCTTGTCTTGCTGGCATGCACTGATTTCTTTAAAAGTAAAGACCTTCTAAGGATAAAATCTGTAAACTGCAAACCCTGGGGTACATTGCAGATATACTGCAGAAAGGTGGGAAGGAAGAAAACAGAAGCAATACCCAAGTCACTTTTGGAAGACTAGCAGAGATTTAAGGACAACTGAGGTAAGTGATATGGTCTACTTCCCAGATGTTGGTGAATATAATTCCCCAAAATACTTCAGGTTGCTTCAGGTATCAGGACAACCTGACTCCTTTTGAGCATGCCTGTCTATGAGTTTGAGACTTTGATTGAATAGTTGTAATCTGCATAGAGCATGTAGTATCATACTGTAAATTAGGCTTATATTCTAGTGTTAGGCTCTATCTTCACTTTAACAAAAGGAAAGAAAAGTTATGAATGAAGTTACTATTTTCTCCTTCCCACGGTCTTTGTAAAACAGAAGAATTGGTTGACTCTTATGCCTTTCGAAGGATGGTGTGGGAATAATCAACATCCTTTCTGCTCATTCATTTGAGAATGAAAACAATGTTTGCAGAGTAGTCACACAGGTGTATAATGGAGAGACCACATAAAGTGGCTTCAAAAAACTCTCAGAAATATAAAGAAAAGCTGCTGAGTCACCATCATCTTAACATTACGGAATGACTACAGTTCTGCTTCCAGAACAGCACAGAAGAGAACTGGCTGATTCAAAACTTAACAACTTTTCCTTCTAGTACAGGCCTGTAAAATACAACTAGAAAATCTAACAGCACCAACAGCTTCTGCCAATTGACTCAGATCAGTTCTGAGACTTCAGCATTTACCACAAGGTTTCAAAGCAGAGCTATCTGCAGGCATCCTTCTGTCGAATTTACGTACAAGATAACAAAATGGAGTAATTTCAGCACATGCATCCAGTGCTATGTATTTCCCAAGTACAGTTGTGCTGTGGTTTGGATTCTCAGCACAGAATGCCAGATATGCTGCTTACTGAGCAGCCCCTGCCAGCTAACAGAGCTACATGAAATTGGAAAACATTGAAAGACAAAGCTGATTGTGAATGAATAACGTATCTCTTACAAAGTAATTATAATGAAGTGAGCATCATTCGAAGTGTGACAGCAATACTTACAGTTCAGGATCCAGTGTATCATTTTTCCTTTTTGAAAACTGTTCTTTGTTTATCGTGCTATGGAGAAACAGGCAATAAAACTCAGTTTTAACACAAGACAACAAACACTCATGCCATACCACACCTATCCACAAACGAAGACATAACTTGCAAGCAGATTTTTTTTAAACATTCACTGGCACTACAAGGAAAGGAGTTGTATTTTACAGTGACAGAAAACTAAAGCATATGCTACTCAATTCTGTCGAAAACATTTTTTATGGGATAATGGTTTGTATAGAACAACATTGCTCCCTTATTCAGTTTTACTACAGGATGAATGTTAAAGCTTGCTGACATTCAAGTTTTGGATGGGTCTGATCAGTATTTAATAGTGAAAAGACTACTTGATACGCTCTCATACTCTGCAGGCAGAGAATTCCAATTATCTTTAATTACTGAGAGAGGTAAGTTATCTTATTTCAGATTCCCCTAGCTCTCCTCCCACATTAACTTCAAAGGATGTGTTTCAGCTTCCAAGCCCTGCAACCCCAGCCCAGCCATTACTATATACACTATCTTTTTACCCTTCCTACAGCATTTTCCCAAAATTTTGCTTTAAGCTTTTTCTGGAGTAGGTGTCAGGAGGGTACAACAAAATCAAAGACTGTCCCAACAGTTTGCCACCAACATGGTAAAAGGAAACTAAATCTATGCACAGATTTTTACTGCGTTCTCAACAACTGCACAACATTTCTCATAAGCAGATGGTACTGCAACAGTGAAATGTCTTTATGGCAGAAGTAGGTTGCCTGCTTCTGATTTGGATGAAAAACAACCTGATGTTGAATACAAAGTTTAACAGCATAGCCAGTGTATAAAGAAAGTGGTACGTTTGACATTTCAAGCTATGTCTGTCACCTACTTGCCTGCAGGCAAGTTATTTTTCTGCATTACAATACTTTCACTTTTTCTCAGGGAAAAACCCATTTTCTTCTTTCCCCTCTATTGGCAATTTTAAGCACTAAGTGCTTATTTTTCACTAGTTTGGTCAGTCCAGATTTTAAAGAAAAGCACGAGTCGAGGCTTTTATGAAGAATATCTTGTCCTCCTTCTAGTAGCCTAAAAACCTGAAGCTAAACTGGTTCCCTTTGAGAAAAGCCCTGTAGGCCATGATACAGCTTCTAAATGCACAGCCCAAGCAAACACAAATAACTCACGTTTGAGGTTGTGATGGGTCATCTCCCAGAGAAACGCTCTCCCCTTGGATTTCGTTGAAGCACTTCTCACAGAAATGATACCTGTCAGCAAGAAGGCCATATTTGGGTGAACTGCTCCGTCCACACAACACAGCCCAAGTCAAGCAACGGAGCCACCAATCACAGCAGGCCAAGGAAGGGACAGGAGCAGAGAGCAGGTCATCAACGGCGACAAGGATATTCAATGATGCAGATTTATGGGCCCCACATTGAGTTTGGTTGGTTTGGTTTTTTGGTTTGGATTTTTTGTTTTTTTGTTTTTTTTGCGCAATCAAGCCAAGTGCAGACAATGACAAGCATGAAGGAGAAATTAAAAAAATAACACACACACACAAACAAAGAAATGGGGGTTTGCAGGACAAAAACAAAAACATAGAAGCAGGACAAGACAACACAAAGCAGAAAGCCAAGGCAAAGCACAGATTAGCATTAAATCTCAAATGGGTTCACAAGCAGCAAACAATTAAAACAAATTGAACAAGAGTATTCCATTTTAGCATACCCATACCCTCTTCATTTTAATAATCCATGCCACGTACAGCAAAGAATTAAAATGAGACAGGGGGAAAGAGCAGAAGGAAGGAGGAACTGCTACTCTGACTTGTACATCAGCACAGCAGTTCTGTTGGCAGGAGGATCTGCAGGAGATCAATGGAAGAGGGACAGTCTTCCATCTTAAATGCATAAATGCTGAAAGGTCACATGATTCTCTCCCAGTTGAAAGGGAAAGCTAAACATCAAACTTCAAGAAACCATAAAATCTGTCCTCAAAATTCTTACAGACTAATTAATAGAACTGTTAAACTCTATGTTAACATTAACTACACACATAATGCTCGACATGGATATGATTCTGCCATAGCCCAGGCTGCATGTAGAACAGTCTAGCCATCACTACAGCAAGCATTAGAGAGAATGATTCAATTTGTACTTGAATAGAGATTAATTCAAGATTCTACCCTAGACCTCAAAAATGTTCGAGAACTGTGGCCTCTCTATCACTGAGGCATGTTAATTGAGTGCACAAGACAGCTAAAAATAAAAAGAAATAAAAGAAAATTCAAACAAGTTCATTATAAAGCCACACAAACCAACACTACAGCAGCTATTAGGCTAGAACAGGTCCCAACCCTCTCTCCCAGTTTTCATCTGAGATAATGCAGAGAACAGAACTTCTGGAATTACACATTTCAGTCTGTAGATATATATGTATGTGCATATAGAATGTGATCTGCAAGGCATGTATGCACCTGTTACAGTGTAAACATTCTCTTCTGATGTTTGAAAACACATAAAACATCTCAGATTTGAGTAATTTGGTCCATCTAGAACTTGCCCACAGACAAACATAAGGAGAAGATATCGACATGATATGAAAAGCTCTGCCCTACATATAAGTCTAAAATTACAATAACTATTATGGGATAAAACAGGAGTGAAAAAAAAGTAGGAAATAAAAGCTTAAAAATCCCCAGTCACTGCTATAAACCTTTATAAAGCCTTAAAAGGTTAAGATATAACTTGTGTAGCTCTTTGGTTGCTGTCATCTGACTGGGTGCTTGAAGAAATCTACAATTCTTACAAAATATTCTTGGCTTTTAGTTAAAATCCTTAGTGTTTGTGTTGTTCTGGTTTGCTCTGGGGATTTTGTTTGTTTAATGTGTTGGAATGAATAGAGAGCATGAATTAAATAATTTGATGGAGATGACACAGTTTGGAGTTAATAAGTCCTCTGTTTTATCAGGTGCATTCTCATGACAGGCCAGGGGATATGGCAGTGTTAAAGCACAACTCCCTCTGCTTCTTCCTGCCTCACTTCCCTGGCCAGTAGAGATGCCTAGCAAGAAACTTTCCTTCAGAAGTCAAATAGGTTTAAATCCTTTAATAAACCCAAAGTAAAAAAGATATTCAAAAGAGCTGTAGAAGTGACAGCACTTTACAGAGCTACTGACAGCTACTGCTGAGACAATTCCCTTTAGGAAACTTCGTAAGAAAAAGCAAGTATCAATCTACTGAAGATCTGAATACACAGATCTTCCAGTTAAGATGTGCAATTCAAAAGTAAGTTTGCTCTTCAGTGTTAACATCATGAGAAAAACAGGCTTGTCAAGAATAATATGTATTATGAGCGTTAGTATACTTGCTGCATAGTTTACTCATTGTTCTGCATGAAAAATATTGCTGCATAGTAGGAAGCAAAGGCAACAGACTTGTATATAAGATTTATAGGTAACCGAAGTTTTAATTAACTGCAGGATAAAAATGTAGTAAAACATCGCATTTCTGTAAACAAAAGAAGAGCAAAGGCTGCAGTGAACTTTGCAGAAAGAAATCGTTATTAACACACAAGGCAAACTATCCAAGAGCAGTTCCAGCAAAAGTTTTCATCTTGAAACACAAAGGTGTACACATATAAAGAGGGTGTCTATGTAAATACATGCACACCTGTAACAGATTGGTCGCAGCATGCACAACACCGCACCAAGTAAGCTTTCCTTACCTGTTCTGGTAACTGTAATAAGTGGCATCTCGAGGGATTGTGCATAGCTGTTTGCCATAGCAACACAAAGTCTGCGGCGAGAACTCCAACTGCAAAGAGGAATGTCTCGTCTTAGTACTCATCCGTGTTTTCACTTGCTCTCCGTGGGAAGCAAGTGTGACCCAGGCAATGCACACTTACACCTTACTCTGTGCACAGATCTTTTTGTACAGATACATCTATGAAGTGCTAGTCATAAAAAACATTCAGTGGGCTGTTATTCTCAAGTTAGCTCTTCTCCAAAGACAAAAAGAGTATAGAAACAAGACAATGGAAATACCTAGTCTCAATACACAGTGAAATAAAGCAATTATGCAGTAATAAAATCACATTTGATTACTTTGCAATAGCAAAAGGGTTCACTCTAATCAAAATAAGGCTTCAGTTACTGACTTTTCTCCCCCAAGGGCTTATATACAAATAGATGATTTAAGCACTAGACAGAAGATCCATAAACCCCTCAAAAATCAGATTACTCAAGATTGCTAAATCCTGGTAAACTTTCAGAATTTTTGACACACTGTAACTGCTAACAAGTGCAACTGCCATATTTTCCCCCTTCGATACAAGGAAACAAGCAGCTGACTAAATATATTTATTTTCTTACCTTTCTTCCACAGCAATAGCCCAGGCTCTGCATAACTGGGTCAATTTCTTGCTCAAACACCTCTGCCAGTTTGGAACAGTACTTGTACACCCGGGATGTTTTGCGGTTATACAACCAGGCATTATTGAACATGAGCCAGATGTCATCTACATATTGCCATGGTTCCTGATACTGTCCTGTGTCCAGCTTTCTCTTGATAGTAGAAAGGTCCATGGGATTCTTCACAATGTCAAAATAATCCTGCAAGAATACGCAGCAGATCAAAACACTACTACAGAACTATATTGTGACATGACAGCATGTGCATTCTCAGCATATAAATTCCTCTCATCAAGAAAAACGGGTTCCTCCCTGACTTGACTGTCAAACTGCTTGTGACACACACAGTGCAATCTCTAAGTAATACCATATCATTCCCCAGTGCTTTCTTTTCATTGTTCCTTTATTTCTCAGGCGCTTTTTCTCATTCACTCCTGATGAAATAAAGCCACTCTAATTATAATCAGCAAAACAAGTATTACAAGAAGTAGAAAATGGCAGTGTTTTTTGCAGCCATTGTGATCTGAAGATAGAGACAAAAGCATTAATAGAAAGTAACTGGTTTTAATAGGCCAGATAACCTAACGAAAACAAATAACTTTATTCTATGATAGAAGATATTATGTTTCCTCCATGTTTTTGTCCAATCCACCAC
Source organism: Myiotriccus ornatus (assembly GCA_036023395.1). Classification (NCBI taxonomy): domain Eukaryota; kingdom Metazoa; phylum Chordata; class Aves; order Passeriformes; family Tyrannidae; genus Myiotriccus; species Myiotriccus ornatus. The sequence continues at coordinate 49,543,425 of JAYRBT010000042.1, forward strand.
CAATTACAAGGCAACTTCTCCTATAAAAGTCTTCAAGATATGACAGAAAACTTGTTAAAAACATCAGCAAATACATAAATGCCTGTTATACAGCAGATCTTGAATTTTTGCAGTGTCTGCCTTAAAAAAAATCCCACATCAAAACCAAACAAAATATCTTGCAGACAAAAAATGCTGCCTGAAGCACCTAAGCAGGACTTCTACATATACATGTTTGTTTATATATATACTGAAGTTGTACGGTCAATCTGGAGGCTTTAAAACACAGATACTTGAACGATAATTATGTCTTCTTAAGACAGTTCTAAAACGAGCAGAAAATTCAACCTAAACAAAGCTTATAACTTGAAGAGTCTCTTCCTTTCCTATAACAGATATCCTTGACGGATTTTTTTTAAGTGGTCTTGATGAGCTTAATTTCCCACGTCTTCAGACAAGTTTTATACATGATGAGAAGCACCTATGAAATTCAGCAATAAAAGCATTGCAACATGAAGCAACAACCATAAAAAGCCCACACAGCACTGGGGATCTCTTGGTAATCATTTCAATGTATGGTGTATCTGCTCATTTATCAAAAGGAATACAGAACCAAACAAACTTTCCTAAGTCAAACACTGTATGTTCCACTGCCTAAGCCAAAACTCTCCAAACACATCATATATACATATATATGGATGTATATGGATGTTAGGAAGACAGACTTAAGCTGTTCTCAAACACGTATGTCAAAATACAGTAGCTTTGACTTAAAGCAAGGAAAGTATCTTGTTAAGGCACTCACAGGAATTCCCAGTAGTTGGGGATCCACAGGTTGTCGAAACGGAAGAGACTCTGGATCCTGCCGGTAAAGTGCCTCCAGTGTTGGCATAAGCGCCTGCCGCAACTCTTCTGGCTTGAAAACTTTGAAAAACAATCAACGTTAGGAAGACAGCAGAAACAGCTGGAAGGAAGAAATCTACTGGAAAATGTAAAGTCTGTGGAAAAAGACTACAGACAATGGGTTTAAGGTACTTAGCATAGCTTGTTTATCCTCTGTAACACTGAGTTCTAAAGAGGATATTAAAACAATCACCTGAACACAAGATCAGAGGAAGCCATTGCTAAAATGAGTAGTGATGATTTACATTCCATATACAGCACCTCTCTGAGGCCCCAAGAAAAAACATGTCTAGAAAATCTGTAATTGAGTATTTCAAATCTCTACTGTATTGACAATTTTACTAAGGCTTAGTGTCTAATTCTAAAGCCTTAAAGAATTTGCCCAAAGGCAATTATAAGCATGTTTTATTAGATATTTTTGTCCAAAAGCCACAAAGGACAATCCATATAAGCCTACTAAGTACCAAAAAAGAAAGCCCAGGTTTTCCCCCACCCCACAAGATTTCCCTAGGAAGATGCAGTGAATTTCAGTCAAAACAGTGTTCCTGCTTACTTTTTTTCTTAGACTGCCCAGCTGCTGGAGAAGACTGAGTAGCTGGAGTAGTAGGCCTTTCTTCCCCCTCTGATACTTCAGTCTTCATTTCAGGTTTCTTCTCTTCTTGCTCCATTGGATCTGGTTTACATTCCTCCACAACTGGTTCTCCTTTAACCTGGAAAATAGTTTGGAACCTGTCACTTAAGTCTCCTAGGAGGCCACCCATCCATGTTTCTGTCCTTTAAACCCATCTGTCATCCTGCTTACCACTTTTTCCTAAGATTAGAGGTATCTTCTCTGTACTCAAACTTGCCCAAAACTTGAGCAACTGTGCTAGAAAGCATCTTTAAACACTGTAGTAGTAGCAATGATGAGCTGCTACCAAGTTTGAGCATAGACACGTGGGTAACCTTCCAGCTTTTCAGGCAGTTCTAACAAGTGTCTCGTACCAGGGCTGCCAGGATGACATTACTGGTAGCCACACTCCCAGCTGCCCTTGGTAACAAGTTTTCAAAGCCCAGGAAAGCAGCCCGTCACGTACACATGGAATCATTTATGCTGGAAAAGACCTTTAAGCTTGAGTCCAATACTAACCTGGCACTGCACATCCACCACTATGCCACATCCCTAAGTGCCACATCTACACATCTAAACACCTCCAGGAATGGTGACTCAACCACTTCCCTGGGCAGCCTGTTCCAATGCTTGATAACCCCTTCAGTGAAGAAATTTTTCTTAATATCAAATCTAAACCCCCTTTGGCACAACTTGAAGCCAATTTTATCTCATCCTAGTGTCTGCTATTTTAACAGCTGTAGGACTGACATGAGTGTATTTTCACACTGGCATTTAGCAAAGCAAAGCCTCATGGCTGCAACCACATTACCATGGTCCTTTCCTGTGGCCACTGGCTTCTTCCACCAGAAAACACAGACCCTTATACACGAATAAGGCAAAGACAATCAAAACTGCAACAGCAGGTAGCACCTACAATTCTCACTGAATTCTGGAAGGAACGACTTGCACGGAAACAAAGCGTGTAGCAGCATTAGATGAAGATATTCTACCCAACATCTGGTCAGTCTCACCTCAGATTTCTCTTCCATTTGCAGCTCTGTTTGCTCTGGTTCCCCTTCATCTGTTTTAATCTCCATTTTCATTTCCTGCAAGGGTGGCTGCTGCTGCTCTGGAACAGTCTGCTGAGAGTTCACCTCTGTGCTGCTGGTAGATGGGGGGTTGGATACCTGCCCATCAATGCTTACAGCTGGCTGTGAAAGCTGAGGGAACAAAACACACATTACCAATAGGCTTCTAATGAATTTATTTTTCTTCCCCTAATCTACACTTTACCTATATTACATTTCCACCGAGTTTAAATGCACTCTAGTCCTTATATTTGCTTCCCCTCAAGAACATACTGTTGCACAACTTCAACTACAGGAAAACATGCATCAGAAACATGCACTGGAAGGCTCAGTATACAGAAAGTGACATTGTTTCCCTATTGTATACAAGCACTATGCGTACGTAGACATAACCAAAAACCTCACCCATGTTTCACAGTGAAATTCAAAAGATGCACTAGAATTCTGAAAAACACTCCCTCTTCGGAAACACCGGATGATCTACAGACTTGTCTTGATGGAAAAACACAAAAACACAACCTATTTTGATATTAAACATGCCAGGAGCACAAAAATAAAAAAAGAGAACCCACAACTGAAGATTAAACATTCCACTTAAACATTCGCAGGGAAAGCAAAACTAAAGTATTTCCTTACAGGTGTGGTGGGGTGCTGAGGCTGCAGTGGTGCTGTAGGTGTGGGAACAGACGCAGTCGTGCTCTGCTGTGACAAGGGCTGCTGCTGTTGCTCTGCAGAAGGGGTAGCTGGAACTGGAGGCTGGACTTGTGGAGGCAGCTGTGCCTGTGGAGGAGTTGGAGTCTGCCTTTGAGGGGGGTGCATAGTTTGGGACTGTGGTCCAGGTGGCATTGCCTGAGGAGCGGGTGTCGGGGCAGTAGTGGCAGCTGCTGCTGCCTGCTGTTGCTGTGATCCCAAGCCTGGGGGCGTGTGGTGAGGTGTTGGGGTTCGGCTAGGTACTGGAGAAGGAGAATTTCGGTGCATGGGAGGCTGTGGAAGAGGTGGGCAGTGAATATGGCTCCCTTGAGAACCTGGAGCCATTGCAGGAGAATTCACAGGACAGGAAGCGCTGGTCATTTGTGCCTGTGGGAAAACAGGTACATATTTGCTATGACAAATGCACATTCGCTACAGAAAAGCAAAAGAAATTAGTGTCAAATGGCTGCTTTCTCACATCATACTTTAAAAAAAATGACTATCTGCTTCATTTTTAAAAACTGTTTCAAAAGCAGAAATGGTCTATTCGATTTATTTTGTCTACACAAACATAAGGCTGTTTTATAATTTCGTCATCTCTTTTAGAGAAGTTTCAATAGAATAACTTATACTTGTTGATATATTTAAAGAATGGCACACCTACACTCTCAGTTCGCAAAGCACTTCTTTCTAAAACTGCAGATTTTTACATCCTGAATATGGGACGATGCACCACACTGAAAGAATTGCATTCAAATACACTTAGTGTGCCCATGCCTCCACCCCCAAGACTAGAAACTGAATTTATCATCAGAAATAAGTACAGCTGTAACTCTACCATTATGAAATTACCAAAAAAAAAAAAAAATTTGAATTGGTCAAGGAAATAAAACTGTAACTCCACAATAATCTTGCCTGCAAACTAGGAAGAAGCATCAGTGAGAAGCAAACTGACGTTCCCTACTTCTTCCTGGCCTGAAAGGTTCTTGCTGAAAAGGGAGAGGGAAAGGACAGAAAGGAAACTGCTAGACTGTAAGTTCAGATCTTTAGTAGTGACAACCCTCCTAATCCCCCAAAGCCAGCAACACATATTGGTCCTGGATAGACAAGCCTTTTTATGACTTATTCTGCCACCTCTTAATTTCTCAGGCTCTGCTGCTTCGCTGTTCAGCAAGAGATGCTTAGCTACTGCATGCTGAGTCACAATTTCTTCTTTGCTCCATAAAAACAAACCTAAAACAATTCCTCTGTAACACTTAAAGATAAGCCTGAGAACAACTCAATGTTTCACCCTTGCCATTCCCAGTGCTACATGAGGAAAATGCAGTCTCAATAAATGAATTCAGTTGACTATAATTCCAAATGGCTCTTGAGAAAACAAGTTGCTCTCCAATACTACAAACTGAACAAATGTAACCAGTATATGACAAAGCCCACTGACACCACTTCCAGAAATCAAAAACTTACTTGAGAGACCGGTGTCTGATTGCCAGGCTGAGTCATAGGCATGCTTGCTGTGTTCATTCCCGGAGAAGAAGAAGGGAACTGGGTCTGCTGTAGAAACTGATTCTGACCAGAGGGCTGGCCAACTCCTGGTTGCTGCATACGTGAAGGAAATCCCATCTGTTGGAAAAGAAAGGCACTCATTTCACACAATGTGCATATATCTCCATAACGTTTTACAAAAGAACCCCAAAACCCAAACATTTATCCCACTGTGGAAGTTGATGCTTGCCACTTATCTTTAGGGTACAATATGCAAAGCCTGCTTATAGCTCCTCTCAAAAGACAGAAATTATGATGATTTCTCTTATAAGCTAAGTAAAAGGTTATTGATTTCAAAATAGGACTGCAACTTAAGGTTTTTGTTCCTTGTTTTAAGGAGGCAGCAAAAAGCCACTTCAATTTAATTTTTAGGCAATTTTTACTACAAGGATCTAAAAGTTTGACATAAATCAGAAGGATCTTTGAGAAGAGATGCAAAAGGCAGAAACCAAAGGGCCAAGAGAATGAAGTGATCCTTGATTGATTTTTAAATTTCTTTTGTTTTTTTTGAAGGAAGCCACAGACTACAGGAGCAAACCTGCAAGCTCAACACCCTGGACGGAAGGCACACTGACCTGGTTCATGGCCCCAGCCTGACTTAGCTGTCCAGGGTGCTGAAGAGGAGGGGTTTGCCGGGGTCCCATCGGTGACAGCTGCATGTTCATCTGGCCAAACTGATTCATTCCTGCGAGTTTGTGCAAAAAAACACTTATAAACAAAGGCCTGAATTCTCCTTTGGGCACCATTCAACATTTGGAGAAGAAATACTATTCATTTCTCCCTACTTTTGCTTTCTAGCAAACAGTTTTCAAGCACATATTGGCTTCTATCTGTCTTCTAATTACATGAAATAATTCTAAATATAGTGTCCAAGGTACCATATTCCTTCAGAATACAGAACAGTTTTTTCCCCTTGAATGACTTATTTCTGAAACTTGTAAGTTAGAAAACCACTGGAATACATAACAAATAATGAAAAGTGTCACACCTACTGTTGAAGATGAACTTTCTACTGAAAGTTGCATTATCTTAACTAGATATTAGATATTCACTTATTGAATCTCAAACTGTATCTTGACTTCCTCAAGTACTTTGCATGTTGGCTATAACACATCTTGAATGTGTAACAAAGATTCTGCCCTTTTCTTATGAGCAATAATTCTCCCCACATTCTCTCTGCCACCAACATGTCCTCACCTGAGACGGCTGGGCTCGCTACGTTTGACTGACCCCACCACCCCATGCACACACGATCAGAAGTTCCAAAAGCTCTTTGTTTAACTAAGCAAGCAGCTGATGTGCAGCTCAAGTTCACAAGATCATGAAATGCTATTAGTGTTTTATATATATTATATAGTTATGTAAGTATTATACAATACAGATAGCTATTTTCTTAAGCAAATGGAAAAACTGGACATGAAACAAGGTCTATGACACTTCAGCAAGAGCTGCCCAATTCCAAGATTCCTTCAAAAATCACGGTAGCAAACTTTCTTCAAATATTTACCTGGCTGTGCCTGCATGCGATTCATCATCTGGTTTGGCACATTGGCACGTATCAGAGTTGGGTCAGGAAGAGGACCATCTGCAAAAAAAGATATTGAAACAGATTAGTGTCATTCAGAAGACCACCAGGATTTATTCACCAAACATTTTAGTGAGAATTACACATTATAAACCACGTGTAAAAAATTATACAAATATAAAAAAATAAATGTATGCAGGCCAGTTACTAGACACTTGAAGTGTTCTCCAAATGTGAGGCAAACCCACAAACTTCCTTGAAAATATAGGTATGTCCCATTGATAGAAATATCCTCTGACCTAGTCAGCTTTCAGAAATTGAGGACAAATTTGAAGTATGTTTTCAAGTTACAACAATGAACAGTAGTTCACAAACATTCCAGGCTGCAAGAACTTCCACAGACCACCGTACAAGCACTAACTAAACTTTCAAAGGCATAAATACATACGTACTCCATTGTCTGTTTAGCAACAATGATAACAGTGATGATCATTCTGAACACCATACAGCTAAATATTTATGAAAATATATTTCTCTGATAGCAACTGAAGTTATCTTTAAATCAGTTAATTCTAGATGTGAATCTAATGAGACTGAAGTTCTACAACATCAAGGATGCAATTTAATCTCCACTCCCTCCATCCTCAAAGTAAACGTAAAGGTTTACAGTATTTCAATCTGTTTGAAACACTAAATGGTTTTAGATAATTTATGGTCATTAATTAACACATAAGCAAAGCAAAGACTTTGCAAATACTTGTGAATAAAGAGGAGAAAGTTGTTTAACTTTAAGCGAGTGAGGTATCCATGAATGGCTAAATGTCACCAGCCCACTGAAATGACAGTACAGGATTTCCCTGCACCAGGTAGTCAATAACCCAACTGTTCTTACTTGCAGACATTCCTGGCTGTGGCTGTCCCATATTGGGCCCTTGATTCATGGGAGCCTGTGGCATGCCTGGAGCATTTGGGATCATGTTTTGCTTCTGCAACCTGGTTCTTCGTTTCTCCTCCAATTCCTTCTGAATCTTATAGATCTTCTCTGCTAGCAAATGATAGTACTCCGCCTGTTGGGGAGAAATACACGTCAGGAAAGGAGATGACACATACATTAAGAAAAGGCAACAAACAGGTCCTGGTGATTCCGAATTGCAAAGCAGTCTTAAGCACACACACATTTCTGCTTGGGGGAGGCCTCTCCCCTTGCAGGGGCTGTCAGACAGGAGGGCAGAAGGGGTACTGCTCAGAGCACTGCTCTCTACTATCAGGCCAACACCAGACATTTCTCCTCTGGTGCCCAACAGTTCTCTGGGACAATCACAGTGAACAGCTTCAACTGCCTTCAGGGGACCCTAAGAAGTCTCAGTCACAGCACACCCTGACTCCTGGCACACCCAGGCAACAGCCTACAGCTGGTTGGTTCCTAGATCCCATCCAGCAACACCTAAACACATGCTTCCTCAGCCTGGGAGTCTCCTCTGTGCTTTCACTCCTGTTCCTCTTCAATCACTATGGGATCAAGGCAGAGATCCACATGACTAGGTGATGGGGTGACACCTCACCCTGCTGTTTGCCGATTCATACATATCTCCTTCCACTTTCCGTGCATATGCCACCAGATTCTCCATACGCCGATCCTTCAGTGCTGCAGGGTCAGGAGTAGGAAATATGGCTTGGACTCTGAGGGGGGAGAAAAAAATTTTAAAAAAATGCATGCAAGTGATTCGGATGTCCCCACACCAGCACTAACCCCAGTGGTTTGAACACAAATTATCAAATCTTCTGACAGGTTGCAGCACTGCTACTGCTCCCAGGGGACACTGCCCCCATGAAAATGGCTTGAGTACAGAGCGGGAAACTTCCAATACAACAGCTCCAAACCAGCAGACGTAGCTGCATCTTTTGGGCTTTTGCATTCCATTCTCATGCATCCTGACAAAATTCACTCCCTGGCCCTCTAGTTTTGCAAGTCAGGCTTCCTTCTGCCCCCCCAAATGCATCTCAGGGGCAGCAACTCCCCTAACAGGAGATTGTTTTGGTGTTAACTACTCACAATTTATGAACAAGGTGGTTTCGGAGATCCTGAGTAATGTCTTCATGCCACTGCTTTCGAATTCCAGTGTTGGATGGTTGAGCTGTTGGCATAGCTCCCAAACTGGCAACATTGGTGCTTTCAGTCATCATGGGGCTTCAAAAACAGAGCAAGAATTGAGGGCAAAAGTCTAGCCCAAGCTTAGTCATCTTACAGTCACAGCCTCTTTTAGAATAATGTTAGGACAAAGTGCTAGTTCAGCCATTCCCTAATCAATGGACAAACTCTGCAGAAATAGCTGCACAGACACCAAAACAACGCCATGAAAGAGTACAAGCTGTTCTACCCAAGGATTTGGAAAACTGTAACAAAAGCTACAAAATCCAAAGGGAGAGATAGCCATCAATGGCATTTACCCCATTGTTTATGCAAGAAGTGCCATGAGATCAAAATAAAATCACTGGGGTACAAAGAATTCAACTTACTTTTGAGAATTCATGGTTGAATGCAACATTGAGTCAGGCAGCAAATTAGGGGGTTGAACCCCTACTCCTCCATTCACTCCCATTGGATTAGCACCTAGAAAACCAAAAAAAAACAAAATAAATTAAGTACCCATTTACTGTGCAAAATCAGTAATTGCTCAGCAATAACAAGGGTCTAGATTTTCAAGTACTTGGACTTTTGTGAAGGAATTTACCTATTGCTCTCTTTAACCTCTTTCTTTTACAAACATATAAAAAGTCTGAGGTGCAACACTGGTGACCTCCAAGTGAAGCATTAACCACAGTACTTTGTTGCCCATCTTCCTGAACTTCTCAACAAACAACATATTTCAATTTGCTGCAAACATTATATCCCAGAGTCCTATCTGTGAGTCTCTAATTAAAGATTTAGCATTATTGACTACTTCTGCACTTTTGTTTAGAAGCAGTGGGGTTTTTTTTGTCATTCAGGGGCTTAGGATATATAGTCACAAAGGCTTCAAGAACTTGAAACATCAGTTACCACCCACACGGGACAAGGTTCCCCTCTCTCCCGCTCCATACTTAATGATCCTACAACTAACTCCAATGTTTGTAAGAATGAAAATCTGACAATCCTTTGTAGGAAAAACCTCTACTAATTTCTTATGTAACAAAATCTGATTTTCTGAATCACACCAGATCTTAATCACCATAAAGAAATGCCTGTTCTCTTCACACACTATAGTTAAGTCTCAAATAGTACAGAAGAATGTAGCATATTTGTGTTTGGATCTTCCAAACAGATCACTTTTTGAAGCTGCATGTAGCATGAAAGCCATTACGAGGCTTCACATGTATTTAGGACATCTGAATCCTACAGAATCTGTATTTCAAGCCAAATTACACACTGCGTATGTGAGAAATCCACTGAAATTAAGTATATCAAGCCTAACACATACCTCTAACATCACAACCAAGTACTTAACAGAATTTTCATACGGCTGCCTTCAAGTCTCCCTTCCCTTAGTCCCTTTCTTCTCCTTCCCAAACCCACTGTGCCATCTGAGAGCATGCTGGTATGCAAGGCAACTGTCAACCTTTACCTTAACTCTCCCTTTTCAACTGCCAACACCCACCGCTTGTCTGAGCCACTTAGAACTGCACCTTTTCACACTGCAGTCCTCACCAAATCCTGTTGTTTCTCCCAAAGAACTTCACTCTCCGAGAGCTTTTTGTAATCCCATTTCATTGGATTTTCTAAACAGTTCTATAGGGAATACCTGCTAAGATTGCACATAACTGTCTATAAATACCTACATGCATAAAAATATTGGAACCATTTTGCTTCAGAAAAATGAACGACATTCCTTGCAACCTTTGAGGACCCTCACTATAACATTTTGGAGCTTCTAGAAATTCACCTCTTTTTAAAACACTCTTAATGCACAGTAGAAAATCGTATTATTTTAATCGAACTGTTTTAAGACTAAGCTCTCAGGACCTTTCCCTTCCCCTCCTTTTTTAAAAAAGGCTTTACACACTGGAAGGCAAAGTTTTAGCAGTACACAAGTCACACACAACCTACGAGGGCCAGTCATTTCGTTAACAAATCTACTCCACCCGACAGCCTTTTCCTGAGTAACTCAGAAGAAGCATTCCCTTTGGTGCAGAAAAACACACCAAAATGCAGCCTGCAACCAACTGCTTCTTTCCTCTGCAATCTCTCATTTCGTACACAAGCTTGTCATGGGACACATAGGCAGGATCACTGCAAAGCTATACAAGTTTGTGATAAATCACTGTGAGCTCATGTTTCCTCTTTTCCATTAAAAGAGCCATATCTAACTTATGCAATTCAAGCAAATAGCAAGGGGTGAGGAAAAAAAATCCTGTGATGTAATCTCAAACTATCAAACTTAGATTTGATGGTTAAAGGTTACTTTGTTTGACACCAGTGATAGCCAGGTTCCAATTAACTGCACTTCAAATTAAAATTCTTATCCAGTTTTTTAAATGCTGCAATAAGGCATCCAGACAGTTTACAGTTATGTGAAACCACGTGACAGGATTCAGGAAGAATGCCAGTTATCTCCTATTTTTCGTTTTTAAAACAAATATTACATATCTGAGATACAAATGTAAAAGCTGCATTCTGAGTGACAAGGAAGTACACTTGAATACTGGCATTCCAGTGCATGCATATCTAATTAAAAACTCCCCAATAGCCCAAAACTTGCATTACTGTGCAATTATAAAGCTACACAAAATTAAAAAAAAAGTGCCTTGGAAAATTGGTTCTGAAAAAAATAGAATTTCTCCAAAGAAACTATTTTTCCCAGAGAACTTGTTTTCCAGGTGAAGGCACCTGGCCCTCTGAATGTTCCTGTTCCACTGAGTAGCTTACTATCTCAAGTGTAAAATATTGCAAAAGCCATACCTTTTGTAAATTAGCTAGCAGTACTAAGCTAGTAGGTTAAGGAAATTTGCATTAGATGTAGCATGGGAAAGTTGCTTGTAATTTGCATTTTAACACTAACAGATAAACTTACTCATAGGATTCATAGGGCGCAGACCCTGGGGTGACTGCCCCTGTTGCTGATTCTTCACTTGAGCCTGGGGCTGCGTCTGCATCTGGTTCCCTTGATAGGTCAGTCCAAGGGCTGCATAGGCTCTCTCGATGGAGCTGGGGTCTATCTGACTGGTAGTGTTTATGCTGGGCGTTGTCTGCTGCCCCACGCCCACGGAGCCGGTATTTGCAAGTCCGACTGCAGCTCCGCCCAGCAGCGCTGGAAGAGACACACCAAGTCAGTAAGGACAGCAGAGGGTAGCCAAAGAGGTCCACGAGTACAGGGAAACACAAAGAGCACACTGGCCATTCAGAACCAAAACATCTGCTTCTAAAAGCACACAGTGAATGGGCTAGGCCTGGAAAACCTGGCCCATGAAACAGGGAGACAAGTTTTGACACAACCAGCCAATCCAACAACATGCTGTTTTCCCTTTGTGCTGCTCAGAGGAAATCCCACTCTTAAGTATTTAGGACACATCTGTTTGTTTCAAACTGGAAACAGAGGCACATCATGTCAGAGAGACTAAAGGCAGAAGAGTACATACAGCTCCCCAGCGACCATTGCAATGCCTCTTTTTTTTTTTTTTTTTAATTATCTTTAACCAAGACATATCTCGGCTCACATACGGTCATGAGAAGAGCCCGCAGGAACATTAAAAAAAAGAGAAAGAAAAACCACACAGGTAACACAGTGGCAAAAATCTTGCCAAACTTTTTTGCAGGGAACCCAAAGGGACACAAAGAAAAGAGGCAAATAAAAAATGAAGACAGAACCAAACATCAGGGCTGAAATGACACAAAACGTGCGTGTGTGCGCACATCTGTCTCCAGAAACCGTCCAGCTGGAAGAAGCGCTAGTGAAGGGCCAATCATTTGGTTGAGAAAGCTATGACTTGTTCATCCTTACCACTCTTCTGCTAGAAGAATCCAATAAAGTTAGAAAGCCTTCAAAAACACTAGCTATCAGAGCCAGAAAAATACTCTGGAACTAAAACAAGAGGAAAATTTCATATTACATGTTCCCAGGTTTGAGGGCATCACCACTACCACATGGGTGCAAGGAAGTTTAACTCCCAAAATGCATTTTATGGTTTATTCAATACACAGAATTCCTCAGTAGACTTACATTGCTGATTTCTTTTGTCCCCAGCATTTTTGAGAGGCAAACATACAGGACAGTCATGTCTTGTACAATTCTTCCAGTGCGAGATGATTTGTCGGGAAGACGCGCAATGTGCCACTGAGAAAGAGAGGGAATGAAAAACTTTTAGAAGCTACTGCCAGTATCTCCATATGGTCAACACAAACTGGGTAGGGAGCAACATTTTCTCTC
>JAYRBT010000042.1:49556247-49681621 GCA_036023395.1 Myiotriccus ornatus
ACATCTGTATCAACACAGGTCAGTAAAGTATTACTTGAAATAGTTCAGCACTAACTAGCTCTGAAAATGTAGTTAGATTTTTTCAATACTAATGGCTTAACTAAAGCTTACTTGAAAGCCCAATGTGATACACCCAAGCCTATTTCTCTCTGGCTTAAAGGGTAATGCCGAATAGCTCAGGCATCAAACTGTACCATGCAACTGAGATGTCAAAAGTTGGCACAATTCAGATGAGCCTAGGCTACCAAAAAGGTAGCCCACATTTTAATTAGCTACTAGAACAGAGAGGCTGCCAGTGCCAGAAGCAGCCAAATTCATGGCTAGTTATTGCTCGAGATTCATCTCTTCACCTTAAGGGAGACAGGTAGACTCCTACTTACAGATCCTGCCTTTAAAAGGGGACAGGTAAGTCAACAAAATTCTACTTCCCAAACCACCCACTAGTTCATCTCTTTCTAGGAGCCCTTTTCCTCCTTCAAATGTTGACCCCATCTACATAACCACTCCTCCACTTACCCTGGCAAGATTTGCCAGCCTGACAATGTGTCATGTGGTTCAAGACATTCTTCATGGTTCGGCAATGAGGGAGGTTGCACTGTCGCACCTCCCCGTTGGCCTGTTCTCGACGCTGACACTTGTGAGCGTGTAAGAGGAGAACTAGTTGCTGCTGAATGAGTTTGCGTTTTTCTGGATCTGCTGTTGGCGCTCCAGACCCCATTCCTTGAGAAGCTGCTGGCCCCATCCCAGCTTGCTGAACCTGGGGAGCCTGCTGCTGGCCCTGGAGAAAGTAGAAAAGAAATGCCCAGAAATAAATCTATTTTTGAAAAGAATTCATTTAGTAAGCAAACAGCAACACAAGAAAGAGTCCAAGGAGAGAAGCAACAAGTACATTCTGTGATTAAGGAAATAGCCCACCTATCTGTAGTTCTGGAGCACTCATTAAATATACTCCTTAGCAACAGTGGTGGCAATTCTCTTGCGAGCCAACATTTCCTTCCCATATCGTTCTATTAGTCCTAGCCCTGGCCTTATCAATGGCCAGCAGAACTTTGCATGTGCTCACAGGTTAATTTGCAGGGCTAGATCAACCAGAAAATATTAACAGCTCTGTGATCTCAAATCTCCTCCTCATTTTGGAAGCTAAAAAGTTGCACCCACAATTACTGCATTAATGAAAGAAAGCACATTTTTGAGTGAATCGTTTTCCTCTATTGCACTAAAAAGTGTCTTGATTTGACTGTTCCTAGAAAAGGAGAATGAAAGGGAAGCCCTGGGAACCTTTTAACCTTTTTCCATTGTTAAACTTGCACACAGGCATTCAAAACAAGCATCTCCTAGTTTCTGCTAGAGATGAAGCACAACCTCACAATAATACACACCACAGAACTAACGTCAGGTATGGCAACATCTGGTATGCCTTCTCTGCTTCTGCTTATTTCTTTAGAACACTTTGTATTTCTTCCAGGTGACATCTGAGGAGTACTCAGCAATGAAGAAAGGCTCAGGGACTCTATGATGATTGTACCATTTCAATTCAACAGACTTCAATGTCTAACAGATTCTTCCCAGAGGTTTTAGAGGATATTTCCGGAAACATCCAGATCTTTAGACATCATCTACTTGTATTCCTAAAACCCAGTTCTCCTGTAGCTCTTAAGTACTAGTATTAACCTTTCATTCTACAAGGAGACTTCACCAATTAGTCAGGCCCTCAGGGTTTGTGTATGTTCCAATATGATCATAACTGCCTTGTTTGCAGCCTGTTCTAAACAACAGCTGAGACAGCAGCAGCTTTTCATTCCTAGGTTCAGCTGGGTACCAGTTCAGTTTCAAGTTATATGCTCTGCACTGAACACAAACCTGACAGCTGGGGTTCTGAACAAGTTTTGGCTGCTTTTTTATTGGTTCATACAGCCAACTGGTTTGCTAGACTTCCAGTGTTTCACGCTCAACTTAAAGAAACACTAAATAAACCTCATAGGATTGAGCTCTTTTCAGTTTAAAGGTACTCAAGTTAACTGGAAATGGTTTTTCAGCAACAGTTACTAAGATAAAGAGACTGACCCTCCGAGGGGGTGTGTGGGAGTGAAATTTGAAGCATGGAGAAACACAGGCTATATTCAGAAATGTGAATGTTTCTTTAATTAAAAAAAATATATATCGGGGGGGGAACCCACAGGACATGTTGCATGTCATACCTCTAACCAATTTAAGCTCTTAAATAATGAGGCATCAGTGTTAAGCTCAAGCTAGGGAATCCAATGTTAAGGCATGTGGTGAGGCACTGGCATTTATAAGCTTGGGCCATCCACTTTTCCCACCACTCTTACTTCCCCTTTCCTTAAGTCCTGATGCAATAAGAGTGTGGAGGCAAAAGGGGAAGGCAGCAGGATACTACAGTTGCCAGGGAACCTCCAGCAACAGGACTGTTCATGTAATTCACAAGAAAAAACACACGAGTGCAGCTTCCAAGCCCTATCACAGGGAATACATGTCTGAGAAGAGACACTCCTCTCTCCCAAAAGCATCAGTGAGTACAAGCAGGAAAAAATCCTGCAGACAGACCTACTCTGAGGAGAAGGGTTACAATAGAGCAACCATAAAAGGGATGGGAGAGGGGAGCAGAGGTGTCCAAAGAGGTGGCAAAGCTCACTGCAGTTAAGGAGCTCCATTTCATTTTCCCTGTTAGCAGGGTTTGAAGGGCCAAGAGTGGAGACGCAGCTTATCAACACAGAAAGCACAACTCAGCACTCTCCTTCATATTGGTCTTCTTATGAGTTGAAGCAAACGCACCCTGTGGGGATTCAGAGCACATGCTCACACTGGGTATGACAGATGAAAAAAAACTTATAAACATGGCAAGACCAGAGCATGTTGCTCCCCTTTGATCTACTGCAATGTTTTCTGGAGACACCTTTCATTCTGCTTACCATGTTAGGCATCCCTGCCCCAGGAACTTGCTTCTTGTCCATTGGAAACTGTGGTAAGCTATTTTGCAGTCCAGCTTTATTCTGCATCTGAGGCCCAAGTCCACTGGCTCCAATCTGCTGCCCAGTATTTTGACTATATGGCTGGCCATAAGGACTGGGATTGCTCATCATTCCCATCTAGAAATTAAAATGGTAAGACAGTTTAAGTTCACAATGTAAAAGGCAAGTTAAACACTTCAGAGAAGCAAGAACAATCATAACCATGAACGAGCTGCAAAGCAATACAGATCCACATACTTCCCCTGCTTCTTCATGTTCATGTATTTACACATCACATAACATTAACAGAAGATTCCTATAAATACAACAAAGCCAACTTACCAACCTTTGAGGTCAAACTGGACAGAATTGGCCTGATTATTTCTTTAGAAAATATTTGGTTCAACAGATTTCTTATTTCAGCTTTCTGAAACACAAATTTGCACTGTGGCCTACACAACCCAAGTCTGGAAGCTTTCTCCTCCCTGCACTTGTGCAGACTCCAAATGCAGACAAATACCATATTCGCTCATATCAACAGAGTTTATCCCAAAAACATCCTACCCAACTGCTAGCGCTCCCACAGCTCCTCTCCAGATAGCCATAACAATGCATGCCTGCATTATCAGTACACAAACATTTTTAATTTAAAAATACACCATAGTCACAGGTTAGCACCTCACACAGTCACAGTAACTAGTCTGCAGTGAGTAGGACCAGAGGTCAAAGAAGATGGTAGGCAAGAACTCTGCAAACAAAACAAATTTACTGAACCATTCATTCACAGGGGAAATAAATTCATGTTTCATACAAGCCATATACATATTCAACACTTTTAGCATACTAGAATATACTATTTGTTGTCTTGGAATGCCCCAGAACCCAAAGGAAAATGAGCAATCTTGCCAATTAAGTTGTTTGTCCTCTGACATTTTTTTCCATTCCTTGCATTCTTATATATTTTTCATAGGAAATCTGGCTTTCTAGGACCAAAACAACTAGCCACAGAGGACCAGAAAAACTGGAGATTTTTTTCTCAAATACCAAGATCTTACAATTATTCAGGCAGGATCCTCAAGGAGCCACAACTCCTAATAACAGAGGCACAAAAATACTTTAAAGAGCTGTATTGTTTCAACTCACACTAGCATTTGACTAGACAATGTCCAGTTTCCTTAATATCTTTTGGTTCAAAGCATTTTCCTGCATCCAAAAAAAAGGCATAGTAGTGCCTATGGTAGGTTTGTTTCCAATCACTGCTACATTTATTCTCAAAGTATCCTCCTTTGCTTCTGCTCCTTACCATGCTTCTCCAACCCGCACGGAGAAGTAACCAACAATGCCCTGATATTACCTGTGATTAGTTACACTTTCCGTTCTCAGGCTGTAACAACCTCCAATCTATTACAATAGCCTTCAGGTTGCAGTTACAAAATAAAGCAGGATCAGACTCAAGCTACAGGAAAAGGAATACAAAATTCACTAAAGAACCTGCCACTTCAGACATCTGATATGTACAAGTGAATTCGCTTGAGGACAGCCCTCCTCCTCCACACATAAGCAACAACCATAATCACACAGCAGTAATTCATTAGAGAGCAATGAAAAGAATCTCTACACATGGCAGAGAAACAAACTATGCAATAATCAGGCAGAATTAAAAAGCCTTCCTTTCCTCTGTCTTTTTCCTCTGCTCTTTCTCAACCACAATGAATACACATGTGGTGACCGATGAAGCAGCTGCTGCCAAAACCAGAACAGGTAAGACTCAAACCCTCCCTTCCTCTCCTTCAGAAGATGAGTAAGATCTTACATGCAAACTGAGCAGAAGGGAAAAGAAGAAAAGTGTAAGGAGTCAGCAAACACACTTTCAGAAGTATTCCCCATCATCATTGTTGCCTCAAATTGAGCAACATGTTCGAGGCTTAGTGAAGGCCTGACAGTGAGAATTTTTTCCTTAAGAAAACAAGCCATGTTTTCCTGTAAGATAGCCTTATTCCTTTGGCTCCAGAAAGGGTTTTGAAAACAGATACATCTCCAAACCCATAAATTTCTAAGCAAAGTTTTCAAGTTCATTAACAATCATAACTACCAAAGTCACCTGACAGCTGAGAGTATACTAAAGCATAGACTACACTGGCCATCACTATCACCAACCCCATCTGACTTCTGTAACTTATGCTATTTGCCTTAAAAACAAACAAACAAACAAACAAACCACAAAAAACCCACACAAACCAACCCAAAGCCCAAACCAAACAACTCAGAATTAAAGGCTAAAGGCACATTTTCACACCTTGATGTCACAGAGAAATCAAGATGCCCAACTCAGACAACTTTAGATTTCACACATTGATACCAAAGGATTCAGAGTAACTACGGCTTGATGAGCAACTCTGCCCTGACTGCAGGGGAAGAAACCAAACCTAGACTTAAAAAAAGCTATGTCACTTTCCCTGTGTCACCTAAAACAGCTTCCTAATGAAACTCAGGGATGAGGTTGCACCATGCCAATCAACATTTGTATTTGCAACAAATCTGGACACAAATTTTATGTGAAGCATCTGACTTTTTCAAATGTACTAATCAAGTTGTCCCAACAAAAAGATCTGATGTTTTCTCAAGCATTAGCCACTGGCACTGTCTGGGGTGTGAGACCAGTGCCCTCAAACAGGGCTGCCTCCATGGCAGAAACAGAGTTCCACTCTCCCTCCACCTTGCTGTACCAAGGCACCCGGCAGTAGAACACTATGTGCCCAGCTCAGCCTGGCTGCTTCTGACAGCGGTAATCTCAACTTAGAGGAGAGGCAAAGACCAGAGACGGCCAGGCCAGGATAGAAGGCAAGCATGCCAAACGGACTCCAAAAGCCATACATTCAAGCACCACCTAAGAAGGATGCTAAAAAACAAATGCCTCAATGTCTCCTCGAACAGATCAGCTGCCGTTATTTGGTCCAGGTGAGACTGACACCCGCCAGATCCACAGCGGAACCTCACAGCAATGCCCCCCAGTCCTGCCATCACAGACCCACTACCCTGAAACCAACCAACTGCATGCAGCTCTACAGTGAGTCAAGAGAAGGATCATTTGGGAGATTCTTCACCTGGCACAAGGTGACCTTGTGACCCTGCAGAAGAAGCAGGAGCATGCTCATGTCATTTGCTGTGCCACGTTGTGAAACATGAATAAAAGAAAATAAACAGGAAGACATGTACGGCCTCATGACTACAGAAGGAAGATCAAAATAATCCTGTATAATTTTATCAGTAGGAAACAACCAGAAAGACCGATACATAGTTCCTCATCATATTAATGATCTGTTGGGAAGGGCAGATAAACAATCAAGTGCAGAAGAACCAGTCAAAGAAAGGTGATGTTAGCACCAACGTATCAGACAAGTACAAGGCTTCATCTGCAATACCATGCAAAACTAGAGATGGCTGAATTACAGCTACAAGTCAGCGAGTACAACCTCTGCTAACTCTTCCTGGCCACCACCTCCTTTTATTGCTTTTCCTATTACTCTTCACATCCATCTTAAGTTTTTCTTCCTCTCCTCACAGCTTCAACTTACTTTCATCACATATGCAAGAACTTGCGCAAAAGGAAGAGCAGACAGAAATCCAATTCACAGTGAAGAGAACAAGAAAGATCATAAAATATGAGAATATGTGGCTAATAGAAGCCAAAGGTAATCTCAGATGGTTATACCTTCTACATACACAATGGAAACAACCTGACTTTCCTGACTCTCATGGAAGGAGGTATCTCACCATGGATAATGTTCAGGAAACATTCCCAAGCTCACGCAGTATTAGATAGACTGGGGGAGTATCTGAGCAGCCTTAAGAAGAATAACTACAAAAGTGGAGGAAATTCCCCAAGGTTTTATTCTAATGCCATGGAACACATGTACCTTCAGTTCAGAAGATGGTCAAGTAACTAACTCTGCTTCTAGTTTTACTGTTGATACCACAGAGTGCAAATTCAGGAGGAACACCTGTTTCAACTACATACGTAGATGTTACAAATATTTTAGCTTTGTCTTTGTAAAATATTGCCATTGAATCTTCTTAACAGAGGTTAAACTGATAAAGTCAAGTGTATCCATTATAATAGCAGAGAACTCTGTACATACTCAAACAGTGAGCCAAATGGCAAAGAATTGCTACTGAAACTCTAAACATTTCAAGTGAAAAACAGCAGACAGCAGTAATGTCTTTACTAATCTGAACTGCCTTCACTTCCACTTCATTACTGGAGTAAGTGAAACATTTCTTGAACCAGTGGGAGGTGAGGTCTAAGTGACCTGTGGGTCAGCTGAACTTTGTCACTTTGTGCTATGACATAAATACATACATCACTTATACACAAAATAACCTCCTCCCCTAATAAGAGGCTGCACAGTAAGACCCTAACTGGGCACTCTCAACAGAACCCAGTGGAACAACAAAATGAAGGTTTTGACTAGACACAATTCCAAGTGAAGAATGGTTCAAAACAGGGAACATAATTTTTTTTTTTTTTTTTTTAGCAAATTCAAGCTCTATAATGTTATCTGCTTATATCTGAGTCAATCAAATCTGTAAATCTATCTAGTGAAACACAAAACCTGAAAAATGAATAGATACTGAAAGAATCCAAGCCTTACAAATTCCACAACACTATTTTAAGAGTAATAGGCAAGTCTGTTGTCCTCTTAACTTGCACAAAACCAGAGAAAACATATAAAACCAGATAGAAAACAAAAAAACTATTCAAGCAAAACTTGTTACAATTCCTTTCCTCTCCAAACTTGTAACACTTCCTTTCAGGGTAGACTTTCACAGGCATTTTTAAACTGGTACTGTCACCAAAGCAGGATTCACAGCCTCCTCCGACTAACAAGATCAACTCCTTTAAAAAATCCCCTCTCTAATTCAGGGACATTAGTTTTCCAACTGACATATATAAACTGGACACAAAACCCAATTCAAATTAATTTTTTTTTTTTTTAATTTTTTTACATGGCTACATGAGCGTCAGTTCAAGTCTGTATTAGTTGCCTGTCATGCAACTGGCACAGAGATGGCATCCAGACACCATATCAGGGACTGCTTACAGAAAACATAAAATTACGGCATTAAACCACGGGATGTAAGAACCAGATTATGACAATACAAGTTTATATGTACAAATCAATCGTTTACATTGACATTTGGGATTTCAGGCCCTAAAAAGTAATGTGCAAAACCAGTTAGGAAGCTGGGAAGTGCATGACTAAAGCGCAAGGCAAACGTTCCACTCTATTGCTAGTCAGTGTTTTGGGAAGAAAACTCTTCAGTAACTCCCCGGGAAAACAGAACAAAGTCGAAACCTAACCAATTTCACTTTCCAAATTAACATGCCACTTGGAGCTCATCTTTACTGTTAGAAGAGCATAACATCCACCCTTACAATTAGTTAACGTGACAGGAAACCTAAGCTATTCCTCCATCCAAACCATTGCACAAAACACACCCCTGTTTCGCTGAGACAGAATTCAGTAGCAACCCTCCCATCACCTAAAGGGGCTGACTTGGGCGAGCTAACATGGTGAAGTCGAACAGTCATAACCAAAGTGTCTGGTCTGTTTTTTTCCCTCCTACTGAAGGAGAGCTTCTACATAATGCACATTTTTTGCAGCAATGAAGCAAACCTACAGAAGTTATTACACAAACCCCCACATTAACAGCAACATAGTACTAAATTTACCAATTAGAAAAACTGGCTTTTAAAAACAACTTAAGGTCCTCTGTTTTCATCTACTTTTTGAAGATTTGTAGGTGGGAAAACCCAAAAGCAGATGGGTGGAGAGATAAAACAGTCAGACATTGCTGTTGTCAGACTTCGCTAACTCCACTGTATGAAGTGAAACACAGGCTCCCTGCCAACAACCAAACTGATTGAAGACATTCCGGAATTTCAGCCTCCATTTCAGACTGTTCTTTCTCATCTGGCAGTTTCAACTCCTTTAGGAAGGCTCTACCCACCATACTTACACAAGTCGTCTCAGGACTTTATCAGCAATTAAAGAACTCTTTAAGTATTTTTAATCAGTCTGGGACTATGAACAAAAAACCATTTATTTGGTCAGAATATTGTCAAAAGCACAAAATGTTCTCTCTTTAGATGTACAGCACATTTTGGAATTTAAGTAAGGGAAGAAGACAATTTAATTTTAGACTACATCAGCCAAAAGCCTGGTTTTATGTCCTTTCCTTACTTCTAGATAAATGAGTTTATTATAGTGCATAACCCTACGTTAGCCCTGATAAGTAAGGATTGAGAAGTTGCATTTCATCCAAACACCCACTATATCAATTTTTGACCTCTGAATACAGCTTTCTGAAGATCAAATTTTATTATTTTTTTTAACAGTCAAGGAATAATGAATATTATATAATTACAATACAAGAATATTTCTAAGTAGCTACACATTTCTTACCACCATAAGCTGCATACAAATTTTCTACTATAGTAATCAAGTTTTGCAACAACTTTCCTATCAGGCAAATATACCTGAAATGACCAGACCACAAAACCAACTCATTACTGAACACATATGTAGAGACACACACCAGAATGGTTGTTAGCAGCACACTGAGCTTAAGCAAACAGTTAAGATCAAAGAACTTCATAATTAATGTTCACAAGACACTCAAGTAATTGCACTTAATATATTAAAGCATAGCAAAACCATTAATACACAGCATAACTTATGTTTCTAATACATTTATAGACTATGCTATTTATCATGCCCTTCAAGTGGACTGACTTTAGGCATTCCAAGACAGATTTAGGTATTGCAGAGCAGCTTGGAAAAACTCCCCCCTCCTTAGCCCAGAAACATAAAATACCCACCTAAAGTGAACTGAAACATTTAAGTATTTTCTAGGCTTTTGACCAAAACCCTAAAAACCGGAGAATTAATACTCAAGCGGCTACTACTCTAAGACAGCTAACTGTGCATGACAAAAATTAAATTTAGGCACCATTTTGTCACTTAAACCACTAGGGTCTTCTCTTGTCTTTTCAGTGACTCATGACAACTTTCCTCCTATCTCCTGAATTACAAAAGCACATTTATTTCCCTCTCCAGTATAAAAAGATTTTTTTTTCAGCTTTCTGGTTTGCTCCCCTATAGGCAAAGCCATCGTGAATTTTAAAACTAGAACTGAGTCTGATTAACAATCTTAAGAACCTAACAATTTGTCTTCAGGTGTTTACACAAGCATTCATTCTCCACTGTTAACTCAAATACTTATTCCTTAACAAGTCCAGTACAGTGAGTGCATCAGTCCATTCAAACCTGTATGTGCCTCTGAGCACATGCCACAGCATAAACACTCAGCTGATCTTGGACAACAAATACTTCCATTAACTGTCACACAGAAAAAAGCACCTCAACATCCTGATGGATTCCCACCACAGTCACAATACCAGCATCACATTAGATGGGAAAATACAGTTGTGAACAAAGCATAAAACAGAATAAAATACAATCAAGTTACTTTTCAGTGTTGTTGATAATCTATACTGCCACAAGATTTCTAAAATAGGCTTTTTAATCTAGCCATAGTCTTGCTTGTCATGGAAGATTCAATTTTCACTTCATATGACTGTCACAAATTCCACTTTAGCAGCATATAAACTGTTTACCCCATGAACAGGATTCTTAAAGGAAAAAAAAAATTGAACCTGTAGAACCCATACTGCAGAGGAATAAATTTTACAAAATAAAGTCAACAACAATAAGGAAGATAATAAAATTTAGCTCATCTTACCTTGTTCATGGCCCCAGGCTGTGGCCCTCTCAGTCCAGCCTGCCCTCCCATCTGTGGAGAGCCTTGTTGCAGTGTCTCAGCCAGCAAGTTACCAGCACTACCCATTCCCGGGTTTGGGTACGGCATGTTGGGCCGCCCTCTGCCTGCTCCAATTGAACCGTTCATGACTTGCCCCTGCATCATCCCCTGTCCGTTGCCTGCTGCCAACATCCCAGGATTCATGCCAGCATTCATCCCTGTGTTCATTCCCATGCCAGGCTGGTTAACTGGACTGTTTACTGTTGGCATCATTCCTGCTGTGGATTGGGCAGAAGGACCCTGGTTTGGTCCACTTGCACCCATCGCCATATTGGGAGAAGTCAACCCAGCCTGTGCCATGGGGCTTTTCACCATGCTGTTTAGCATTCCCATTCCAGGACTATTTTGTTGGGTTTGACTGGCCATTCCCTGGCCAGGGCCACCAACCCCCATGTTCAGATTTGGGGAGCTACCAGCCCGTAGAAGTTCAGACAGCTGCTTGTGTTTAGAGGCAGCATCTTGTGCCAGGCCAAGGCTGGTCTGCAGCTGATTAATGTCACCACCATTGGTGAGTCCCAGTTCTGTGGAGCTGATCAGTTCATCAGGCAAGTCATGTTCCAGATCAAAGAGCGATCCAAAATCTGAAAAACAAAACATTGTATATGAGGTCAGAGCAATCAACAGCGTCTTGAAGGAATATCTGTTCATTAGTTTCTACTTTTTAATTTCAGGTAACTAGCAAAACTTGACTTTTTATGTTTGAGCAAAATTCCCCTATCAGTTGTTACTGAAAGCTATCCAATTTGTGTGGATAAAAGTAATTTCTAAACTTCACAGAGTCTAAAATAGAGAAGACCATTCTACTTCACTCTCCTACAATTTGTGCTGAAAGATCACTGGATATCAGACTATGATCTCTCAACTTGGGAAATTTCCAAAGAGAGTGGTGAAAAAAATATATTAATATCTCTCAGAGTTGACCAATGGAATTAGACAACAATTACTACAAAGAATTAACAGGTTGATGGGAAAGCATTGTCTTTATAATTTTTAACTTTCACTGAACTCTGTCATTTTTGGAACAGTCATAACTAATACAGCAATATAGTTTGAAAAAAAAAGTTTACTATTTATAGAATAATGAATTGAGGTTTGGTTGTGGGGTTTAAGGTTAGGTTTTCAGTTGGGTAGCTGTTGGCTTTTTTTTATTCTTTCACATCCGGTCATTACCAGTCCTGATTGTCAAATTTCACTGGACTTCACTGGACAGCCAGTACCTTCCCACAACACTATTAGAAAACAAAGTAGCCCTCCTGGCCACAAAGCTGTGAAAAAACACTCGGACAAAAAAATCAAATTCCCACCTCAAGAGCCTATGCAAAGCAATCCCCGAGGTAACCAGGAGGTGAAAGATTGCTATTTGGAACATAAAGATACAAGAACATCACATAGCACCCAGAATCAATTTGCTCAAGAAAACAAGAAGGTGTTATGCATACAGAAGTAGTACACACCTTGGTCTGTATATTTAACCTATGGAAGTTAAACTAGAAATAACTTAGAAAGCTTATGGTTTCTGAAATGTGTTCCCTCTCCCAAGTGAGAGAGGAGCTGTTGAGGAGAGGTGCTGTGCTGGACCTTGTTCTTCCCAACAAGGAGGGCCCAGTAAGGAACGTGAAACTCAAGGGCAGCCTTGGCTACAATGACCAGAAATGGTGGAGCTCAAGATCCTTAGGGCAGCAAGGAGGGAGCACAGCAAGCTCAATACCCTGGACTTCAGAAAAGCAGACTCTGGTCTCTTCAAGGAATCTCCTTGTTAGGGTACCATGAAATAAAGCCTTGGAGGGAAGAGGGGCCCCAGAAAGCTGGTTATTATTCAAGGATTGTCTCCTCCAAGCTCAGGAGCAATGCATCCCAACAAAGAGGCAGTCAGGCACAAAAAGGCCAGCAGGCCTGCATGAATGGAAAAGGAGCTCCTGGATAAACTCAAGTACAAAAAGGAAACTTACAGAGGGTGGAAGCAAGGACAGGTAGCCTGGGAGGAATACAGAGAAATTGTTCCAGCAGCCAGGGATCATGTAAGGAAACCTAAAGCCCTGATAGAACTGAATCTGACCAGGGATGTCAAGACCAACATGAAAAGCTTCTATATGCATGTTGGTGATAAAAGGACAACTAGGGAAAATACAGACTCCCTCCAGAAGGAAATGGGGAACCTGGTTACCTGGGATATAGAGAAGAATGAGGCACTCATTTTTAAATAGAGAAATAAGGAAGACTCAGGGAATTACAGGCCAGTCAGTCTCACCTCTGTGCTAAGCAAGATCATGGAGCAGATCCTCCTGGGAACTATGCTAAGGCACATGGAAAAAAAAAAAAGTGATTGGTGACAGACCAACAGGGATTCACTAAGGGCAAATCATGCCTGACAAATTCAGTAGCCTTTTTACAACTGGGATATGGCATTGATGGATGAGGAAAGACCAAATGTCATCATCTACCTGGACTTGTGGAAAGCATTTGACACGCCCACCTGACATCCTTGTCTCTAAACTGAACAGACATGGATTTGATGGACAGACAACTCATTGGGTAAGAAAGTGGCTGCATGGTCACTCTCGAAGAAATGTGGTCAACAGCTCAATGCCCAAGTGGAGACCAGTGACAAGTGGTGTTCCTCAGGGATCAGTACCAAGACTGGCACTCTTTGAAGTCTTTGACAGCAACACAGACAGTGGGGTCTTGTGTGCCCTCAGCAAACTGGCTGACAGCACCAAGGTGTGTGATGCAGTTGACACGCTGGAGGGAAGGGATGCCATCCAGAGGGACCCTGACAAGCTTGAAAGGTAGGTCCTTGGGAGCCTCATGAAGTTCAACAAGGTCATGAGCAAGTCCTGGATATGGGTCGGAGCAATCCCAAGCACAAACACAGCCTGGGTGGAGAATGCATTGAGAGCAGTCCCGAGGAGAAAGACTTGGAGTGTTGGTCTACCCTGCTCTCATGCAAGCCCACCTGCAGTACTGCATCCAGGTCTGAGGCCCCCAATATAAGAACACGGACCTGTTGGAGTGCGTCCAGAGGAGGACCACAAAGATGATCAGGGGGCTGGAGTACCTCTCCTATGAAGACAGAGTTGGGGTTGTTCAGTCTGGAGAAGAGAAGGCTCCAGAAAGACCTTATAGCACCTTCCACTACCTAAAGGGGCTATACAAGAGGGACTTTTTACAAGTTATGTAGTGATAGGATAAGGGGGAATGGCTTCAAACTGAAAGAGACTAGATTGAGGTTAGATATAGCAAGAAGTTCTTCACTGTGAGGATGCTGAGGCACTGGAACAGGTTGCTCAGAAAAGCTGTGGATGCCCCACACCCCTGGAACTGTTCAAGGCCAGGTTGGATGGGGTTTTGAGCAATCTGGTCTAGTGGAAGGTGTCCCGGCCCACAGCAGGGGGTTGGAAAGAGATGATCTTTAAGGTTGCTTCCAACCCAAACCATTCTATCATTCTGTGAAAAGCTGAGGCACCGTGTGACGTAGTTGTAAAACAACGTTTGGAATCTGAGAATACCTGGAAGAGAGTAATTTTTCTGATCTTAACTATTGGAATATTTCAGCACCACTTCTGCCAGAAAGGTCATTTCATGGATGCTCTGTAGGAGGTGTTGCACTGCATTTTCAAAATCTTCAATCTAAGCAATAACCTAAAATACTACTCATCTCAGCAGCTGCATTTAAAAAGCCATACCAATTACAGTGAATTTTTGAGAGGCTGGCAAGATGGCTTGGTCCAAATATTAGCAGAAAAAGACTACAGTTGAACATCAGTAAGTCAGGAAAGCTCATCAGCATTACAAATATGTTTAAAATGTTTCACACAATACCATACCCAAATTGCCAAACTCCTGTACTAACAGAGTCTCTACTACTTTGCAACTGTTATCACAGGTAAGATCACGACTTTCAGAATTCTGAAAATATCATACGAGATTGGCAAGAATGCAGGTATACCACAACAGAGATTTTATAACTCCATTTATACACTCTACAGTTTTGTGACAGCTTGTAGCAGGGGAAAGAACTTTTGCTCTTGAAAAGACAACTCCCAGGACAGGGTGAGTCCCAAACCAAAAATTCTCACTTCACCTTTTCTGAGATCAGATCGTTGTATATTACACCCTCCACAAAAGCCCCTGAAGAGTGATCAGTAAATGTCTAAATATGAAGAACGAATTCATTTTTCAAAACACTGCATAGTATTTTCTCAGAAAGATCCATTTAGACGGTTTCAGATATAACACTGCAAAGGAGCAGGGCAATTCTTGTTTTGAGAGACAAAGATTTGCTCATCTTTATTCACAAGAAAATAATAATCTGCTTCTCTGAAGACCTCACTCTTCTTGAAATTCTCCCTCCTCATAAATGAGAAGATAATTCCAGCTTTAAGGCTTAGTAGCCATAACCAACTGGAGCATCCAGGTACAAGTTAACTGAGCTCCTTGTCCTAGGAAGTCTGGGACAGTCAGCAAGCGGGAAGAAAAATGTCAGAAACACAAAATGGTTTTCTTTTTATTAATGTTTCAACACAACATATCACCAGTTACAGTAAAAAAACCCCACCCTCAACCTGAATGGTTGTGAAATCATCCAAATTGGATTAATTCTTTACATTAAAAAATTTAATATGTTCTTTCCATATAAGACTAACTTGTTAGGATTTTTAATCTTAGAGAACATATGACAGAAGATTCATCATAAAACAATACTATCGGCTACAAGCCAAAATTGTAAGCAGTTAAGTACCAAGAACACAACGTTCTGGTGTGAGGTTGCTCATTTTAGATGTTTTTTCCCAAAACAAAACTTCAAAGTCTTCTTTAGCCAGTAGATAAACAACAAAACTAGAATAAACTTTCAGTTGTCTGGTGAGCTATGAAAATTACATTTTTAGTCAACTGCTGAGAGGCAGAAATTTTCAGATACAGGACTGAAACACAAACAGTCTCTAAGGACCATAAAGATCAATAAGACATTGTGTGCATTTAACAACAGTTGTGATCTATTTCAGTTTTCTAGGTTGAACGGGTACCCTAAAGGCCACCATAGAGAGTTCTACCTGTAACCAATCCAAAAACTGACAAGGTTGGGCCAGACAGGTCACAGCCTACGTGAAAATAACAGCACATACACGAGAGCCAAAGGCAGAGTTTAAGACAACGGTGATAAATATCCAGAGAACTGATCGACTTTCCAGTACACTGAGCCCACTGCAAGCCTTGCAATCTGTTTCATTAAGGATACACACAGAGATCCCTCACTAACAAAACAAAGCCTGTGGGAAGGCAAAGGAGGAAGATTAGTTAGTCCTGCAAAGGTTTGTCTACCTGATTCATAATCTCTAGAGATCTTGGGGTATCAGACACAGAAAAATTGGGATGTAACAAAACAGACTGTACCTGGCCTAAGAGCTCAAAAACATCCAGTAACACACTGGCAGTAAGTGGTAGAGCTAGATCTTGACCTCAGTAGAATAACACAGTGATCCCCCCTTATGCTATTTATGGTTTTATTAGTGTGTATCTTCCCACAAGTAACAAGAACATACAGAATAGATTGCTTCTGCCATCTAAGAGTCAAAGGAAAGAAAACAAAAACACCTCCAAAAACCAACATCTAAGTAGTAGATCAAAAAGTCTTAACCTGAGGTAGTCTCAACAGGGATCTTTTTTTTTTTTTTTTCTCTGTAACGTCAAGAAACTGGCCTGACTTGCCCTGACTACGTTAGATCTCTAGTGAGAAAGTGGGTCAGAAAAGACCCAGGAAGGAGCAGGTCCACTTCTTTCAATGGCAGTCCAGTTAGACTGGATTAAGTAATATGAACTGTGCCCTCAACTGAGAGAAAGCAACTTCAAAAATCAGTGGACTGACCTCCATTGTGTACTATGGATTATTTTCTTATTTTTGGTCCTACATCTAAGAAGTCTGACAACGCCTAATCTACAACATGCAAGGAAACTTCCAGCCTGGGTTGAAAACCCACCTGGCACCAAAGTGGACTTTAAGCTAATACAGATGCAGAATGTGCAATCAAAGTCCTTAAGTCAATAAGACTTCAGTGCCTTATCAAGTGATCAATTTTAAAATTAGTTATTTCAGGTTAATTTTACTGCAAGAGCACACAGCAGCACCAGTGATGTAACTGCTCTCAAAGCATGCGAGGCAAGGTAGAGATTTCTGACAAGGCTTATAAAGCAGGGAAAATATATCAACACTAACTACTTAGCAAAGAAGTCAACACAAAGGTTCAGGTGGCACATCCTAATTTCTTTTGCATGATTTCTAGCCCACAGTCACGATTCAGTTGTCTTCTCATGTCTTGATTAAAAGAGACCTTTATTCACCTTTCAGAATAAAACAGGAAATTCTATCAATATGAAGACTATCTGGTTCTAGCAAACAGGTTGCAGTGAGCAAAACTAGTTTCCTAAGAACTTGCCCACATGCAACAAAACAGCAAAACTTTACTCTTAATACTCCACACTGGAGCATTCAGTCTGGAGAAGAGTTGGTATAATCTGAAGAAACAGCATCACATGTGAACAGTGACACATCCAGAACCCTGCATGGCAGATATGTCAGAGAACTACTGACTCCAGAGCTTACCTAGTTTCTGATCTTACCGAGGTAGGAAACTTTACAGTTCCTGTCCCTGCATCCCATTTATTATATTATATTCTAAACAGAGACATATCAAATTAGAAAGCTGTTGAACAGTCACCTTTTGGCACATGTTTCTGGAGCCCAGAAACCTATCATCAGTGGATCAAATTATATCACAGTCACTGTGCTCACAATGAAACAAGTGGATGAGGCTTAATACAGGACACTGAATACAAAGCATGCACATGACAGGATTGACAGGAGCCACGGATGATGTTGGACCACACAGAAAACATGATACCTTTGCTGTGCTTTCAGACAAAGACTAACAACAAGGTGCTGAGGTCAGTATCTTCTCTGCACCGTGATACAAAAGCTATCCAGAACTGAACAGGGTCTAGATGTAAGAGAAAGTGTCCAGAGGATACAACCAGTATTCCAGAGAAATCAACCATTCAAGCTCACAGTAAAAAAACTAAAATGTACTGTTTGACATGTCCACAAAAAAAATCCAGAACTCAAAACATAAACCCAAAAAAGGCAAAACAAGGTAAGGAGACACAATCTCACAGGATAATCCTCAAGTATCCATGAAAATGCAGAGACAAAGGTGAAGTACAGACTTGAAACAAAGTGTTAAAGTCATCAATTCCCAAGGCCTCTGCAATGGCAGAAAATTAGCTTGATATGTTCAGGCAGTTTTATCAGGGAAGTTAAAAAACAAACAAACAAACAAACAAAAAACCCCACATGTCTAAGAAAAAGGTTAAAACTCTAAGAGTCTCTCACACCAACCTCGTAGGAACTTTGTTATACAGTATTTTGGAGGTCAGATTTATTCTTGCCATTAAAGAGGTGACTTTTCATGTAGATCCTCTATGAAGCCACAATTATCCAATGGCAACAAAAGCTCTGCCAAAATGCTTTTCCTAACTTAAAATGTAAAATTAATTTAAATTAGTCTACTAAATTGATTAAAAATTAAGGGGCATCAACATCTTCATGAGGGGAAGCAGAGGGGCAGGTACCATTCTCTTCACTCTCATGACCAGTGACAGGACTCGAGGAGACAGCATGAAGCTGAGTCAGGGGAAGCTTAGGTTAGATATCAGGAAAAGGTTTTTCACTCAGAGGGTGGCAGAGCAATGGAACAGGCTCCCCAGGGAAGTTTTCACAGCACCGAGCCTGACAGAGTTCAAGAAGCATTTGGACAACACTCTCAGGCACATGGTGCAACTACTGGGATGACCTGCACAGGGCCAGGAGTGGGACTCGATGATCCTGATGGGTGCCTTTCAGCTCAGCATATTCTATGATTCTATGAAATAAGATCAAGTTTTGACACTTTAATTCCAAAATGCTCAAGTCACACAATTAATTTCCTTGTGAAAAGGAAATTAACTATTAATAATCCATGTTGCTATTTGCATAAATTTCATTGGGCTACCTTTAGTCAAAAGTCTCTAAATAAGTATTCTTATTCCAAACACTATCCTGTGTATGCCATTGAAATTCCCATGAGACCACCTTAAGTTACCTATCACTGGTCCGTGGCATTGTTTGATAGTAAGAATGGCATTTCAGCTGTGGGGTTGATAAATTGAGAGCGACTGTGCCCACAAGTCTGGAAAGCTAAAGAAGCCCTGCTGGTCTGCTCTGCTCATGGACAGAAAATGGGTATGGGCAGATAAGAAGGGAACACCCTTATGGGCACGAACACTCTGAATCAGTTTCATTTGTGAAGTCATTCCATATCAGTTTCAAGAAAAGAGTAAAGTTCATTCCATTGTCAAATTAACAACTACTCCGAAATGACGCAACATGCACATACAATTACCAGAAAGTCAGTTTTCCGAGTACTACCAACTTGAGTTCATTCAACACTACTCCGGAGTAAAAGCAAAGAGCAATGCTGAATTTATGTACAAAAAAATATACAATTAACAAAAAAACCCATAAGTCAGCAGATCTGACTTCATTATCTTAAACCAGTAATTCTCAAGATTTCCTGAAATTATATTCAGGAATACATAAAAGGCAGTTTAGCTTCAGCAAAATTTCCTCTGAACAAGCCATACACCACCATTTTGCCAGAATTTTATTTTTTACTATAATTCTGAAAAAAAGAAAAAAACCTTCACCAACACAGTGAGAGTTTGTTACAATCTCACTTAAAAAGAGAGAAATTACCTACTCACTGGTATTTGGGAGTTCTACAAAGCAAGAAATATTAAATCATGATTCTGCAAACAAACAGATGTGGTTCAAAACTCTAGTGAAATGCAACAAAAGGCGCAGGACAGAGGTGTTCCACAACAAATGAAATAAAGCAAAATCTTTATCTGCCCCATCTCACAACAACAAATAATAGAAAATAAGCTGCAGTGGTTTTGAAGGTCCTGTATCTAACTTGCACTTTTTAATGAAAATCCCAGATTGGACCACGATTTTATGTCCTTGCTGTTGCTGTAAACACACATGACATCATCAACTGAACCACAAGTTACTGTGATTTGAGTTCACCAGAATTCAACACTCCTACTCATCTTCTTCAGAAAATGCTTGAATAAGAATACTGCACAAAGTTTTTAACCCAACTTTAAATACATTCATATGCCAATCCATTTTAAGAAAGCTTGTTGCTATTTAGGAGGAGGACACTGTTGTCAGATATGTTACTTACTCTTCAGGGAGAGGATATCTGTCCAAGCTCAAGTTCTACAAATTCAGTGCACCCACTGAAGTTTTTTGTCAGGCATACCACCATATGCAGAGACAGATGTATTTTACTTCAGCCTGCTGCTACAGTTTAAGTAAAGACAAAAAAGCCAAATCCTTGGAGACAGGTGTGCATTGTTTATTTGTCAGTGAAATCTACACAGCGAAATTATTCCTCTTATCAAATACTAAATCCAAAATATTTTTGGGGAAACCCTCTCAGAAGGAACACTAGTTGAGGTGATAAGAAAGGCTGAAGTACTATCATTGCATTGTTGGGACAAGCACTGAAAGGCTGCTCCTGCTAAGGCAGCTAAGCAAGACACTGAGGTGGCACAGTGGAGATGATCAAGCAGCCTACAGAGAAGATGCAAGAAACACACACTAAATCATACAAAACTGAAATTTAATGACAAAGGAATTTTCTCCAAGTTGTAAAGATAGAAAAAAACAGAATTCCTACAGTAGAAGTTCAGCATTTATCCCCAGTATCTTATGAAACCCCCATCCCCTATAAACGTATACTAAACCCTAGAGTCTGATAGACCCTTCCCAGATAAAATTTAGTTTTCTGCAAATGCATAACTGACCAATAATCTGAACTAGGGTCCCTTTATACTCAATCCAAGACCTGCTCTAGCACTGTGAGGAACAAGACGCAAAAATTAGATTTTTTTTTTTTTAATCTAGCATTTAAATTCACAAGTTCAACAATACAAGTTTTTTCCCAGAATATGAAACTTGTGAATCTATTTTTGAATTGCAATTGTAAACTGGTTTTCTAGTCTCTTAGGTCTTTTATTTGTAAGTGCTCAAGACTCACTTTTACATCACAGTATAGACAGTCCTCTTGTTGTAGTGAATATTTTTTTTTTTAAATTAGGTACTTTTAACACTGCTCAGAAAAAGTACCACCCTTAGTCAGAGACACACTAACAATCCACGGGGGAAAAGACACAAAAGAATAAATAAAGCAGTTTGGAAATCTACAAGGTTCAAAAGTCCGAAAGATTTTCTTTAAAAACTCACTAAGCACCATATAAATGATTGGTTTACTTTTTAAACAAAAATTTGCAGGCTTAAACTCTTAAATTTATTCCTAATGCAGTTACTTTGAGAGCCTGCTTAGCAAAGACCCCCATTTTTGCCACACAAGCATCCAGCACCGCAATACGTGATTTACAGTATATGCCATCCATCAAATCACATTTTAAGGCAAAAATAGCAAAAAAATGTGGTTTTTAACAAAAAGGGATGAAAACATTTAATTGATGGCTGTAAGTTAAATGCAGCTAATGACTTGGTCCTAAACGATAGCCAGAAAAATCGATTCGTGAAAAGTATTTAATTTTAATTGTAGTATATACAAACACATGGAAGAAACACATAGATGTCTGGAAACAGAATTGAAAAGGACAGCGAGACAAGACTAAAACAGCTCATTTTGAGAAATGAAACATCCTGATCCATTTGGAACAAATGAAAGCTGAGTATCAGTCAAAATTGCAGTAGTCCAGAAGAAGTTTCGTTACAAATATTAGAGCTTTGATGTGAGGGAGAGTAAAACTTTAAAGGTCAGAAACAGTTCCTGAAAAAAAGGAACATAGAGGCTTGACAAAAGATGGGTACTGCAAAGGAGACTGAAGATGTGCTGTAGCGCAGAAAGACATGACTTCTGGATGTAGAAAGCTGAAGGATGTTAAGGCACATACCACAAATACATTCTCTGATCTCTGATATAACACACGTGCCAACTAATTGAAGAAAACTGACTTCCAATGTCACAGCAAGCCCAAAACACTAAGCACTTACAATCCTATTTTCGGATCTAGCAACCTAAACACATATGATTCCATACAAACACGCTGCAGCAGGGGGTATACTCCATCTTTACTCTGTGAGGAAACACAGCAGTTCTGAACCCAGAACCCAAAACACTTTCCCAGTTCACAGAAAGCAGCTTATTTCTAAGGAAGAGGGGCAGTGTGTGTGAAGGGGGTGTGCTGCAAAAGATGCTTAAACTCCACCGTCCTGAATATACCCCATAGAAATCCGCACATAGCAATTTCAGCACTCCCACATTACTGCAGGAAAAGTTGAGGGGTTCACAAATAAAAAGCCCCCTCCTCCCCTCGCCACGAGAAACCGATGGTGGTTTAAAGTATCCAGTTAAAAATGTATCTTTATGAAGGACTTTCACTCATTTTACTCCAGGAGATAACTCCTCAGGACCCAGTCAAATTATTCTGCGATAGTGGGGGGACTAGTATACACAAGTTTGTTAACATAATATTTAAGAAAGTCTGTTAGCCTAGGTGCAACATACCAAACCCGTGCTGCTACCAGTGAGGAAAGGCAGCAAAATGAGCTACACGGGCCAAATACTTACATCAATGTAACCATGCTGAAGAGCTGTGCTAGCACCCACAAAGTCACATCGCACACTAGGATACTGTTGCCACCAAAAGATGATATCACTGCGCAGCTGTAATGGCCCTGGGAAAACTTAACGCCTGGACAAGATATATGGATAATTACTGTTCTTCTTTGCAAGAAATTTAACATTTAAATAGAAAAGAAAAAAAAAAAGAAAAAAAGAAAAAAAGTTGTTGAAAAACCTCTGGCAGTTTAAGGGAATCCTGCACAGTCCTGCCTCTGAAATTATTCTAGAGCTACACAACATGAAAGCAAAAATGAGACCATTCAAAAATTCTAATACACTACAGGACACTGCCCATATCAAGGCTTTCTAAATTACTTCAAAGTGTTTATTACAAGATGTGATACAAACATTTCAGTTTCCCTGTAAGTCTACGTTACTCTTCCCTCCTAAAGAAGGAACTGGCATTAACAAAGCAATTCGGAACTGCACTAATACAGTACGTTCCACGGCAAAGAAAATTCTGCGCAGGGAACACATGAACCATTTAAGGCTTGCAAGACAGAAGAAGGTGCAGCTCTGCAACGACAGTGGGAAATACAGCAACATTTGGCTGCTGCTAATAAATCAAGCATACTAGGACAATCTTTGCTGACTTCTTTTTAGAAACATGCCACCAAACATTAAAGTTTAGTGCATTCCAGGCTCAGAGTATCATCCAGGTCTACAATGAAAACATGTTTGAATTAGAGACTCCTCTTAGTCTTCAGTATAAATACACTTAGCATCTGCAAATTTGGGAATAAGTTAACAGGAGTCAGTCACCGTTTTTAGGTATCTAACAAGCTAAAACAGCATTTCAGAGTAAGAAACGAGTCAAAAAGTTAACAGCAAAAAACACACTCAAAGGTCCACTAGGCACATGTGCTGGAAAAAGTTCCATCAACAGTGCAAGTTTCCTGCCTTTCTCCTTCCCTCTAATGATGCTGAGAATCTAACAGTTTTAAAAAGAGTGCTTGAGTAAGTACATAAGCACCATATTATTTATTTTCTATAATTAACTGAGGAGTGGGGACAATAAAACAGATTCTATAAGTGGAATTTACTTAATGACAGCTGCTTGCACTATTTCAAAGCAAACTTAACCAACAGATAGGTTAAAAAAAGGTAATCTTCAAAGCAGCTTTTCCCACAACAGCAGAAGTATGACAAAACAAACTGCAGCCCCTCAAGCAGCAAATGAGAAAATAGAACACATTCATTAGTTCATAGGTTGCATTTTATTTAGAGAAATAGATATGATGTCATGTTAAAAAAAAAAGTAGAACTGTCATATATTCAGCTAATTAGTTGGCTACAACAACAACAAAAAAGCCAGAACAGTCAGAATACTTTAATAGCTTCTATGTAGCATACATAAAGTGTTTGCACCACTATAAGCCTCTGCATAGCTATCAGTTGATGACAGTCCCAGTCACTTTGGGGAAAAAAATACCACAATTGTGCACTACTGAAACTGTCCAATCCCTAGTATTTCACCAAAACTCTAAAAAGTTCATTTATTAAGCTGCCCAGGAAGTTTACTATTAAAAGACTAAGTATTCTGTGAAAGTCTGCACCTGTTAAACTGAAATACATACACAAATTATCCAGTCCTTATTTGATCAGAAACATCTTAACTTAGATATGGACGTTCATCTGATTCAAAACTTGTCTTTAACTTTCATATATTTCACGTATCAGAACTTCTCTCACAAAACATTTACGTTTCGCCTCCCTAAAAGGAGCAAAATAACCACTGTCAAGACAAATTAAAAATGATTACTAGTGAATTAAATACTGGTTTCCAAGTCTAGCACGAAAAAAAACAATAACTACCTCTAGCTATAGAGTAGCTTCTCCAACACTCTTCTACTCTCTTACCAGAGACCTGTTGATATTAGGAATAGTCATGACCTCCACTTACAACATAATATTGCCTGTATCTAATAGGCACTACAAGTTACAAACTTTTCAACACTAGTACGTCATTCACCAAGAATAGAAAAGGCAAAATCAAAGTTTTGGAGATGATTCCAAGTAGAATCACCTCCACTGCTCAACCAGAAACTGGCTACTACAATCTGCTGTTTACTGTCAAAAAGGAGTTTTTTAGAAAAAAGAAACACAAACCCAAACAAGCGAAAACCCCCCCCAACTCTTCCTTTTTTCTTGCCAGACTTTTAACTGCATAGAACAAGAGCACTGGTGGCTTCAGAAATGCCACCACTCGTCAGAGTCTGGCAGGAGGAGGCCTCCTCCATATCCCATAGCCTAAGAAGATCTAACGTGAGTTCAAAGAAACTCCTGCGGGACAGGTAACAGTATTCTCAGAGCAAAACGTCACCAAATACTCACTTGCTTCACAGGAAGCATTAAAAAGCTGAACAGCTCTTTGTTACTCCCCTCTCTCCCAGTACAACCAGTTTGTATTTGCAAGGGATTGGGACACCTAGAATTTCCAACCTAGCTCTAGCTTAGCTTCGCAGCATCACGGAAGACCCGGGCAGAGATGCCCCTTTATCTTCGCAGCTCTTAAGTCTACAGGGGAATTTCAGACATTTTGGTCTCGCAGCAACGAAACGGGAGACGCAAGATGAACTACACTCCATATTGATTCTTAATGCAAATAAGGTGAAATAATATTTCATTTCTAAGAAGATAAGTGTTTCAATAAACCTTATGCCACAAGTATGGCATCTGGATTTTGGTTTTAGCTGGTTTTTTTTCCTAAAGTGGATGGTCTACTTGAATCAGAAAAGCAGTATTTAGATACCCTTTTGCAAGGAAGAATAATGAAGAATTGTAAAAAGTAAATCAAATAAGCAGATTGCACGTAAGAAGAAAAAAAGAAAAATAGCAGACAAATAAATCTCGTTT
Source organism: Myiotriccus ornatus (assembly GCA_036023395.1). NCBI lineage: Eukaryota > Metazoa > Chordata > Aves > Passeriformes > Tyrannidae > Myiotriccus > Myiotriccus ornatus. The sequence goes on from JAYRBT010000042.1 coordinate 49,581,713, forward strand.
CTAAACAAGATGCAAAAAAACCCCTGTAAACCCAAAATAGAATAAGACACATTTGCCTGGGCACATATATAGTTCAACAATAAAGTGTACAAAAGCATCGTCTTCAGCACCGTTTCGCATTTCTGCGACTGGCATTAAATAAACTGGCATTATGCTTAGCAAGGAGCTCGGTAATAACTACTATTGTGAAAGACACGAAAATGACGAACTGGTAAGCATTATCTGAAGCTGATCAAAAGCACAATAAACTGAACAGCTTTGCTTTCAATCACTTGCAAAAACCCAGAAGGGTAGAAACATTCGAACACCCTCCCTATGCCATTAACGCCAATAGGTGCAAACGGAGCGAGAACAGGAGAGACAGACGGGAAGGAGGAAGCCAGGCTCGAGTTAACAGCAGCAAAAGGGAGGAGGAGATTTAGGCAGAAGAGGGGAGAAAAGGGTAGTAATTGCGGCACCGAGAGCTGGGGAGGGCCCGGGCCCCCGAGACTGACCTGTGCCGTCGCTGGCGGACACGGAGAGCGCCGGTGAGGAGAGTTTAGGCCGCTTGGCTGAAGGCGGGCCCGGCTCCACCACATTCTCGGCCATTTTTAATTTTTTAGACAATCACTCAGAGCAGAGAGACTGTGGGGGGTAAACCCCGAAACCTTCACGTTCTTCTGGGGCCCCGAGTCAGCTGAAGAACAACAATAACGCCGAGAGCGATCAAGGAGGATCTGGCGGAGGAGGGGGGGCAAGTTCCCCTTTTTTTTCTGCTCCTCGGGCTCTGGGAGGGCGGCAGCGGAGAAGCAGGGAGAGGTGGGAGCCGGGGCGGGGGGTGAGGCCTCTTCCCCCAGGCGAAAGAGCTGAGCGAAGATGGGAAGAGCAGGTAAAGCCCCCGCAAAAAAAAAAAAAAAAAGAAAAAGAAAAAAAAAAAAAAAAAAAAAGACGGCTGATGGTTGGTTTGGTTCTTTTTTTTTTTTGGTAAAATTAATCCCGGCTGTTGTGCTGGTGGTGCTTCTTCGCCGCCGCCACCATCATCATCTTCATCCTTCGGGGGGTCTCCTCCTCCTGCTGCCTCCTCACCGCCGCCATCAGCCTCTTCCTCCTCGGCGCCGTCCTCCTCCTCCTCATCGCCACAAGGAGGCGAGCGAAGGAGGGGAGAGGAGGAGGAAAAAAGAAAAAAAGATCACCGTCCTCTAGCAGCGGCTCCTTCCCCCTCCAACACCACCCTGCGAAAAAATACCCACCGCCAGCGACAGGGCTGGGGGGGAGGCGGCGGGGGGAGTGGCACGGCGTGCGCGGGGTCCCCAGTTCCACTCGCTTCTTCCTCGCCCGTCGCTAATGGCTGCAGAAAGGGGAGCTGTAAGGATGAGGAGGGTGAGGATAAGTCCCAGGAGTCTCCGCTTCACATCTTGTTGTGCAGGGAAGGAGGAGGGGTTGTTGTGCTATGGAGGCAGCACCGATCGCGGGATGGGAAGGTGGGGGGCGGGTTTCAACACCCTCTCTGCCCCCCCCTCTTCTTCTCTTCTTTCCCCTTCCTCTTTCTCTCGCTCGCAGTAGCAGGCTGCCCCCCCCTCCGGCGCAGGCAGAGGGGCCGATCCCACAGCAGCGGCAGGAGGAGGAGGAGGAAGAAGCCGGCCCCTCCCGCCCTCTCTGCCTACCTTCCCCCCTCCCGGGCGGCCGAGGATGGTGGCAGGGAGGGGGCTGCCCGTCTCCGCTCCCGCGGACCCACGGGCGATGCGGGGCGCGATAAGCGAGGGAGGAAACCCTCGGCCGCTGCTCGGGCGCGGCGGGGACTCCCCCTTCGCCTCTGCGAGGGTGGGGAAAGGAGCGAAGAGGTTGGTAGTCGGGGTGGGAGGGGAGGCCGATCAGCGACCCCTCCGAGAAGAGGAGCGGGGGGTAAAATTAAAATAATAAAACAGGAGAAAAATCCCGTCAGGGAAGGCCGGGGGAGTCGCCCCGGAATGGCCGGGCGGGGGAGGGGGTCCCAGCGCTGCCCGGCGGGGGGGGCCGGGGCGGGACGGCGGCAGCGCGGGGGCCGAGCGCAGGCTCCCTACCGCCCCTGCCTGGCGCTCCGGGGGCGTGCGTGCGGGGCGGGCAAAGCGGGGGCGCGGGGCAGCGCGGCGAGAGAGAATTCCGGAAAAAGGAGAAGAGAGAAAAGGAAACAGAGAGAGAGGGGAATAGCTAGGGGACGGGCAGGCTGGGGTGGGGAGGGGGGGGGGGGCGTCTTGACTCCTCGCTTCTCACCCCGTCCCCTATCCGAGCCCCTGGGTCTCTGTGCGCTGCCCTCCCCCTGGCTCGCCCCGTCCGGCTCGGCCTCTCGCTCCCTCCTCCTCCCTCCGTCGCTCACACACAAACAAAATGGCGGCTGTTGTTCCTTCGCTCTCCCGAGCCCTCGGAGGGAAGCGGCGGCGGCGGCGGCCGGAAATGAGCCAAGAGACCGCGGGGGCGGGGCCGCCGCGGGGGCGGGGCCGGCGGCTGGAGGGGCGTGGTCAGGCGTGGGGCGGGGCCCGGCGGCGCTCGCGCACACAATGGAAGGCGGGGGGACGGCGGTGAGGGGGGCGGGACCGCCCCGGCCGCCGTCACGAGACCGCGCTCCGCCAATCAGCGCCCGCCTCTCGCCGGGCTCTTCCGCAAACTGCGCGGGCCCCGCCCCTGAAAGGCGAAGGGGGGTTTTCCTTAAAAAAAAAAAAAAAAAAAGGCTCCCTCTTCCTGCCCCGCCCCGCACGCCCTTTTTCTGTCGGCCCAAAAGTGCGCGGCGGTGGCCCGGGGGTGCCCGGCCGTGTCTTGCGGCCCGGGGTGGCGCGGAGGTTCCCGGCAGTGCTCGTGCCCGGTGGGCTGTGGCGCCGGGCGGGCGGAGCGGGGCTCTCCCGCCGCCCTCCCTCCTTCCTTCCCTGCCTCCCTGCCTCCCTCCCTCGCGGCTGCCGGCGCCCGGCCGGTTCCCCGCGGCGCCGGCGGGCGGGGCGCTCCTCCCGCCGGTCCCGGGCCGTGCTGCGCCACAGACATGGCAGCCCGGCCAGGCACCCCCCGGCCGGGGAGGAGCGGGACTGGGGAGGCGCGCCCGCACCCCGAGGGCCCCCGGGATTCCGTGCGAGGCCACGGAATCACAGAATCGATTTCGGTCGGGTGGGAAAAGACCTCTGAGATCATCCAGTCGAACCCCCGACCGAACACCACCATGTCAACTAGACACTGAGTGCCACGTCCAGTCTTTAACACATCCAAGGACGGTGACTCCGCCACCTCCCTGGGCAGCCCATTCCAATGTCTAAACACCCTTTCTGTGAAGAAATTCCTCCTGGTCTGGGGGTGCTCTGTACTGCCCGGCCCGGTGGTGCCCAGAGCTGCCGCAGGCTCGGATCGGCGGAACGAAAAATAAAGGCCCCAAAGCCCACAGTGCATGCCAGGGGGTAGTTAAACCCCCGAGCCCCGCGCTCTGACAGACCCCGGGAGTGCCGGGGGGGCGCAGGGCGCGGCACCCGGCACCGCAGCGCCCTGGCAGCGCTCCCGGCCCGGCCGGGGGCCGTGGGCAGGGGCACCGGCGCGGACCCTCCGCAGGCCTCCCGGCCCCTGAGCCGCCCCAGGGGCTGCGGACCCGCCGAGGCTTCTCCGCAAATCTCAGAGGGCTCATCCGCGAGGAAATGCCCCGTCCCGGCATTTCCCTTCCGCGCGTTCAGGCTCCGTCGGGCCGCACACCATTACAGGATAGGAGTGGAAGGGAAATGCAGGCACGCGTGTTTTTTTGATGGGAAAAGCAGGGGGTTTTGATCCAAACCGGACATTTGCGGGGAGCACTTCCCTCGCCGCTCGGCCTCAGGGCAGAACCCTCCGCAATCTACGTAAGAACCGAAGCAGGTATTTGGGAAGAGCCTACACTAAATAGACAGAATAAATACTACAGGCTACAGGAGGAGCCTACAGGCACGAGTGGAGATTCAAAGCCCTGTCACAGTTATCCTCCAGCTTCTTCACATACTCCCACTCTTCAGCTTCCCTTGTTTGGGCTTTATTTCGGGAAAGATTGTTGTCTCCCCCGGCACAAAAAGGAGAACACAAACCACTCCAAAAGTGCTTAAAGACTGCATTACCCTTCCAGAAAAGTCTTGGAGCCATAGGCAGTGCACAAATCCGTGTCTTTTACACGAGAGGTGGAGGGACCCTTGCAAAGACAAATAAGCCACAGGAAAAAAAAATCTGTAGAAAAGAAAGTCTCAGAACTAAAGCTGTCAGGGCTAACAGTGCTAAATTTACCAGTGACACCTTGGAAACAATGTTATGGTTCTCACAGGTTTTTTGCCTCTTGTTGCTACTAAATTTCCCAAATATTCCAGTTACGGAAGTCTGATGTTACCTCAATTTTTTTTTTTTTTCCCCAGATTGACTGTTTCCCTTGTTTGTGAAGCACTTTTTTAACACATCTGAGACTAATTATAACTTTTTTTTTAGTCTCCTTAGAATTAAAAGTTGACTGAAGTAAGTCTATATAAGGTTCTCAGACTCTCCGGAGGCCCTTAGTCCATGGTTCAATAAGGAATTAGCGCTGGCTTTATAGAGACACCCAGATGCACATAAGCACCTAAATGCGTTTAGAAGTCAGACCCTTACTAAACAACAAGTTTGGAGCAGAGCAGATGTTTCAGCTGAGAGTTTCATGACACTTGTTCCTATCCAGAGTCTCAATCCTACGAATAGCTACATATGTGCTTACTTTTACATAGCACGTATTTCCACCAAAATCGAGATGACAAACAAAAAAAAGGCCTCTTTTTCTTCTTTTTTCTTTTTTTTTTGGTACAGCAGACCCCTCTGGTCTGGCTACTTGTCTGTTTGTCTGTTTACCCTTCAAAGGAGTTCAGGGAAGCATACATGAACTGTGGTACTTTTAAACTCTTAGGTAAATGCTACTAAACCAACATATATCTTCTGAATACTAATTACAGATAGAAGTTATTAACGGATATATTAATAAAGCCATAGTTCTGCCTTGCAAGCTTCATAATCAGATTATCTTAGTGCTTTAGACATTAAAAAAGTTGTATTCAGTTAGCCTTCCATATTAGAGATTTACATGCAAACTGAAGTATACAAAAAATAAATATAAAAGAATGTTCCTTGTGTTTTTTTCCACAAAAGAAGGCAACAAAAACAAGAGAAGGAGGAAGAAAAAGGAAAAACCAGGAAAATAGGGTTATGATAAATAAAAAAAAATAATATATATATAATGACAAAAAAATCCTTCAGCATCTGTTAACTTACCTGAAACCACTGCAGTTTTCCTAAGTGAACCTTAGTACATGTACACAGCCGACTGTTGCTAAGTGCTATTTGCCAATACAACGACAGATAACATTACTGGAAAGCAATAATAGAACACAAAGCATACTAAGGAGCAAATACATAAACCTATACAAATAAAACCAGGACATTATTATACTGTTAAAAGTAATACAAACCTATTTACCAACAACTACTCCTCTTTGCCTCAGTTTCCCCATTCTTACAGCAAGGATAGTAATATTTATCCCTTGAAAATAATATCTAGAAGAATTGATTAGCTCATTATTGTCAGTAATTAAAGTAGCCATTATGTACTTTGAGATAACTGGATGAAAGTACCACAAGTCCGATTAAAATGAGAATCTGCTCAGGAAAGCAATAAGAAAAGGAATGCAGAGCCTTGAACTTTTATCATGGGATCTTGTTTGGCCTTAGCTGGTAGTTACTGAAATTTGTAACCATGCCAAGCTGCTTTGAGGGCTACAAAGAACAAGATAAGATCCCTTTGTACTGCAAAGGTCAACATGATGCCCAGAGCTCAGAAGCCCAGCTTCAGCAAGATGAGCGGGCACAGGAATAATCATCTCCCTCTGTCCAGAGGGAGTCGGGGCTGTGGCCTTGCCCTTCCAGCTGCTGGATGGAGAAGCGATGTAAGATCTCAAAGTCATCCAACCAGCCTCCTCCCCTCCCTAATGCTGCTCGGGAAATCACTTATACTAAATAAAACTTTCTCGCTTCCCATCAGCAGCATTTGCCCTGCAGCCCTGCGGCCCTTCAAAAGTCTCTGAAAGAGGTGGACTCATGGAATGGGAAGCAGGAGCCAGCGATGGGGCACTCCCATCCTCTTAGTCCTGTTTCTGTCTGCAGTTTCCAGCTGTATTTTTTTTTTTTTCCTGAGCTTTCCAGAACTACTGCTCGTGTCTGGCAGGTAACTGCTCCTGTTCCCCAGCCACCTCCTGCCGCCACAGCTCCCTGCTCACGCAGCACCTGCGGCGTGAAGGAGGAATGATCCTCCTCTCCATAACAGCAAGGAGATCTGCGTGTGGAGGGTCCTTCCTGGCACAGGTCAGAGGGACGAGGAAATGATTTAAGAGTGCAATTTTTGCAACTAATGCCAGGGTGCAGCGATATTTCTGGAAAGCAAGAGGCAGCTGTGCTGTGGCAGAGAACATCGCTCAGCACGGCGTCAACATTAAAACCCAGCAGCGTTTTTGATACGAGACAAATTTTATTAAAACCATAAGAAGCAACCATCCAATAACTGGTTCTTTCTTGTGTCTAGTGTATACATAAAAGAAAGGGCTGGCATTCTGACAGCAAGCAAAATGCCTTCCGTCCTCAGCCCCAGAAACACAGGCTTCCTCGGTCACACAGTTTTCAATAGCTGCAAACACAGAGTTATGTTGCTAAATGTTAAGAGCTCAGCTGTTTACCAGAAGAATGTTTCCTCCCTGGAACACATGGTTTTGCTTAAAAGAAGTTCTCCCAAAAAACCCACTTTATTTCATTAGTAAACGCAACATTATAGTCCTAAGAAACATGCCATGCAGTCCCCCCCTTACATGAACTAAATAGAAAAAGAAGACAAAAATTGACCTCTCAGTAGAAGAGAGGTGCAGAAGTACACTCTGCCTAGGTAATATTGCAGCTTTGAGTTCTGGTGATCTAGAGCCGAATCTCATGCTCTGAAATGTGTATATTTTCATACATCGTTTCCATAGTCTGGTTCACGTTGAAAGCAAAAATGTGGAATAGGAGCGAGAGGCTTGCGTGCTTTCCCAGCTTTACCAAGGGCTGGCCAAATTGCTGCCTCTCACTTCCTGGGCTCAGCTTTCCCCTCTGTAACAGGGGATCCTACTCCCCCCTTACAGAAACCATATCTGAAACATTAAATGAAAATGTAGGACTCTTGTAGCTTCTCAATGAAATTACACTGAAATTAATGCGTTTACTCAGCACTTGATTTATCCCAGAGTATTACCAGGATGCAAGCACGAGCCTCTGTAGTAAAAGTATAATATTTTTAATTAAGGGCCCTTGAACTTGCCACGTGCTTTGCGCTTGCGGAGAGTGAAATGATGGTAAATTTCTGAGGAACTCCATCAGCTCAGCAAAATATTTACAATTATCTGCTAAAAATGATCATTGTGAGACAGAGCTTAAGCTAACATGAGAAATCCGTGCTGAAAGAATTACAGATATTGTAACAACCTGGAGGAAGCATGCTGTTCACACTCCTCTTATTTCTTTTGACTCTTGTATCCAGTGGAAAAGTTCTTGATAAGCTTTATTGCACTGTAGAAGGTATAAACAATGAGGTCTGAAATCTGCTGAGCTTAAGCCCCAAACTTATCTATTAATTTGTTTCCTGAGTCATCCCACAGATACAAACCCACTGTCCACACATGTGCTTATAAAGAACAGAATACATTTATTGCTGTCATACAATCCCTTCCTTTTCTTTTTTTTTTTTTCACTCAGTATTTCTTAATTTATTTTTTTTTTCACTTGTACAAAGTTTTTCTATGTGCTGGACTGCGACGTGTTGTTTGATGTCTGCAATCAAAATGCAAAGAGGGGGAAAGTAACATTTTTTTCTGCTTTAATTGTTTTCATGCTTCAGGATGATTCCTTCAGTGGGGTCAAGCAGGAATTCACTCTGTGGCAGAAAAATGTACTGAATCAAGAGGTTCTCAGTACAGAGGGTACTGGCCTTCTGACGGAGCTAATGGGACCCTGTTGTTCACGGGATAACACACTTAGTTGTTCAACACGATCTGAGCTCTTTTTACAGTTGCCATGGAAGAAGAATTTTCCACAGGAAATATAGGTCTGGTTGGTCTTTTTTCTTTTTTCTTTTTCTGCTTTTCTCCTTGTACTTTCTTGGGTTTTTGGCCCAAGTGCTCTCCTTCCACGAACAGATACAAGTCAATAAGTAACTACAAGCACCAAAAGACAACTGATCCTAATGTGACTACTCTGTGTAAAACAATAGGGTTAATCTTCAATTCCCTACCATCCTAATTTATATGGGCTTATCACTTCTCTTCCCAGAAGTTCCCTTGCGAACCCTCACGTTTCAATGCCTGGGAGGTTTTTTTCCTTTTGGTCTCCTCTAGCAAGGGACGCTGACATCAGGAACCCTAGACATTCTGTTCTCATGCTCTGTCCACCCTGTGCATGAGGCCTGGGAGCCTCAGAGAAGGGAGAATCAGTCCCTGATGGTGCTGAGCTTTTATAGGCACCAGGAGAGCAGTAAGAAGGCAGAAGCTGTGGCAGCCCCAGGCAGCATGTATTTCCTCCTCGTGCTCCTACATTGCCTGAAGCCCTGGAAATATCATTTCTGCAGAGTAGGACTGATTTATGAGCTGATCTGTGATATTTACTCCCACCTCTTTTGCTGTCTCAGATGCCTTCCCTTTGATCTCAGGACAGACCTGGGAGAGAGGTGCCATGGTGCATCCCAGATGAAGTACGTGGAGGTGGTCACAAATAGCCTGGGATGTCAGGGATGTCAGTGGGATGTCAGGGAAAGGCTGGTCACCCGGTCCAGCACAGGCACAGCAATAAAGGTGCAACCCTCTAGGAGTAAAACTAAAGCCTTTTGAGATGGCAGGACTGGTCATTAAAAAACTTTCATACACGAGCAGGCCCCAGTGAAAAGCAGAAGTCATGTCTGGCACGATATTTTCTCAGCAAGGAGTTGTTTATCCTTTGTTAGAACTGAAGAAGCATCTAGGTAACTTTTGGGGGAAGGTAGAGAGCTTTTCCAGTGGTCAGAAAAATAACTATTTCAAGGTTGATGTTACTCCTCTTTCCTCAATGTTTATGTGACTGCAACTTTGTTGCTAATTAAGAACCAGCTTCAAGAAAGCAAAACAAAGAGTGAGATGCACGATCAGCATCACAAAATGACAGAAACTTTGGTTCTTTCACCATCATAGATGTGACGAATAAATATTTTGTGCAGGTGTTTGGGCCCCACGCGAAGGGGCTTGGCCACAGGCATCCTGCGTGGCACTGAAAGGCCAAGCACTAAGCACAGGAGAGGCTTCTCAGTGTGACCGGGGCACTGAGATCCCCTGGACAGAAAAAAAAATCGTTTGTCTCAGCAGGAGAAAAACGGGTTGTAACATCAACCCTGCAAAAAATCCTGGCTTCTGCTGCTGCTGCCCTGCACGGTGAGTGTTGGCCCCCATGTCTGGGAACGGACAGAAGTGCCACGCTGGATGTGCTCCTGGTGTGCCTGCCACCTGTCTGCCCCAGGACATGCTAGTAGTGATGTCCCAAACAGCTGCTCCAGCAAAAAGGACGGTGGTGCTGGGAAAGGGGAGATGCAAAACTCAGAACGCTGGAGTGAGAAGCAAAAAAGTCTGGCAGCTGGACGTACCGGTTGTCTTGGCAGCTACGCAGAATTTTTCCTTGTTTGCTCTGCTAGATGTAGGCATCTGAGTTCCTGCTGAATAAGAAACGAGGGTGTCTCAGGCCACTTGTGATTTTGCAGTTTGCCAGTTCATATGTCTTCCTATGTTTGGCACTCTCAGACACATATATACAAATACATATTTATATTTATATACGTCAGGAGTATAGAAATTAAATGTGTTTTGTTTTGAGTTTTCAAGCCATCCCAGCATATTTAGCCCCTGTAAGAAAAATCTTTAAAAATTATTTTCACCACGGTAAGCATCTTTCACAGAGGAGTGCATCAGCTTCCAGAAGGTGAGACGTGTGGAAGATTCCCTGTTCCCATGCAAAGGAACCAAGCCAAGAATTAACTACAGTGGTCTGACACTATGATACGGAGGGTGAGCGTGTCTGTACTTGCATAGAAGTATCCCACATCAATGCAAAATGGGCCTGTGGATTCCTCTATCCCTCCTGGGTATTTCAATTAAAAGCCGAGAAGGAAGTCCAAAAAAATGCCTAAAATGGCTTGAGTCCTTCCTCACAATCTGGAAATGGAAGTCTGCGGTGACTAACTCCAGCCCAGCCACCAAACCCCTCCCTCCCCGACTCTGCATTGCTCTGTTCATTCCCGGCTCCTCTCCTGCGTTTGCAAACAGTCGGCAGTGGAAACAGTGAAGCAGCCTGGCTTCGAGCGCCAGGAACACACAAGTGGTATGTGACTGCAGCAGGGACCATCATCCACCCATGCCAGTGCCTAACCTAGGAAGAAGTGATTAAAATCTGAGAGGGACAAGTCTTGTTGTAAGCAGAGGAATGACTTTAAAAGAGGCTGCCACCATGCCTGGAAACAAAGCCCGATTAAATCCTTCCATTCACTTAAACTGGCTTCAAACCAGGCCTCTAACAGCTTCTCCAGTTAAAAAAAAAAAAAAAAAAAAAAAGTGCTTCTTTATAATTTTTAAGCCATTTCAGATGATGTCTTCTGATCTCCTCACAAAGCTAACTGATAGCAATATGCATAAAGAACAAGATTAGTTAACTGAGTGGTCAGGAAAGCTGCACCCCTTACTCACTTGCAGGGTGCTGGCCTGTGTAGTATTCACTGATTTTTTTTTTTTTTTCTGCTGATTCTATTGTGGTTACGCATTTTACCTGAATTTGAAAGCATCAGTCCTGAAAGAAGAGTCACCTGGGCATTTGGAGCAGTGGGAACATGTGCTCTGATGGTGGTTTGCTCCATGGGCACTAGCTCAGTTCCTTCTCTTTCTCTTTACTCACATCCTGCAGCAAACATGAAGTCTCACCCCTTCTGCTCGAATTTCTATCTAGGTGCAAATACCAAATGAAGAGCCTTTTAGTGGGATTTCAGCTGCTTCTTTCCTTCCACTACCCATCCATTTCACATAAAAGTCCACTTGCTCTTCGTGTGGTACCTATCCCACAGGGTGTGTGATCTTCCCTGTTATCCAAGATTTATGATAATATAAAAAGTAAAAACCAGGATGGGATGGGTATCACCCCAGTAATGTGTTATTCAAATCTTACAGTTCCAAATCTCACCTTCTCTTTCAGTTTACTTCAGCCGCAGCTTTTTCCCTAAGGACTTTAAAAGAGTCAGAGAGAGCTCCGTGTGCTTGTGAGCGCAGGCTAAGGGAGGACAAATCATCCGATGTGGGGCCCAGGGTGCCCTGTCCTCTCCTCTTTGGCTGTGCACCATGGAGAAAGACATCCTTGAAAATCTGAGACGAAGCCCTCCTCGCCACTCTTTCAGCAATGCAGCGGGTTCTTTGGGAGATGCTGGCGACCAAACATTCTTGGAGATAATCTTTTTCACAGGGCGTGTGAGGCCTTGGCTGGAGAGGTGCAGAGCTGAGCTGCTGGTATATGCCCTACCCAAATTTACTGCTGCCCTCAGGTTTGTGACCTCAGTGAGTATTTGATAGGGTAAACCTACCTTGCATATTCCCTGAAGAGGTGATTAAAAAGGATGAACAGATGAAGGCACACCTGAGCAGGAATATCACTAGACTAATTCATTATTTTTACTAAGCTAATTAAAGGAAGACCTGTTAAGTGATCACGCTGAGATCATGATTAATATCAAATCAATAAATCAGTAGATTCAAATGTTTGGTCATCAGATTATATATCTATCAAACTAATTGGTGAAGTTGCCACTGAAGGAATTACTTAGATTTAATCTTGTCTAGGGAGATTTCAAGGGGGAGGCAGAGTCTTTTCAGGCTAAAACGCCAGTGAGCTTTCTGGAAGATGCGGTGACCCCATGGGTAAAGAACATAGGTCTCCGAAAGATATAAGGATATATATCCTTCCTTTGAAGAAAATATCTCTTCTGCTTCGAAGAGGGATGTCCAGTCTTCTTTAGTTTTTTTTGCCAAGCTGTATGACCCAGGTCATATGGTAATCTTGTTTTAGTTCTGTTTGGGAAAGTAAGGTGACAGACATCTCCATGGTAATTTTCTTTTAACACATCTTCCTTAAGCTTATTTTTAAATGTATTAACATTTATTTTCTGTATATGCCCTATTTCACAAGTGGCCCAGTTTTCCTCCACTGCCAAAGGAGAAGCATGGTTAGGTAAGCCCAGATACTTCTGCATAATCTTGTTTTCAGCTCCAAAGGCTGCCACCTTAATTAGTTTGCAACTTAATTTTAGTAGTTCTGCAAGGGTATTCTTCCCACCAATGCGCCCGTTCCCCCCTTCATAGCAACAGAAAAACAAGAAGAGATGGAATTGATTCATTGAAACAAAGGTAAAAATAAACAATGACATTTCATCTGCATCATTCCTTGGGGGGTTTAATCCATGTCAGTATTTCTTTGTTGTGCCAAGCACAGCACTGAAGACTTCCTGTGGGCACACAGCCTGGAATCTGATGTGGTTCCAGAGCAGGCTGCAGCCTGCCCAGCCTGGTGAGAGCCTTCGCTTGAGTCCAGTTCATCTTCCCCTGCATGTGTTACCCAGTGCAAGGCAGAGAGGTAATGTTGGTGTTTTTATTTTGGAAAATGAATGATACAGAAGGACCATGTTTCCCACATTGTTATCATTTGTACAGGTGTAACTTCTACTTAAAGTGGCCTTGGGTTCACACTGTAGGGCTGTTGGCCAGTTGTGAACCCTGGTGTTTTGGATGGTGTTTGTCATCCGTATCCCTCACAAGTTGTGATGAGAAGTTGCAGCAGCCAGTGACCTTAAGAGGAAGCCTTGCCAGTAAGGCAGATGTCAGTTTTGTAGCAGAGGTAAAGGGAGTATAACATGCTGTTGGTGGAAATCTGGCAACCTGCAGAAAAATACCTGGTATCCTACTTAGCAAACTTTCTCCTTGGTGCATTTTCCTTGTGAGAGTTTCCTTGTGAATTTTTTAATGGAAAACAATCGGGGTGCTAACTTGGGGTAAATTTTGTCCTTATTCCCATGGCTTCTGACCTAAACCTACAAAACACTGTTACATTAATCAGTATTTGACAGGTTTTCTTAGTATTGGCTCTACTTTGGGTCTATTCTCATTCCACAATGTCCAGTCCAAGCAAGGGACAATATGTATTTGAATTCCCAATTCGTGGAGGCTCCGGGTTTGCTTGTAATGCGGTGAAGCCTTTTCACATTTCTTTGTCACCAGTGTGAATTACGGCGTGCCTGAAGCAATATGGGGGCCTTAAAAATAAAAAATGAAAATGTAAAATAAAAGATGCTCTTGTTCCCCTTTTGCAGAGACGGCACAAATCAGAGGTGAGCTCTGCACAGTGCTCTGGTAGAAAGCAATTTCCTGATTTAAGGTGATATGTAGCTAAGGATTTCAACTGATCTCATCTATATGTATATTCAGTCTTTCTGAGATGTTATTAGTAAGCATACATGAAATTTGGATGTCTTCTTTTATTTTATAAAGCCTCTTTTGCATTATTTCTAGGGAGAGTTATCTGTGCTACTTACAGCCTGACACTGCTTTGGGTCATCTGCAGGTTTAACCAACCTAATCTTTCTTCTTTCAGGCAAATAATTTATGTGAAAGCCATGCATGGGCCTGTGCTTGGACCAGATCCTGGCTCCCCCTTGCCCAGTATGGCATTTCATTTGGAAAATAAATCATTGCTAAAAACCAGAATAGCACAGGGCTTTACCACTGGCCCACTGCTGATTTCATCCAGTGGGTATCTCTGCCTGGTTTAGGAGAACGTTGCATCAGTCTGGCCCAAAGCCTGGCTGGAGCTGAGCTGCACCACCTCCAGACATTCTGCTGCTTTAGGAGGAAAGGGGGTTGGTTTGGTATGTCTTGCTCTTCACTAATCCAAGTTGGCTGCTTCTCATCCCATTGCCATCTCCTGGATGTTTACAAATAAATTAATTATTTGTTCCAGAGACTTAAGTTAAGCTGATTGGTCTGTGATTCTCTTGGCTCCCCTTGTCTTCCCCTTTCTGTTGATAGGATCTCTGTTGCCCTTTTTTAAACTTTGGGGGGCCCTGACATATCCATCATAAATTCTCCAAATTACCCACTACTGTTAGTGCTGGGTGAAATTCCTCCTGCACAATGAGATTGAAAATGTTTATGTCATCCAGGTGCTCTCTAACCACTTCTTTCTTCCAGGCTTGCATCTCATTCCCTTTCTTAGCTGCCTGTTTGGCAGCAATATATTCACTGAAGACTGATACTAAAAAAAGTATTAAGGACTTTATTGACAGTATTTATCAATAGCACTGGCTATTTATTGGGTAGCAGGACAACCCTTTCCCTTATTCATCTTCTTATTAGGATGTGAGATGAAGTCCTCTGTGAACTGTGCCCCATGCTGGAGACAGGAGCATCCAGTGCTCCTTTTTCAATCAGTGCACGACAGAGGAGATTTTGTGGAGCCAAGCTGGTTTGTTTCTGGCCTCTGTTTGCTTTTCATTCATTCATATTTTTTAAGGTTCTTCAGGGCTCAGTCTCAAACAGAAATTTGGGCTGGCAAAGACACTGAGGTCACCTTCCATCCCCACAGCCCACGGTAAGCCCAGACAACTCAATAGCTGTCCTAAGGCCACATTTCTGAAGGTCTCTTCCCAAGATCCTGAAACCCCCACATCTGCTCAGTGATTCTTTTGGCAAGGGGGCTGGCAGGGAGGACCCTGCCTGTGCAGCCTCTCACCTGTCCCCCTGAATGGCTCCCTGTGTAGGACAACCCTCAACCCCACTTTTGGGTTGCTCCTGCTTCTCCTGGTGCAGCATGCTGGAGATGCTCCTGGAGGCTGAGGCTCCCCTGCGTCCTTTTGGAAGCCCCGTTGCTATGGTGACTGTGCAGCTTTATGATCCGTTTGTTGTCCACCTCTTTCACTCAGAAACACTTCTGGAGCTTTTATGTCTTCAGTGATTTTAATTTAAATCACTAGTGGGCAGTTTTGAATTCAAGAGGGAAACGAGGCACTGTGAGGACAAACATTCAGAAACCTTTGTGGTCCACTGTTGCTCTCTTTTATTTTTTCAATTATTAAAAAAGACTTTTTGTCGATTTTATATCTGTTTTGTGTCATTGTGACACTGCTCTGAGAACATCAGAGAGAAAGAGAGAAATCTTTACTTCATCCCCCGATTTGGATGCAAACCCCACCAAATAGTTTCTCATGAGCCAGCCAGGGTGGCTGTGGCAGTGAGAGGAGCGGCAGGGCTGCCCATGTGCTCCCCTGCCCTGATTCCTGGGGGACCAGCAGGAGCCAGGCAGGATGGACCAGGAACCCTTCAGGGCCTAAAGGCAATTTTGCCCTGGAGCAGACCTGGGGGGAGCCCGGAGGTGATCTCCTTCTTGGTGCTCCTAACCAGGGGATGAATGGAAAGGAGAAGCGATGATGGTGAAGCCTCATAGTGTGCACATGGTAACTGCACCCACCTCTGCTCACCCGCTTGTTCATCACCAAGGGACATTTCAAACCCTGGTGGTCACTCCTGCCAGCTCAGGAGCTAAGGCTGTCAGATCATAGCACTTCTGATGTGATGACTGTTTTAAGGAAGGATCACAACCTGAAACTGCATTCCTTCTTGGCCCATCTCTGTCCAGGGTTCCTGCCTTTGTTTTTGAAAGAGAGTTTTTATTCCTTGCCTTCTGCATATTCCTCCAGCTGCTCTGACCCCTCTGCCACAGCAGTTGTATGAGGTGAAGCTGTGTTGAACTTTGACAAATGGTAGTACTTCTACATTTGATGGTAATATTTTAGGGAAACATTTGTTTTCAAAGGCATGGAAATACCTCTCTCTACCTTTGTTGTATTTCAAACTTTTGCATCTTGTACTGACTTGGGAAGAGCTGTTTGGTTGGAAACTCATGGTTTTCTCTGTAAGTTTGAGATTATCACTGAGGAAATCTTATTTCTCAACATGTAGTCTAAAAAGAGCTACTAGGAGACAAATAACAAAACTGTACAGAAATGAAATCAAGAGATTAATGGGGAGAGAAACTGAGATTTGCTCAGAATCCTTTCAAATACAGAAAATAAAGGTTATGGGTTTAGCTGTGTTTTCATGTAGTTTGATTGCTAGTGTTCATTCATTCTGAATAGTCAAAGTAAATTACTTTCTTTTTAGATATCCTAATATTTTTAGTTATAGACCATGGTGAGATGCTCTTGGATTAGGTATTCTGAAACATAGAACATTCTTAAACATAGCATTCTTAAACAAATCTGCTTAAATGGCAAAGGGGTACTTGAACAGAAGGCTTTGATAAACCCTTTCAGTTTTATGGGCAGAACCAAAACACTGGGTATCTGTTTGCTTGAGTTCCTCTGGAAAGGACCTTTCTTTTTCATCTAGGATGTGCTGTGGCAATGGGAAGAGGTCTGGGACAAGGGGTGGAGGGCCATCAGCACCCCAGGAGCTGGAAGCTCACCGGGATGCTCCTGTCCTCCCTGCGTATGGGGAAAAGGCATGATGGGAGCACAGGGGCACAGCAGCTCATGCAACTGAATAGCTTTTTCTGAAGGATATGCTGGGGACAAAAAAAAAAAAAAAGAGGTCTGTGTCGTTCCCCATTTTTGGTCACAGCCAACCCCTTGCAGCTGCTTTGCTCCACGCTGCTCAGCTCGCTGGTGATCATTGCCTGCTCCAAGCCCACCTTATCCTCCAGTATGAATTGTGATCCCATGGGGTGAAACTCAACAGCAGGCTGGTGCCTGCCAAGATCAGCTCCTGATAGGAAGACTCTTCCCTGTTTACACCAGCAAATACCTAGCAGAAGCTGTCCCAGATGTCTGTGCTCCTCCTTTAGGATAATTCTCACCTGCAGATGGGAATGCAGAAAAATGTCAGTCTTCTCACCTCCACACATTTGAGACCAAGGCCAAGTGCTGCCCCTCGAGAAAAAAAGAAGTTAAATACTAAGTTGGCACAGAAATGCTCAAACAGAGAGAAAACACCACCTTAAGTTACTAGACAGCATAAATCCAAATGTGGAAAACCCGTCTGAATGCCCGGGATAACTGGGAATTGTCTGAGACCCTTTGGCTGATCACCTCCTGTACCTCAGGGACCCCAGTGTGCATCAGCAAGTCAAAGGGTGGTGGTGGGTGCTTTGAAAACCTGCAAATACAGTCCAGTGTTTGGCCTGAGGTTTGCAGGGAGCAAAGCATGGAATTTTCCCTCACTGAAGAAGACAGTGATGAAAAGTTGCCTCCCTGTTCTGGTGGCACTCTGTTGTCTTTTGGAGGGCTGTTCCTCCCAGCGTCCAGCACACTCCATTTGGCCCAGACGTTATTAAAAAGCTATTCCAAGCACTCTGGCTGGCTGTACACATTAGTGACAAGATTATTAGCATCAGAGGAGATCCCAACTTTTGTTAGGAAGAATGTAAACAACGGTTGTTTACAAAAGAGCCACTTCATTCAGCATCCAGGAAAGAAAAAAAGAGAGGAAAAATCCCCTCTTGGGCTGTGGCCGCATGGCTGGCCTCCTCTCAGTGTTGTCCTGCTCCTTAGCAAAGGGCCCAAAGGCTTTTTAGGGACAAACAACAGGGAGAAAGCATCAGCTTAAATGCAGCATTTCACATGAAAAATACCTGCATACAGGCTTAGATGTCACCTGACCCCAAAGCCAGCCCCTGCTCTCCATCAGTGAGCTCAAGGCATAATTTCCATATATATATATATATATATACACATACACACATTTGTAGAAAAACTTGTAAGTGGATGAAATATTTTTTGAGCTCCCAGAAATTTGGGATATCTGAAGGGTTGTAAACATGAAAAGTGTTGAACTCATTGCAGTCCAGGGTCCTATATTGGAATTAAACCCCTACTCAGGATTTCATGGCAAAGTTCAGTACATTGGCTCAGTATTGATCTTATCTTTTATTGTAAAGAAAAAGAGGCTGAAAAATCCCTATTTTACTGTATTTTCCTCTTAGGGAGTTGAAAGAACAGCAACTGAATTCAGGACAAAACAATGAATTATCACATCATTAAGGGGTAGCTTTTTTCTTTTTTCTTCTAAGTAGCCTGTCTCCAGCTATAAAACCAACCATCATCTGGTCACTCCAGAGCTGGTTGAGAGACCCCTCATCCCCTAAAACTTCCCAGCTAGAGATTGTCTCTCCTGTTTTGCTGATGCCATCTAGTAAGCCAGACAGGCTCCGGCCATCACGCTGGAGCTGTGGGGAGAGCAGAGCGCTTGTGGCTTTGCACTACCCAAGCTGCTGCTGCTGGATAAGCATTGGCAGGAGGTGGAAAAGGCCACGGGGAAGGTGGTGGGAGGGCTCTAGTGGCAGTACCTGCCTGAGGTTGCAGCAGCTCTTGGGTGATTCATCCTGGACTGGGATAATTGGCTGCTGAAACGCTGAATGCTGAAACTGTTTTGTCATATTTACCATTTCCCGCTACATGACATGCAACTTTGCAAAGGGCTCAGCTCGGTGTTGGTGCTGCAGCAAAGCCCTTAGTCACCTCCTGGTCCCAGCAGTGATACGTCAGTCCTGGGGAAGGAGCGAACAAAACAGATCTTACAAGAACAGGCAAATTACTTTCACTTGCTCTAGGGAAAAAAATATAACCAAACAACAACAACAAAAAAATGAAGATAGTAAGAGGAAGCGAATACTTTAAAGCAGCAGGATTCAAAGTGAGTTCCTTTATTATAGAAAAGCCAGAACAATCTACTGGCGTGGTATGGGGGTTGCAATTGCCTCAGTGATGGCTGAGAAATCTTCCTGTGCAAGAAGGTGCACCCACTGATGGCAAAATAAGTGATCAGGATTTTGCTAACTGGTTGCTGTGGTTTTATCTGATAAGGCTCCTCACTCAGAGCTCAGAAAATAACAGCTCCAAGGATCGCTCTCCCCAGCAAACCTCCACAAGCTGGAGGACTAACACGTCCAGGTCCAACATGCCCTAAGAGGACGATAATCCTATAGAGAAGGCCCACAGAGAACACTGAGCATCATGTGTTTTAAGACATGTGGTTGCACAAAACGTTGGTGGATTCGTTTTCCAAGCCAGGCATTTTGCTCACAGGCACCTGGAGAACTACACCAGAGTGCTTTGCTCCCTGCACCACTACCTCAGTCACTGAACCTGAAAAACTCACCCTCATAAAGGAACAGGTAGAGGTTGCGGTGATTGTAGCACTCCTGGTGGGAGGGTGAGGTCTTCCTATACAGCCCTCCAGAAGAGGCTGCAGCATGATCCCTCCTTGCACAGTATGGCACATCTGCAGGGCTCACTGCCCGGTGCCAGCAGTCAGACACACTGCAGTTTGCTGGAGCCTCCAAATCATCATCATCTCTAAAGGTGATCCAAAATACTCCCGTTGGCAGTTCAGTGGTGGGGAGTCCCCATTCTCGGTACAATGTCGAATCCCACACTGGGCTATGAGGCTCCCACACCTCTGAGAGTAAGAGAGACCTCTGCCAAAACTCCCACCTCACCAATAAGATTTATCCCAGCCACAAACCAGGGAAGAGCTCTTGTAGAAATAACCCTTGTAGTTAACTCCTGGTTGAGATGCACAGTGCAGCACAGTGTTCTTTGAGCTACAGCTCCAACATCTCCACAGACTTCAGCCAACATCTTGTAGGTGATGCTTTCAAATTTCCTCTCAGTATGATGAAAGACTGGACGTTTGATTTATTAGAAGAAATAATATCAGCTCCTAGAGCTGAGATTTCAATTTCATCGGCTCACCCAAGAGCTGGGACCTTGGCACAGATGGATAGTGCCTATCTGTTAAACCAGTGCCAGAGAGAAGAAAGGAAGGAGAAGCTCGTTGTTTCACAGTGGACCAAAGAGAGAAATCATTTTGGGGGCCTGCTCATACCTGACACTCAAAAAGCACTGATACATCAAGGCCTTGAAGTGTATTTTTGCAGAGGTCAAGCGCATGTCCCCAGCATGGGATGAGCGGAATAAAAATTGGTATTAAATTCTGTCTGACTAAAACCTTGATTCAGAGTCACTGTGAGTGAAAACCCCAGAGAGCATGAAATGGTGTTACAGTTGTACTACAAGGCTTGGGATTTTTTTTTCTCTACCCCTCTGGTGCCCAATGTTCCTGTAATTAATTTAGTCTGTGTTTCTAACAGTATGTGTGTAGAAGGAGGGGAAGCAAATCGATTTTTGGTTTTCCTTTTATCGAAACAGTATGGCTTGTTAAAGGAAGAGGCTGCATTTCAGCCCCAACATAAATCTCTTTTACATTCTGGATAACTCATGAAAGATACACCAAAGAATACATTTAGGGGAGGAGAAAAGATACACACACACAGAAGTGTGCAGAGGGACCCATGCACTGTGACTCGCAGAAAACAGGTGAGGATCGGGGCTGTGCACAGGGGTGTTGGATGCTGCCACCAGCAGCGAGCGGGCAGCTGCCTGGAGGCCACCCAGAGGGATGGGAAATGGCTTGAGCAGCCAAGGACAGGAAGTCACTGACAAATTACTTGTGATCTTGCTGTGACTCACTGGAGAAACTTCCCTACCTTAGCTCATCTTTGCGAGACATCTTTACTGGTGACTGATTCGTGGTGGTTTGTTTTTTTTTAAAAACAAACTTAGAAAGCCACCCAAACACAGGAGCACTGAGTAATTACCTTACATGTTTAGCACCTAAATAAGAAAAGTGCCTGCCCTGCACTTTTCTGATCCGGAGTGCTGTAGACTCTGAATAATCACTTCTAACCCCGTGCTACAGATGTTTGTGTTGTTTTCCCAGGCCTGCCGACAAGAAAGCCAAGGTGGAGGGTGAGCCTGACATCCTGGAAAAGCCGCAGAGTCAGACCGAGAGAGCGAGGGTGTGGCAGAGCTTTTCATCTCTCCCTGCTGTACACAGCCTCTCCACAAAGGCAGAGCCAGGACTCATCTGTATTTCTCTTGCTGCTGTCCCTTTGAACACTGGTCTGCACTCAAACATGCCCATGGACTAAACACCTCGAAGCTCATCCTTTCCAGGACACATACATTACCTTGCCTTCTTCAAGCCTCCATACACCTTGTGCTGCAGCTGAACCCAAAGCACCAATGTGGGGGAAAACAGTGGTGGAAATTCAAGGAAAGAAGGAAGCCAGAGCGGCTCTGACAGCTTTTATATCTCCTCCTAAAGCTGACATGAACACACATGGCTTGGAGGAAGCATATGTGGTCGTATCTCTTGCTCACAGCAGTTTGGACTTTTGGGTAGGAGGATCTATGACCCCGGGAACAAGCCATTTTCCCGGGTGTGCTGTGTCGGAGGATTGGTGGCACAGCCTGGCACACCCCAGTGCCCACTGGGATGCTCTTCACGCTGGACTCTGGAGCTGCTGAAGATCTTTGGTGCTCGCCTCCCACAGCCACCTTCTGGCTCACCAGAACAGGTGGTGCAAGGTCTCCTCCGGCAGTGCCTGGAAGTGTACTGGAAGCAGACACGGCTGGGGAGATGGGGAGGTGCAGAGCAGAGAGGATGGACTGAGTGTCCAGAACAGTGGACTGAAGAGGAAGAAGACAACGTTGTACATGCTTGAGGTACAGCACATGATGCTTTCAGGTATGTTCATGGGGCATTTAGGGACAGCTTGATCTACTTAAAATGCAAAAGATAATCCAAGATAGACTGAAAATTTGGAACAAAACTGAAGGACATTTTGTTGTTACAACAGATAAACAGTCTGTTCCTCTTTCAAAGATAAGCAGATTTTACTGCAGATCTTTCTATGTTTTATCCTCATGTTTTGTACTTCAGATGAAGTGTTCTCTCAAGAGAAAGCAACCCCTCCATGTCCACATTGCTGGGGGAAGCTGCTCCAGGTCCAGCTGGGGAAATGAAATCTCCTTCTTGAAAGAAGTTTTCCACAGTCAGTGAAAAGACTTGTCAAAATTGTATGGAGAGTCTTTTAATTAATAAAAAAAAAAAAGAAAAGCAAACAAAACCCCAACCTGGTTATGTTAGTCTTGTGATGAAGAATTCAGCCTGCTCTTACTTTATTCTACCTGCATCTCTCTTTTTTCAGTGCCTGGGAATGGAAACACATATTCAATGCTTGCCCTGGTTTCAAAACTGTATTCAGTCCAAAATGTAAAATCACTTTAGTAAATTGCTTTAGCTCTCTTCTTCCTCAGTCTCCAGCCTTTAAGCATTCACTCATCAGTGAAGTGCCAGATTTCAGCCCCTGGCTTTCGTCTGGAGGTGTTAGGGTGTCAGAGGTTTGCACAGTCAGATGTTGGATAAAACCCCGTTTTTCAAGGAACCTCTCAGAAGATGTTGGAGCTTTCTGAGCCTATTTTGTCCAAGAAAAAGTATTTTAGAACCATAATAAGGAGTTTATTCCAGGTCTTTTTCTATTTTGTGTGCAATATTTTAGTTATGGCTCTACCCTTGCCAACAACATGGGCTGCTATTTTGTTGTTGCTCCTGCTAATGAAGTAAATAGCTCTGCGTTCCAGCTTATGATAATAACACAGCTATATTCCTAGTTGGCCTTGGCCAAGACAAGCTATTAAAATGAGTTTTGTTTTGTCATGTTTCATTTTCTGAATCACCTTCAGGAGGCGTGGACCTGGTGGAAAGGCACTGAACAGGCAGGAAAAACATCTGAGACAAACCTGTCATGCCAGGCTCCGCTGGGACAAAAGCAATAACGTTCCTTGTCTCCTAATGCTGTGCAAAGGTGTGCATGAGAAAATGCTCTTTTTTTGTGTGTGTTTGGAATACAACCCCCTTTCTTTTTTACCACTTGTAACTCACAGTGAAATGTCTGTGCAGATTCTCCTCTGGCTTCTGCTGCAGGGAGGTGGGCAGTGGAAAACACAGCACTGGGCTTTGTTAAGAGCTTCGCTGTTACTGGAGTAATTTTGCTCAGTGGCTGTTCTGAGAAAGGGAAAAAAAGGTTATTTCATACAACATGAACTCTGCAGCCTGATACAACCATTAGACAGCTTTGACTGCGTTATAAATAACCCGTGATGTTAGCACAGCTTTGTGTAGGCACCTCTGAAGCTCCTACCTTGGCAGCTGCTGTGAGCGGCCTCGCCTAATGTGGAGGCATCCAGGGTGGCAGTCAGTGGTGGGGATGGTGGGCTGAAGAGATCATCCTTGTGTTCACTGCGTGATGCTGCCACCTTCTACCTTGAAGGGATAAGGAAGGCTCGAGCCCTTTCCTCCCCTGCCCTTGCCACCCCATGTGCTCCTTGGCACAGGCTCATTGCTTTAGCTGAGTAGAGTTGCATCCATGCTGCGATCCCATAGGACCTTGGTATGGATCTGGCATCACTCATCGCATGGAAAAACCTGTTTTGAAAGGGACCAACATGTTTCAGGGCAGTCAGGAAAAAAGCCTTCTCCTCAGCAAAATAAGCCTCTGAACGGCTGCCAATTAGCTGCCGCAACAGCTTATGATGTCAGGTAGTGTTTGAAAGCCAGAGATTTATAATCCAGAGTCACATAAACTCTATGGCAAATCAAATCTGTGATGAAAAAAAAGAGCCTGTAATAAAAAGATTCAACACAGGAAGTCTGATAAACTCTTAATTTTAGTTAAGATAATTACGGTATTTACATCTAGGTAGCGCTGACAGTTCAAGGCTTTGATATACTCTAGTGTGATTTATGGGCAGCAGAAAGGAGCTGGGTTGAGCTCATTGTCCTTACTCCAGGAACATCCGCTCTCCATGCAAAGCTCTGACGAGTGTGTGCTACCCCCATAGATGCGACCGTCCATAGGTGCCTCCTGTCAGAAGCACAACATCTTCCTGAGCTGCTGCTCGGAGGTGACCAGAGATTATTAAACACTAATGAAGATACTACATTTATAGACAACTCAAAGAGCTTGACAGTGTTTCGTTTCAAACAGCTGGTGAATGTCTGAGAAGAGGCTGATGCTCGTGGGTGACACCAGGAGGCACAGGAACAAGGTCTGGGATGTAGGTAAAAATTTCCTGAAGCAAATTAACATAGGTCTTTCTGAATTTTATCGTCCTGGAAGTTGTGTCCAATAGACCCATTGGGATTCACGCTTACCTCAACCCTCTCAAGCAGATCCCACAAGGATAAAATGAAATCTGTTCTAAAATGACTGAAAAAGGATGGAGTATCCCATTCCGCTTCCTACCTGGGAGCAACACCTTTTTGCCACCTTACTACCCCATAGGAAAGGTACATAGTGGCACAAAGAGACCCAAAATATCTGCTGGGGAGCACAAGTTTGTGTTGCTCCTCACACAGGTCCCTTTAGGGAGCAGTTTAACTTGCTGGAAGGTTTCTGGGGAAATCATAGGCTTAGGGATGATCCTCACACAACTGTTGTGTTTCTTTGTAGACTTTCATCTCTGAACATTACACAGATCAGTGATTTATGAGTATTTAAATTTTTGGTCTCTGCTTAGCTAAGCAGGGAGATGGATGGCCACTCACTCTGCGTGGCTGCGTGAGAGCCTTGGCACCTGCAGCCATCTCTCACTCCCAAAACTGAACATGAGTGAAAGGGTTTTGTGACAAGCATAATGACTTACACACTGAAACCATGCAAAACTGAACTCATGTTTTACAGAAAAGGCTGCAGCTCTGGGATGAATTTTGGCAAACACACGCCCTTTAAAATATCCACAATACTGACATTTGGCAAGAGGTGGGAGGGGGGAGTACACAAAATATTCAAGCCCATGTTTTTCATTAAAAAATCGTAATGTTTCATGTCTAAAAATCAAAATGAATCCTTTCAGTGCATCCAATACAACTGCAATGAAGAGACTGCTTCCAACAGCACACCACTTCTCTCAGCAAGCAGGCGGGAAATGAATGCCCTTTTTGATCTGCATTGAAAATGATGTCTTCTAGGACATGGGAGAGGAAGGGAGATGAAAAGGATACTAAGCAGCCAGCATCTCAAGAGAAGAAAACCTCCTTTAATACCCTTCCCCAGCTCATAAGCATCCACTTGAGATCCAGCACAGGAAGATAAAGAGATGAGAGGAAGAATAGCACAACCAGAAGAAGAGGACGTTCTCAAAAGCACCACCAGTGTGCTGGCATCCAGGATCATCTGCCTGTGACAGATCGACTCAAAACAGCTACCTGATGCCCCACGGATGGAAAATCCTGATGCCCCAGGGTCATACTGCTTTGCAGTCCTATCTTCAGTTTTGATAGCTACCATGCTGCTACCTCTGGTACATTTCCAGAGGAAACTGCTGGGCCCTCTTCATGATTTATGTGTTAGAGCAGTGACGGCAGGACTCACCTTCCATGCAAGGACCAAGAAATCAGGTGACTGAGCCATATTTGCAGTAATATGGAAAGAAAAGGCAGCAAATAGGCAAACTCCCGGCTGCTGCAGTGGAGCAGGTAAATTTAGCCAGGCAGCAGGCAATGGTATATCCCCACCCTTGGATGTGGTCTCTCCAGAATCAGCTGGTGCTAATTTCTAACAGATCTTTAAATCACAACCTCAAATGGTTTCCCCTCCACTCCTTTCTGCAGCCAGGAGCATTGCAGTTTATGGCAGGATGTGAAAACCTGGTGAGCTGCCTCTTCTGTGTCCAGTGGAGAGAGGCTGGAAAGCAGCTAAAAAAGGGAAAGGACAGGCCAGTGTCCTGTTGTTGTGAAGGAGTCAAGTGATAGAGAGACAAACAGGAAATTTTAGCAACTTGTAGCTTGACTTGTGGGCTTGGATGCAACGTCAGCCCAGGTGAGCCCAAAATCATCCCACCAACCCCTTCCCTCAGGCTGGGAGGATGGGCACCACTGGTATCTCTGGATCTCCATGGGAACCATTTCAGAGAGAGGGGAAATGAAAGAGGAGAGCAGAGAACAGACCAGAGTGAGCAGCAGGGAATGGAGAGAGGGTGGTGGTGTGGTGAGGGGTGTGTGGGAGCCATCCATGCAGCAAGGTGCCCCGCAGTGCGAAATAACAGGCTTACTGCAAAGCCTGCTGCACTGGGAAAGAGAGCAGAGCAATGTATGGAGTGTCTGCTGGGGGGAACGGCGTGTTTCCTCACAGCAGATTAGAGCTGGCAGCGATACTGGCAGAGTGAGCTTGTGAGGAAGAGTAAAAGCAGGCAAGAAGAGCTCACTCTTCCCACAGGTTTTGTGGGGAGGACAGAGTGAGCAAAGCAGGGAGACAAAGGATGCTTCTCCACACCCATTCTCCTCCTCCCTCCAGCCCTCAGGGGAACCTTCATTAGGAAAATACCCTCAGCAGTGTCACCTCCTCCTTCTCTCCAGCTGTGGCCTGGGGATCTCCAGGCAGTGACAGCTTTTGCCCAGACTGCGTTGAGCAACCTGGGGTGCCAGTGCCCACTGAGCCCACCCAAAGCCTCCTGAGGGGTTCATGCCTTCACTGGGTGGCAAGCAGCCGCTGTAGGGGAGAAGCATGGGAGTTCATGGTGGGCTAGGGAAAGGACCGTCAGCGTGCTGGCCAAGCAACACCTCACAGGCATCAGCTCTGCATCTTGCAAGTGCCTCTCTGACGTCCCAGGATGGCACCGTGTTCCTGCTGTGCAAGTACAATGTGGGATAATTCCCATGCTGACAAGGGGAAGAGCTTGTGCTCTTAACAAAAGGTGGTCTCCACACTTCAGAACATCTCCTTGCCTGTTTGACGATGGGAGCAAGCACAGTCAGTGACTTAGCCTTGGTCTTTGTCTCTGCCCATCTCTTCTTTATCTTCCTACCCATTCTTGGCTGCTCCTTTTTAGCTCAAGGAATGAAACTCAAGGCAGAGTCAGTCAGGGAAGTGGTGTTGCCATTGTCTGCCCTGATGCCATTGGAGAAGGTAGTTTTCCAGCAACAGTGCATATCTCCTGGAAGCTCAGCCCTCTGCCCGAGAGAGCTTTTCTGCAGCTCACACACCACCAATGCTGCTTGGCTCATCTTCACAACAGCTCTGCTAAGCATTTTGTGGCCCCAGACTACTTGGGGATGCCACTAATTTCTTCATTAGGCTGCTGGCCCCTTTCCTTGTCTGCACACAGACAGCTCCCCCCTTGAAAGTGTGTTTTCTCATGTGTGGGTGGGGTTTCACCATCGCACCCGACCACAGCAGTAGGAGCGGCTCCCGAGGCTCCCCTGCAAGGGGTATTTGCACAGGGCCACCCAAAACAATTGCAAAGCTTCCTCATTCAGGCTTAAACATCTACATCTCCACATCTGAAACTCCCTATCTGTCTGAGGCAGGAGACATGATCCTGATGTTTACTCCATGGTGTGTTGCTACAAGCCTGGAAAACTAGTTGAGGCTTCGGCCATTTCTCTCAGCCATCAGACACTTTTCAACCAGCAGACTCCTGACAGCCTGACATTTTTTTAATGTATGGTCTGTGGTGTGATTTTGACAGGGAAAGTCCCATTTGTCCCCTCCTACTTCCATGCAGCCCAATGTGCCGCACCATCTTGGTGTCACATCATCCCCATTCTGGCATTCTTAATGGTGGCAAGACCACCAAGGGATTTGGCACATGAGGCACAGCCGATGCCACACAGCACCTGGAGCTCATTGTTTCCTTTGCAAAAGGCAGAGAAGGAAAGCACTGCCTGGTCATTCTGGCTGTTCTCTGCCAGGGCCTGCTCAGGGATGCAGCTCGCCTCGGTTGACAAACTTGCAGAAAGAATCGAAATGTCAAAATTGCCTTCTGTTCCACAGTGGGTCTACCAGTGAGTTGTTTTTCTCTAAGCCACTCAGCTGCAGGATACACTGCTCTCTGCAGTTTCAACTGTCATTTTCTCCTAATTTTATTTTTGGGTCCACAGTTCAGATGCATTCTCCATTTACAGGATGGTTAAACAGCACTGACATGGTCTTTTCTCCCCTGCACACCTACTTTCCCCCCAGGATACTTAGAAATGTGCCCCCTTCCTCCCCAAAAAGCTCTCCATACTTTGCAAAAAGGGGCAGCTGCAGTCAAAGATTACTGTTGCTTCAGGAAAAAAGGCAGTGGGAATGCATGGGCTTTCTCCCTTCCACCACCACCACATCTAGCTGAGACAGAGGCCGAAAAGTGAAAGTCAGGACAAAGCAATGCCAGCCCGAGCAAGCAATCACGCTCTGGGGAAATGGGGCACTTTGCGCCTTTGGATAAAAGAGATCCCTCGGATACAAGAGATCCCTCATACCTTCACCTGGCGCTGCCTGCACTGCAGTGCTTCTCTCTAAGGTTGCTTGTGGAAGCTTTTCCTCCTCCCTCCAAACACAACCCTTAATGCACTACAGAAGACAGGGTTGCCGGCAGCCGTGTTGAAGCAGCCGTGGTTTGCGATAGGGGAAGTGGCAGCAGCTGAAAAAGGATTTTCTTTCCTGGGTCTGTAAGCAATTGGTGCTTTACACTCTGTATTTTTCCATTTGGCAAAACCAGGTTTGGGAGAGACACTACAAAAGCAATCCGAAATCAAGTTTAAGTCAGGGCTTTACAGGCTGCAGCAGAGCAGAGGTTCAAAGGGCGTGTGGGGAGAGTGCCTGTAGCCGGCCATTTGGAGGGACCCATTAAAAAAAGAAGGCAATAAGAAATACCACACCCTCCCCCTCCATCTTTTTGCAGGCACAGCCTCAAGCAAACGTACATGAAGCCACTAAGGAGAGGGAAATGCCTGCACTGATGTGTCTGTCCCCAGCCGAAAAAATATGCTCAGGGCAATATGCATAGACTAAAGGGGGACGAATCAGAATGATGGAGCTGGACCCAAAACAAATTTCTCAAAAATAGAAATTCCCTGATCAGTGAGCATCTGGGTTCCAGGTCCTGAAAAACCAAATACTGCAAACAAAACAGACAATCAAAACCAGAGACATCTGTCATTTCACTCATCTGGACAGGACATTAAATAGGAGTTCAAATTTCAGGGAATGGCATTTAGCCTGGATACCCTGGTGCCTGAATGAATACTTTGACTACTGTTCAAAATCATCTGCCCTCTCCTCTTCTGTTCCATTCCTGCCTCCATCACCAAAACTAACTGGCAAAGTTGGGATGAGCTTTCTATCAAGAAATCTTGTAAATAAACTGTCTATAAACTCTCCTGATCCTACTTGCTCCTCTTTTCTTCTTCAGGGTGGGAAACAGTGAACCATCTCATTTCAGAGCACTGACACCAGCTGACAAAATAATCCTGACATTTACTTGCTACAGATTAAAGCAAGCCCCAGCAATTACTGAAAAACCTGTGAATTTTGGCTCTGCCAATGACCATCTTTATCCCCTAACACTATGGTACACTAATGTCTAGTATTAGCTATCAAATTTCCCATCCTCAATTACTAGCAAAAGTGTTGATCCAAAGGTGGCATAATGAACAGCCAAGGAAAGAAATCTACTATGTCTACCACTGCTGACACAAAGGGACTCAGCCTGTTGTAGCAGGAAGAATTTACTGGACCTTGTTTGAGATCCCAGATCTGCTGAGGCTTCTGTCATAAGGGCCAAAATTTGATGCTGTGAGCAGGATACCAGGCCATTTGGTAGAACAGACACCAAACAGAATATCATATAGTTTTCAAAAGAACAATTTTTGGCCAGTTTGTCTTTAACTGGGAAAAATACCAGTAGAAAGCCAACCACAAATTAGTTTGTACATACACTGCATACTTTCAGCTTTCCAGCCAATCTAGCACATGAAGTTTCTATTTATTTTCACCTGACACGTGAAAGTGCTTTATGAACACTGACAGAAAGTAACAGTTTGTGTTCCCTGAAGTTAAACAGCTGGAACTGGGAAGTTAGAGAAAATTTTATCTGCAGGGGAGCTTCTGCAAGGGCAGAAGCGAGAGAGTAGTTTCTAATGATGACATGACCCCCAATTGTATAGATCATCATTTCAACTCAGCTGTAAGAAAGCCTGTCCACATGAAATGCTATTGCATAAATTACTCTTAGCCAGGCCAAGTCCTGCACTCATCGCACCACGCGGTGGAGTTTAACGCTGACCTCAACGAGCCAAAGGTGTGGTTCTCAGCTGTGTGGGAGTAGGATCAAACTCAGTCAAAAGCCTGGCATAGCAACAAGAAGCACTGCCCAGCTAAAGAGTTAAGCCTACCTTAAGTCCCTGGTCTGCAAATAATTCTCCTTCCTCATGCTCCAACGGCCCACTCCTGAGCACAAGACAAAAAAACTTTGACAGGAAGCTCCAGCAAGACTTTATTCAGTGGTGTACAATAGGAAGATATTAGGATGAAAGAAGAATCGTATACATTTCTGACTTTCCAAGTTGCTAAAACAAACCCATAGTGACAAGAACAACTGAGTCTGATGACATAACAAGAAGCGTGGTGACCATCTCTCTAGTGTCCATACCTGAAAATAGATAATATATTAATGACTTTTTAAAAATTACAATTCATGGTAGTGCTGATTTGGGTGGATTTATTTTCATTCTGCCACAATGTAACTAACATGTAAATAGGATGAAGGTGAAATGCTACATTAGGGAAATCTTAGGAAGTTCTCCACACTCACTTCTCCTAAAAGTCTATCCAGACATCACTTAGAAGAGAGCCTGAGCAATCCACAACACCATGTGCAAGAGATCCTCAGTATTATCATCTTTTGCCCTGAATCCCAGTTCAAATATGTCCTGCATGAAAACAAGGTCAAAGCCCTGGAAGTAACACTGAGCATGCATCAGAAGATATTAATTCATGTCTCCATTTTTCATCATGCTGCCCGTGCAATATTAAGTCACTAGCCAGGCAACATGGACTTAGTTTTCATTGTGTGTTTACTAAAACATTTTAATATCAGAACTATGGTACTAGAGTTGTCATGTTAATGATCATTTGCTCAACTGACTGTGAATCAGATCCCAAAGACAATTCTCAATATTTATATCTGTTTTGCTTTGTTTCCATCTGGACTCTGATTAGAATTAACGCATCTTTCTAATAAAGGAGGTGGGGAGAGGGACAATCCACAGTTAAGAAAAGATTAAGGGATAAATTGTGCAGAACAAAGTGAGTGACGGGCAAACTTCCTAACTGTTCTCAATACCTCTCAAAATACAACTACCCCTCAAAAATCTATCGATGAATCTCCTATTACTATTCTAACAACAGACCTTTGAAAACTACAAAACAAAACCAATACAGAAATTATGACTAAATGGGCCAGAGCTGCAGTAACAGTTACATGGACACTTGATTTCCAGATGCTAGGAAGTCAGCTGTATCAATCTCTGAGGCTCTGAGTTATAAACCAAATCACCAAGATAACAGAGGGGCCCAGAAAGATGTCTGGCACCTCAACAGAAACACTTTGGAACCAAAGCAGCTGAATTAAGGTAATTTTCTAAACCTAAATTGCTCAAATGGCAGTATAGTATTCATCTGAGGCTCCACTTCTAGTGAATTCCACTGCTCTTCTGCTCTCCATCCTTTAGAGCGAATGTCAATAGAAATCACTATTTTTTAACAGCTCCCACTTACCCCACAGCTGTTTGGACTTCCTTCAGAGCCCCACAGATCTTACATTGATCATTTATATTAACAGAAGGACAACTGGATTTTTCATCTTGACATCTATGCAGGATACCTACTTTTGGAACTCCCATTCCCTGTTGTCCAGTGGACATACTTGGCGAGTTTTGAGCCAGCGAGAGATGCAGTGGAAGTGGAAAGCGTGCTGGAAGACAAAGTTCAGATCACATCATTTCAGAACATATGAATGTATCTCAGCGTGAAAGTTACCACGGCAAGTAGAGAGCAGCAAGTGTTTGCAGGCAAAAGTGGGGAGGACTTGATCAGCCTGTTCGCTGGTAAACACCAAGGAACTGATCCACATTTTCAGAGGATGGAAACCTTAGTGAAATGGTAGCAGGGAGCCTGTTCCACAGTGCATGCAGTGGCAACTGACTGACTTCTGATGAAGGAGAGAGAGCAGAGTTTAGCAGCTGCTAAAATTGGCAGAGCAGATGCTGGTAAGAAGCATAATCAGAAAGAAAAGAAAGAGGATTTCAGAGTGAGTAGCAGGGATGATATGAATGTATACGTGCTGAAGGAAGCTTTCTGTCAGTTTTCAGGAGAAACCAGAGCCTGAATAAAAAGGAATTTGAAAAATTAGAAAGAAGAAAACCAACTCTGTGTTTAATAAGGATACCCTTTTCCATACCCCATACAGCTACTAAAACCCAAGGTTCCACTTGTGGCACAATTGCACACAACAATATAATTTTGACACTGGAATATTCTGACATGGTTAAAAATTTTGCTCTTGTCCTCTGCAAACAGAATTGCAACATTTATAATCTTGGTCCAGTATTATCATGCTGCAACTCGATCCCACAGCTTAGTGAGGATTGAACAGAGGAAGAGGAAGTTATTTCATTATGGAAAATGTTATCTTCCAACTCGGGTCCAGACTAGCTAAGAGGTATTCACGTTTGGAGTTCACGTGCTGGTGGGACCATGTACAAAGGAGCACATATGGCAACACACTGGAAGAGCTGGAGATGAACCATTAGTACCAATTCGATCTTCCTCCAAAATTGGAAGAATATCGTGTAGTTACCCCACATTGACACCTTGAATCAGCCTACATGAACACAAATCAAGCATGCTGACATCCAATTAATCCCTTTACCAGAGTTAAAGAAAAGGCATAGCTCCTTGGCAAACCCTGATCAGAAAAATTATGCTCAGAATGAAAGACTTATTATTCTTTTTAAAAAAAAAAAGTAAAGGTCTATCTTCCTCCCTTAATTTCTGTGTCTTCCTTACTACATCTCTCCAACATTCATTTTATTTTCTTCTCTCTCTCGTTTCTAAATTCTACTAAAAATATGGAGTTTGAAGTTCTTATTTGTGGTGGATTATGTGAAACATTTCATAGAACTTATTCTGTCCCAAGTCTTCAGATAAGGGGGATAGCATCACCACACATGAGCTCTGTAATAGAACAGGTTTCCTTACATTGCAGACGCCCCATGCAACTGTGCACTCTTCAGAGGTAGCCGATGCTTGGTTTGCTTGACATTCTATGCCTGCGAAAACAAAGATTAAACAGATATATACAGGAGTAGAAGACGTACACACAAAACCAAGTGGTAGATTTCTTCATATTAGCAAGTGAGGGCAGGGGGGATTTATTACATCAGAAAGTGTCAAGAGCTGTGGTTTAATGTGTGCAGTTTTTCCAGAAGTGCCAGACCAAAATATACTTAGTTGTGATTTCCTTCTTCCTCTACTTTTTTAGTATTCCTAAGTTCCAGAGGGCAAGAGCACATAGTTAATCTGCTGGCAACACGTGTCTCCTTCCCAAATTTCAAGGGTATTTTTAGTTTTTTCCCCCTGTGTTTTAAGAGATATCTTTTTATGATCAGTTGAAGCTACATTTACTTAAATTTCTTACCCAGCTTTCTCTCAATATATATTCACTGTCTTGTCAGACATGTACTCTATTTATAAATTAGCTTGTTCATGTAATCTGGAGTTTGCCTGTCTTTATTCTAGTCTTGTGATAGGTAAGTACACCCCAAAACCACATAACAGTTTAATAGTTTAGACTTTTTATACCTTGGTGCTAAGTCCCCAGGATCACCACCACAAAAACCCCCAACTATTTATGGGTTTTGGTTATGTTTTGGGCATCTGTGTCAGGTGGTATAGATGAAGGAGACAAGAGAGGGTAAGGAAAGAAGGAAAAACAGCAGTGAGAAAATAAATCCTGCAACCTGGTTCTCCCCTACATTGCATCATCATCATTATCTGATTTCTTTTACTTACAATATGGCTCTCAGTATTTGCTGTTAGTATCACGCTCCCAAAATACATGTACACAGCTATCATCTTCCACTCCGACTTATGACTTAGCAACTATATATACTTAGTTTTCCATTCTTTTACTCTTCTCATAAATCTGAAAATATTCAATCTATTAAGCATCCTGAGATTCTTCTCCGGATTCTATGCAATATAACTATTTTGTGAAGCTGGAATATCAAACATGGTACTTTGCATCCCACTGTCTAGAGCCTGAACAATTCACTTTGCTCCTCCTCAAGAAACTTCAGAAGAAAAAAAGGATATTTCCAACTCCTCCACAGTCAACAGCACAAACCTATGAGACCAACATTTTACTTCCTGCTAAAGGATGCTTTCTTTAAGAGTCAAGCTCAAATTATTTAAAAAGACATGCTGATAGACAATCAGCTTAGAACTCAACACACAGGCTTGCTGCTTTCTTGTTTTGCAGATAGCTTTTTTCCCCTGGCAAAGAAGATGTCTGAATGAGCTCTATTTCTACGTTCGCTTGTTTGTGTGTTTGAATATGCTCAGATTCAAAAACTTTCAAATCCCATAGGTATGGCTCAGAAATGTGATCTCTATTTCCTCTGTCCTATTCATTCCTTTATCAGTTTTTTCATGCTCTTTCAGGTGTGGAGAGGAACAAAATAAAAGCAAGATCCATTTTTTCTGAGATGTGAGAGAAGTCAGTTAACCTTAGTCACAAGGAACTACTCAAAACAAAGAGTGACGTCTAAGGAAACACAGTAACAGCAGCTGTTCTGCAAGATTTGAATGAAAGTGTGTTTATCATACGGTTTACATCAAGATATGATATACCACAGCAGAAGTCAATCCCTTGCCTGCCTATAGAGAACAAAATCCAGTACACCTGAAATGTTTGATGTCTTAATTCCTGAAGCTCTCAATACAAACAGCAATAAAACTAAATCTGATTAAGAAAATGGAACATGCTCAAGACCCTTGAAGAACTTCAGTTACTTCGGATATTTGCACAAGATTTTACACCTGAGATTGATGCAACAATTTTACTGTTACTGCAGTACAGACTCATGATCACGGGGCGTATTACATTAAGTTTTGAACACCTGGCATGAGTCTGTAAAGTAACTGAAAATGGTGAGGAATAGTAGAAAATGGTGAGGAGTAGTAGAAAAAAGTGAGAACATTCTTCTGGAGAAAAGTCAACGGGTAAGCAAAGTTTAGCTCAGGAAGTTTAGCAAGGAAAATGCTCCAGCATATAAGAAACACTTATCTTGTTTCTTCTGTTTTCCTGCTGAAAACAAAACATTGGGGATATCAAACATGAAGTCGATCTTGCCCATTTTTATGCAATTTTGTCTTTTTTTTTTTCCTCTCTAAGTGGCCCTAACTTGGGAGTTGCATGCTTTGGAACACAATTATCAATTTTTGTTTCCGGCTTTAAAGGACTCTGTATTTTGATTGCGAGTGAGAGGGAAGAAAGGTGGTTTAGGAAAGGAAGAAAAGCATCATTGAAATTCATTTTAGTCTTACTCAAACATTCTCTGACAAGCAAATACAGTCTAAAGCATTACAGTCCTAAAAGCTTAAGAAGACAGATGAGCTTCTGTGGAAATAGTTGAGGAGAAGTCCTCTGGTGCTGATTTAAGGCCCTTTCCAACAAGACACCCAGATTTAACTCCCTCATCAAACAGGCTGGAGACTACTGCTGGCACTGCTACCTTTGGCTGCCAAAAAAGGGCTCCCCAAAAGCTGAACCACCTTTTGGTCTCCCACTTGCTTCATTTCAGAAAAGGACAATATATCAACAAAGAAAGAAAACACATGAACAGTATCTGTCAGAGAATGAAAGCTGATGATTCTGAAAGAGAAGTTATTTACCATCTGCTGACCCAAAAGAAGCAGTAAGAGTCAGACAGTAACAGGTAATGGAGGAATACTGAAAGACTTTTCTGTTGCCTTGTTTTTGACAGAGTGTCTGGAGGTGAGAGCAGAAAGATACAGCTAAAACCTGAAATACCTGTAAATAATTGTGAAAGATGCAATGGAGGCATTTCAACTCAGGGAGTTACGGAAATACATCTTATATAATGGCAGCTTCTGAATCTTGACATCAAAACTATCCCACTTCCTATACATTTTCTATTGCAGAAATCTTCTGTATCTCAGGATTTAAGTAGCCATAACAGCAGGTAACACAAGTACATCTCTTTTGTTTGCAGCTATAGAAACAGACCACTGCATTGGCAAATCTGATAAGAGCTCTTCAAATCTGTTTCCACTTGAGCAAGGGTAACCACTGTATAGGTTCCCCTTTCTCTTTACATCTTGCCTTCTAAAACTGTCATGAAGGGATCAAGTTATTGGGAAGAAGAGAAATAAATAAATACACACAGCTTGGCTAACACAACACACAGGGTACTCACTCCGAAAGTAGACAGAAAAACCAAAAAACCAGGCTAATAAACTTAACTACACTTATTACTTGTCCTGTGAGGAGCAGCTGTCCTGGTATCCTTTGACAGGATGCATGGGAATGGTGCAAAGCTCTGCTAGTGGAGGTTTAGTGTGGACATTACAAAGCATTAGAACTTAGGCCAACACTGGAAGAGGCGTCCTAGACAGCTGGTCAATGCTCCAAGCCTGTGAGTCTTTAAAAGGCCCTTAACAACACACTTTAACTTTTGGTCAGCCCTGAAGCAGCCAGGAAGTTGGAAGAGACGAGCGCTGTAGGTCCCTTCCAACTGAAGTAGCCTATTCTGGCCTAGTCTAGTCCCCCAGAATACAGAATGAGCTCTTCAATTTACTTTTTCAAACTTCAGAATTTCCCCCTTGCAGTTCTCTGCAGTTCCTTAGGAATGGTCTGCAGATTTTACTAAATACTTACTGTAAGCTCCCCTGCATTGCATCATCATCATTATCTGATTCCTTTTACTTACAATATGGCTCTCAGTATTTGCTGTTAGTATCACGCTCCCAAAATACATGTACACAGCTATCATCTTCCACTCCGACTTATGACTTAGCAACTATATATACTTAGTTTTCCATTCTTTTACTCTTCTCATAAATCTGAAAATATTCAATCTATTAAGCATCCTGAGATTCTTCTCCGGATTCTATGCAATATAACTATTTTGTGAAGCTGGAATATCAAACATGGTACTTTGCATCCCACTGTCAAAGCAAGGGGACGGTATTTTGATGGCACATTTTATGCAGTTTAAAACTACGCCCATCACCTTACTACAATATTACATTCCATATTTTAAGACCAGAAGATAATCCAATGTACTAAATACAGTGTTTAGGTATTACTCCTCAATTTACCATGTTGCAATAACAGCACCAGAGAGCAAGCCTTTGCAGAAAGGCTAAAGTGAGGTCTAAACAGGACCTAGGTCCTTCCAGAGAAGAATGAAAGCAAAACGCTGAAAATCTACTCAATCCTTCTGTACACTGAATACAAAACAAACTGAGGGCAGGGGGAATCCTTCAGCCACATTATTACTGAGTCATAAGGCACATGCACAAGAAGAACTGTAGGACACCTTGATGCCTGACTTTATAATGTTAACAAACTTCCATTACCATAGCCGGCATTACTTATCACTCTTTAAATGTTTTCCCACTCAAGGTTTCCCTTCATCACCAGGAGTGGGAGACATTTGTATCCTGCATTTTCTCAAATCGAATCTTGTGTTGTTCTTCCCTCCACATTCTATTAATTTTTCCTCAATTTGCCATCACTTCACATCTTATGTTCGAAAATCTAATTAAAGGGTTGTTTAACAACATTAATGATCTGTAACAAGGAAGTAAGTAAATCCAGAGCCAACACTGATCTCGGAATACCAATTTAGAAATTCCTTCTACTCTGTATACTGTCAATTTTGGTCTGTCATTTGCAGTCCAGGCTTTTCATAACACCGCTCATACACAAATTAATAACATGTAATGCTTGAGCAACTCAAAAAAGAAAAAAAAATTACCCATGCCCTTTTCCTTTACTGTTTTCCCTAACCTACCTATATACTCTCAATCCCCACCCACATTTTGGTAGAACTTTTTGATTTTTTTTTTTTGTGTGCGTGAACTGACAAACAAAATTCATTACTGGAAAATAGCATCTGTCCATTCTTCTTTCAGCTCCTCCACACCTCTCCTTCATCCCTGTATGTTCTATTTGCTATTTATAAAAAAAAATAGCAAATACGTGAGACTGTATTTGGTCTGTCATGGAAAGCACTATTAATTTTGAGGTAGATCCATAGAATGAAAACAGCAGCATCTACTATCTTACAATACATCCCACTTATGGTAAATAATTACTTTGATTTAGAGGATTCTATATATTTATTCTATACATTTGTAAATTATATAAATGTAACTTACACTCTAATAAATCTTTGAAATTCCATTTGCCTGTCAGCAACATGCTTTCTGCTCTAATATATCATAAACCTGAGAGACTAAGTAGTAGTCCAGTGTCCACCTCCTTTTGAAACTACTTTCCAAGATGATAGAGGTTAGAGGCACTTAAAAAGGAAATCTTTACATCGGAGAATCTCAGCATAATTTCATAATCCCTGTTCCTTCTAATGTTATCATTCCCTTCAACCGAGAATAAACTGAGGCATGGATAGGTGGTAGCTGGCTCAACATACAAACATATCTGTCCCAAAGAAGGGAACTGAACTTGCTTAATCCATTTTCAGACCAGTGTGTTTTCTCTTTATAAAAAAAAAAGAAACTTGAAGTCTCATTTTTCTGACACATTTCATTTTCACACAGGCTTACTGTCAGTAAGTTACCACTGGAGGTATTTCCAAGGCCAACCACATAAAAACAAAGTGCAACAAAATACTGCAATGGGATCACGACAGGCCAATTCCAGGCACTGTAATTGTACCTGTGCTCATATCTTAGTAATATATGAAAATTTCTACCGCGGTATATTAAAAGGTCTTCTGTCCCTCATGACTGAAACAAGATCAACAGTTACGGTGCCAACAGTATCTTGTCAGTTTTGAGGGGAAAAAAGGGTTTATTCTCATTACCAATACCTAAAGGGACTGATATCAGTGACTTCATATATTCACACCTATTTTGTGATAGAAATGAACCATCCAGGTTATGAGGGGGGAGGGAAGAAAAAAAAATAAAATCAAACCAACACTAGCAATGCATTGTTTTTTATTTTGGCATTTGATTACTCTCCTTTGTAAATGAACAATTAATTTTTTAAGTGGCTACAAAATTCCCCCTACTATAACACACACTAACTTAGTCAGACAAGGTAGGTTTTGTAAAATGAGGAGTCAGATTAATTTGCTAGTCCGTGCCTTCCCTGGACAGACACAGAGAGTGTTACAAGGCTTCATGAGTAGCATCAAAATGTAGATACTCATAGCAACATCTCCAACTCTGAAATATGATACCTCTCTACCTCTCTTTTTGAGCAATGCCTGCTGACCCTGAATAATTTCAATTCCTCATGGCTCTTTATTATTACTTCTTTTTCTCTTTTTTGCATCCAAAATACATGCAGCAACATCATCTTGTCTGTTGATGTGGCATCAAGTGATTCTACTCTTTACAAAAAAAAGGTGAGGGGAAAAGCAGTATGGTGACAGAGGTTACAAAAGTAGATTATAGGACATAATAAAATAGAGCTTAGCAGAAGACTTAGTTCCTAACTGAAAGCTTCATTTGCTGAATTATATCCTCAGCTGGGGAAATTTCAGCTGTTTAGCACAAACAAGTTCAAACTGTCAACTGTGTTCCCCAGCATTTACTTACATAGATCCATAATGTGGTTTCTGCAAATGGCACAGTTATCAACCACAATGTCCCATGCCCACAGAGCTACGGCATTCCACTAGAGAGAGGGGACAAAAAGAAAAACAGTTTTGATCCAATTTACAGCAGAGAGAAATCCTTGTTATTCCTCAAGATCCCATGTATTTTTTTAAATAGAAAAGCTGGGATATTAAAAAAAATAAAATCACAGAAGTCCAGAGTAATTCTTCATCATGAGTTCAGGTTACATTCCTCTGACAAACCTCCCAGCCCATGTCTCCTTCCCACTTCAGAAACAAGATAACTCCCACAGTTTCTCCTTTTTATTTTTTGCGAAACACGTGCAAACGTCTGGATTTCTACTCAAGGCAAAGGCAAGGATGCAGCTCATGCCAAGTCCTCAATTCTGATGGAAGGGACAGTCCCTTGGAGAAAGGCCAATACAGATGCCATTTTATTATGAGGAATTCCCATTATTTGCAGCAGTTCTTCTAGTAATCATCCCCAGAGTGGTTGGGGTCAAGAACAAAATCTCTTAACACTACCCTTCACAGACTCCTGAACAATCTCCTCTACAAAAGGTTAATAAGCAATGACCTATCAGCAAGTCTGGATATAAAAATTTCAAAGTACTACCAAATTAACCTTTCAAAGACTTTGTTTTTATATATATATATATATATATAAAAATAAAAGCAGTATCACTGTCCCATGCTACTTCAGGGGAAGGATTTGAGGACTATAAGACACGCTATGCAGAAAAACATAGTGCCTTTTTATTCCTCCCCTCAAAACCCATAATCAGGCCTTTTGTAAAGTCATTAAATAAATGGTCTTGCCTTCAATATTCAAAGTAATCCAAGATAATCGTATTGGTAATCAGGATAATCTTCATTTACCACATAAAAAGTCTAGATTTTTTTCCCTTTATATTTTTTTTCAGTATATGATCATATCAACTGCACTATAGTAAATCTTCTCTACTGTGTTCCATTTCCATCTCAATGTTTTCATTGCTTTCCCTCAGTTTGAGACTCCGAAGGAGGAATGCAGATTGCCAAGTACTGATAAGCAATATCGACTTCGATAAGCACTTCAAATTTTCATTAGTGCCAATGTAAAAAGTATTCACACTACTACTAGATGTCTTAGGACATGCATGACTAGTGATCTCATTTTTTCTCCCCATCTTCCAACTTCAAGTCTAGCCAGCCTTCTGGGTGAGGTACTCATCTCTCTTGGACTTCATCTACACTTCAAGGCAGCTGAGATGAAAGTTCTCTGCACCCTTATCTCTCGCACACACTCAGGTACCTAATCTATTGTCCCATTGTGATCTGCTCTGATGACCCACAGACCTGTACTGAGCCACATGCGCAACAAAGGCCTTGGTTCCTTGCTGGGGAGGAGGAATGCCACTGACACATAAACAGTGCCAATTCCTGCTCCTTGAATGGGCTATTATATCTGTCCTTATTTCCAAAGGGTAAACAGTCATGTCACCCAAACACCTCCTCCTGCACAGACCTGCAGCCCTGCACAGATCTGGGGCTTCCATCCTCACTGAAGGCAGCTGCATTTCAAACAAACTCATCTGCAAGTGGGAACCACTGGGAAATGTTTACCGATATCCAACCTAGGGGTCACTTTTCCTCAAATTATACCTTAATACAAGCCCACACAGCCTCTCCCTACTTCTCTACACCTTCGTGAGCAGCCTCGGACTATTGCCACGATCCAGCTGACAAACTGGTGGCACTGGACAGAAGAGCGGTATTATGGCTGCTCTGACAGAGCGGGCAAAGCCAGGGTGACAGGAGAGCATTTGCTAACTAGACACACGATGTTACGGTTCGATTTCAAGACGATGGAGGAGAAAAAAGTCAACCACAGCCATTTATGCAAAGCATTTTACACAGCACATGGGACAGCTCGGCGGCTGGGCCACAGCGGCCGGGGCTGATGGGGAGGCGGCAGCACTCCACCCCTGCTTCCCGTCCCGAGACGCCCAGAGGGTCCAGGCACGGAGCAGCCGAGGCTTGCCGAGGTGGCAGCGCCCGAGGTAGGCGAGCGCTGGAGCCCCGACCGGGGCAAGCCCCGATCGACGCGGCCCCCTCAGCGCCCCCGCTCCCGGCCCCGCCGGCCGCGCCCGCTGATTGGCCAGCGCCCGCTGCACGTGCGCCGGCCCGCCTCAGCCATTGGCCCGGACGCACGCCAGGACTCCCCGCAGGCCTCGCCCCGCCCCTCCCGCCGCGCCGGTGCGGAACCGGGCGCCCGGCTCCGTGAGGGGAGCGGGAAGCCGCCCCCTCCTCCGTCCCGCTCGCCGCCACGAGGCCGGCCCCGGCCCCTTCCCGTCCC
The DNA here is from genome assembly GCA_036023395.1 of Myiotriccus ornatus. Taxonomy (NCBI): domain Eukaryota; kingdom Metazoa; phylum Chordata; class Aves; order Passeriformes; family Tyrannidae; genus Myiotriccus; species Myiotriccus ornatus. Next base: position 49,623,701 of record JAYRBT010000042.1, read on the forward strand.
TCCGGGAGCTGCCGGAGCAGCGCGCCGGCGAGGCCTCACTTTCTTCACTTCGAAGCGCTTCTTGCCGGCACCGCTGTTGGTGGCGCTGGGGGTGTCCACATCCATCGCGGCCGCCATTTTGGGTGCGTGAGTCGCCTCACGCGTGCGCAGCTGGGCGGGGCTGGAGGGGGTGTGGAAAGCATGACGGAGAGGGAGGGGCGAGCCCCGGATACCACGCCCTCTCTGGCCACGCCCCTCGCGGCAGGTGCGGGGCCGGCAGCGCGGTCACGTGTGTGGTCACGTGAGCGCCCCCGTGAGGCGGCGGTGAGGGCGGGGCCGCGCGCGGTGCCCTCGGCGTTGCGGCGCCCGTGGGTGCGGGGGCCTCCAGACAGCGCCGCACTGAAATCCCTCGGGATTCGCTTCCCTGCTCTTCTCGCCGCGGGGGCTTCGGCCCTGAATAAACTTCTGGCTTGTTTTCGCCCACCCTGATCGACCCCCGGCGAGTGCGGGACGAGGTGGGCCCGGCGGGGTTCCTGCTGTGGTCCTTTTGTTCTCCTGCAGTCCGGGGTTTCTTTTTTTTTTGAACGGAACGTGGAATTGCCGGAGACAGCGTCCAGGCTACGCTTACGGCGCGCGGTTTGGGCTAACGATAGTTAAATTTAACAGAGGTCCACTGGTGCTGCCAGAGCTGCCCAGCCCTGCCTGTTCTGTTGCAAAGGTGGAGAACACGGGCGTGAGAGCTGGTACTGGGAGCTTCCTCCGTCAGTACAGCTCCAAGGACCTTCCCGAGAAGGTCAGAGGTAGTATTCCCCAAGACACAGAAACCGAGGGGAATACACTCCCCAGAAGGACAATGCAGGTCCTGAAATGTCACCCAGCTTTGCAGGTCCCCGTGGATGTGCAATGTCTGTGCAGAGTCAGCCCCCTCAAATCCATTTGTACCCTGTGTCACTCCATGGATGCAGGAAGGAGGAGGTTGTAGAAGCACAAAAAGGGCAGGCAATATCTGTATTGTACCTATCATAAGCACTTGGGCCAAGCAGCACCATCCCAGTCTGGCTCCATCCTATCTGTCTTGCTGTATGCATAGAGCTTTTACCTGAGATCCAGTGCTTGCTGGGATGGGTGTTCTGTCAGTCTCCAAATAAACCTTAACTTAAAGTAGGGACCTGACTAGGGGTTAGAACAAGATGCTGCTGCCACTGGACGCGTTGGAATAATTTTCATATTTGGATTGGGATTCATATTTGAAAGACATGAAACACTTTTGCCTTAAGTCCATACCTAAACATTTGCAGGGTCAGGCGGAGTGTTAAAATTACATACGCAATAAAAGTAAGTTTGAAGAAGAAAAATGCCTTCCTTCATTTACACACCCTTTAACACCTCCAGTTATCTACCCAGGAAGCTTCCATTTCACTGAACTGCCCCTTTCCCTGGACACAGCTCAGTTACAGGGTGGCTCTTATTGCTCACAATAAAATGAAGCTGCACAGAATTCTGTCCTGTTGCTCTGTCTTCAGGACTATTGCAAAGGAGTATTTTGAAAATAGGAAGTGGGTGCTTGAGAAAATTTATTTTCTACCTTCAAAAAAATAGCTCTTTTCAAAGAAGAATTTGCAAGATTTCTAATAGAAACATCAATTCTAACCCTAAATGTGTATGCTAATGTCCCCAGCAGGACATTTCTCAGTAGGAATCCAGGACATTGAGAAAACATGTAGTCTAGGGCATATATGTACCAGAGAAACGTTAACACTCATTTTCACTTAAAGTGACTACTGCAATATAAAATTATAGTCTCCCCACCTCAGCTGATGTCACCATGGAAGGTGGTTGCCAGTGGGTAACAGCCATGCAGCCAACAATCCTATGGCCTGGATTTATTTTTCTGTATCTGTCAGCAAAAACAATATAGCAACTCAGATCTCAAGTTAAGTCTTGCTAAAACGGTGGTGGTGTTTTCAGGAAAAAAATAAAAAAGATAACAAACGTGGTGCAGAGCAGAACATATATCTGCATGTTTATTTAATTAATATTTACTGATTCATGTATGCAGATACATAATACCAACAATGGGGAGTCCACAAAGAGATCTCAAGGGTGCTTTGCAAAGGGAAATTAGTGACGGTATAGTCCTCCATTTCATGAAAAGGGCTAAGTTACCTTCTTTGTTGTACATGAAACAATCTGTTTTCTCTTGATTTTAGTGCCACCTCTAATCTCTCTCCTCCTGTGAAAAGTCAGCCCCTCAGACCTGTTTTCCCCCTCTGAAGGCTATATGTTATAGAAGGGTGTCAGCAGCTGCTGCAGGAAGAAAGGCTGCAGCTTTGAAAAGCATCAGCCTTGAAAGAAATATAACACTGTTGTCCAAATTACCAGCGATGCTTTGAAGAATGGATCATTTCTCAAATCTCTGGGACATGCAGGGGAAAAAGAGGAGACTGCCAAGCTGAAAAGGCAGGGAGACAGTCAGACTAGATGACATGTGACAACCGCTGTGAATATGGTTAGTCCTAATTAAAATGAGACAAACTCTCCCTGCCAGTTGTCAAAGACTGTTCCAAAAGGCAAGGTACCAACAACCTGGTGTCTCAGTGCAGCCACCTTTCAAAAACTGTCTTGCATTTTGGTCATTGCCCTACTCCTTTACATTCATTCTGTTGGTGGTTTGTTGTTTATTTTTCTGCATCCAACATTTTCCCATGTGGGATTTATCCCTCAAATGCTTCCCTCCTCCATGTGTGCACCCTTTGAATGCATGTGTCTGACTGGACCGCCGTGGAACGGCTGCTCGCAGCCCTGGCTCTGCAGCAAGGCATGGTCGTGGTCATACTGACAAAACTTATCCCTCCAGAACAGAGGGATCCACGTGGCGGCAGGAGGATCCCCCAGAACTGAGTCAGAAGGAAAAAGCAGAGAGAAAAGGTGGATTTGCTTTCCTGCCCTCACTGCCTGAACTGTTTGTGTTCCGCTTCCCAGCCCCCAGAACTCATCCTTCAATGCCACAGGACCTCTCTGGGGTACTTGGGTCACAGGAAAGAAACTGTTCTGAAAGAGAGAACTGCAGCACTTTCAAACACTCGTCAGAGCAACAACTTTACTCTACAGTCATGAGAGCAGGAATGGGCCTTCCAAGACTTCCAGGAGAAAAGAGGGGAAAAAAAAGGAAGTGGCCCCTTTCTAATGCTTATAAACCTTGAGTTTTCTGTTGCCTTTCTGTGCTTCACCCTCTCAGTGCTGCCTGTTTAAGGCATGGTTTCAATAGTGCCCTAAGCAGCTTCAAGCAGGAATTACCTGGTATATGAGTTGCCAGTCAGTGGTTGCCATCCAAGGAACAAAAATCAGGTGCATTTTATTACTTTTTAAAGAACTGTAGGGCTGGCTGGCTGCCCTCCAATTGCTGATGCTAGTAAAACCATTTGAATTGGCTAAGTTAGGATTTCTAGCACTCTTTGCTTTTGGATGCACAAACCCACAGGCAGCACTCACAAATTACTGCTGGGGCAAAGCTGAATCTATGGTTATTCTGTGTTGCCACAAAACTTTCTCAAAGTTCACAAAGTAGGCAAACAACCTCCCACCAAGGCTCTGTACAAGGCTACGTAGCATCTCCAGCTGATTCAGTGTGCTTGGCATAGGAAAGCCAAATTCAAATAACTGAGACAGAAGGGTAGATTAAGCAATATATCCCATAGATTTTTGGACCAGATTGTGCTTGGTTTCTGCAGAAACCCAAACCCCCTGCCTCTGTGTATGTTTTCCAGATGATGGTCACATTATACCCCATATAGTACCTCTGGCTTTGTAATCCATTACTAAACCCTCAGGAGAGTATTGGAGCCTCCAAACTGGCTAAAAGGAAGAGATGAGGTTCTGAGAGAGGAGTAGGTTGCAGCATTTAATGGGATGGTGACTAATTATTGCTTTTCCTTTCTCATGAAGTTTTACCTTAAGCCGCTTGATAGCTTGCAGATAAAATAACATGCAGCCAGTCGTGGTCTGCAGGTAAGTAGGTGCTTGCAAAACCACCTACTGACTGTGCATAATCTCCTGCAGAGCCTTTCCCCACACAGGAATAAAAAAGCAGTTGGGGCTGTGGCTCAGCACGTGACACTCACTGTCCGCACGGTGAGCATCTCGGCCCCACGCCACAATCCGCTGCAGCTGATACAGAGAAGTGTTACCAGGATAGAGAGACCCCAGGGTGTTACAATGAGGATGTTGGGCTGATTCCACTCTGCTTCAAGTAAGGGTTTGAAGCTATCCCTCCTATGCATCAACACCCGCGTGCTCCCCATCCTAATCCTTGCTCCCAACTAAAGAGCTCCATCTCGGAAGGAATCCAGCACCAGCTCCACCTCCTCCCTGCCACCCACCCCTTTGCAGTTCTGGGCGCTAAGCTGCAGATGCTGATCGCATCTGGCTGTGCTGCCACCTCCCGAGAGAAACCAGCATCCCGGCTCCTGCTCAGTGGAGAGGACATGTTCTGCAGCCAGGCTCCCAGCCTGCACGGAGGTCCCCGCGGGAACCAGGGCTCTCCGCGCTGCCTGCAGCCTGGGGAGGCAAGGCGTGGGCCCAAGAGTCGCCACACCTCCAGGTCACTGCAGCCCTGCCGCCTCTGTTATTCACAAGGCTGAAGAAGAAGCAGGAGGGTGAGGCTGCCTACAGCAGCTGAGAACAAAAAAAAAAAAAAAAAAGCACACACATGAGTGAAGGCTTCAGAGAGAATCTTTCTTTAACCTCAGCTGGGATCCCAATGAGATGTCAGAGACAAGCTGAGATTGTAACTGAGAGAGAGGGCAAGTCTTTCAGAGGGTAACTAACAGGAAAGTGGTAGCAAGGGAGCGATTATTTTTAACTTGAAAATCCCAGAAGAACTGCATGAAGTGACAAGAGGCTATGGGATAGTCCAAGTGCAGGAGACAGCACCACTGACTACACTAGAGATGTCATCTGAGTATCAGGTCACAGGCTGGGTCTCCTTCATTGCTCAGGCAAGGTTTTCAAAGTGCCTTTTAGATTTGTAAGGAGGATATTAAAAAATAATAATAAAATAAGAAGAATGTTATGATAACTCAGTACAAGTAGCTATATTCATATCCTACTGCATGTAAGAAACATTGGAAGATCTGCCAGCCTAATTAGCAGTAGCCAGGAAAAACTACAAGAGTAACAAAAGTAGTAACACAAGCTTGCCTGCATATAAATCAATGAACTCCTACTGATTTGGGAAATCCATGAACCTTCAGTAACACAAGGAGAGGCAGTTCCAGACTGCTGTGTGGGAGACACTAAAACACTGTTTACAGATATTCTTATCTACAACTTCTCCCTGACAGTCTCAAATGTGGGGAGAGAGTCATACAGAGGGAGTAAACACTAAAATCAGACAAAAAAACCTCAGTGTCAAAAAGAGAGGTCTGGAAGCTACCTCCACTGAGTCAAAGATTTTGATGCTGTTTGAAAGGAGGTGAGAACCACAGAACTGTAGCTTTGCATTTGCCTTCCAATACTAATTCTTTGTTCTTTTTCCCAAAAATACAGTATTTTATAATTCCTCCAAAGATCTCTTTTAACTGAATCAAGTTCCTAACTGCAGACCCTGCTCAATAAGACAGTTTGTTAGCCTTTATCATCCTTCTTTGTCACAATGGGAGAGATGTTGGTAAAAGCATTTTGTTTAAGTCCCTGGTAGCAAAGGTATCACTTAGCAATTGAAAACTGTGAAGATCCCCATTTTCTGGCTGGAGGTTTTTTTTTGGTGTGTGGTTTTTGGGTTTTGTGGGTTTTTATTTGGTTGGGTTTTTTGTGGGTTTTGTTGTTGCTGTTGGTTTTATTTGTTTTTTGGGGGGGAAAAGATTGTTGAAGTGAGTTCAGATGAGATTTCAGGGAAAAAAGTGACTAATTTTATACCATTTCATCTTGGAAAGACACAAAGAAATGTGAAAAAAATTAGGTGGACCACAGACATTGTAATTTCTGGTGCAAAAACTATATGCATATTAGCCAAGAGTGAAGGAGTCAGTCCTCTGACTTCCAGCAGAAACAAAAATTGCGGTACCTATCTCAGACGGTCCTCAGAAGGCAGGATTTAAAGTACTGCTGGCATTTAACCACTGTCTATCGTGAATCCCTAGATAAAGACAATATACTGAGGTTAGCCTTGCTTTGGACTTCACTGGAAAGTTCATTACAGCATCTAGGTCAGCAAATCCCACCAGAGATGGTTTGCCTGCCAATTCTACACTGAACAGAAAAAAAAAAATTAATAAGTTGTCATACTTCTTTTCAGGTCCATGTACCTTGAATGTATCTTGCTGCGTTAACACCCTTTCCTTTAATTTCAAAACTCAGCACAAGTGGATCTCCAGAACCCCAGTGGAAAGAAGGGCCATTTGAAGCAGTGAGCTTTCACTGATCAGAATGCATGAGCTCCCCACTGCCGGCAGCCTCAGGAAATGCAAAAAACAGGAGCGAGCAGAGAAGCAGGTGTAAGGTGCAGAGCCTACTGCTTTGGCAATTCTTGCTTTTGCTAATTTACCACTGCAAAGTGGCGTAGTCCCTTCTTCTCCCTCCTCCCGTCATGTTGAGGGTTTTGTGGTTTTTTCTTTCTCCTTCTGCTCACCACATTCATAAATTGTATTTCTCAGCCCAGTTTAAAGAATCACTGATTCCTATCTGTGCCAGGAGAAAGATGAAAGAGCCATATCCAGCACTAGAAATACACTTCCACCCACCTGCAGTCAACAAGACTTTAAAAAATAAAAGAACAGAAGAAGATGCAATAGTTTCAGGAAGGTTTCAGCAAGACACGTAGAAACCTGTATATTGGGTGAGAGTTTACTACACTTGGTACCAAGGAGTAAACTCTTTTACCTCAATGTATAGAAACACTCATGAGTTTGTCATAGAAGATCCTTATGTTCAAGTTCACCCACATCCCGTAACCATTTGCAAGTCTGCAACCATTCAAGACAACCACTTGCACAGGTTTGAATGGGAATGTTATAACTTGAGGAACCAGGAGAACTGGAAAGAGGCCAGAAATCTGCCAATACCAGACACATCCAAACCATCTGCAGTCACCAGACCCTTTTAAATCCCCAGAGGAGATAAGATGAAGGCCCATTCTCTTACCTCCCTTTGTTCATACAACCAGTGATGAAGTACCTACCTTTGCATTTAGATATTCTTCTCCTGCTGGGGTTTGGACTTGCAAGGAGAGCTCCTGGAAATGCTCATCAAACAGCAGCCTTTGGTTAGAAAGGGGTGTGAAGCTGAGGAAGAGCCCTTAAAACTCTTCTTTCATGCAGCAAAATTGTCAAATAATTAAAACATTTTGGAGAGTATAAGGAAAAATGTTCACTTACTTTCCTCAGCTCTAGGACAGGGGAAAATGGAGTAGAATATATCTGGATAAGAGTGGGATGCAGGAGGCTGAGGGACCAATAGCCCCCAAAAATTCACGACTGCAACTTGCATTCCCATGTTATCAGATTAATAATTAAGGTAGTTGCTTATACTGAACCATTTTCCCTCCATTTACCTTACTATTTCCTTCCATTTACTCCTTTCACGCCTGCTTTCTCTCACAGGATATTTTTCTGTATGATTCTATGATTGTAATGTTGGTGTTTCTAAACTCAATCATTAAAACCCAGGTTGTAGGTTTGTTGATGTATAGAAATTACTGGGTAATCTTTCCCTTCTACAAATACCCATTTTATTCCATCTTATTTGCATTACCAATCAATATGGAGTGAAGCTCATTTTGCAACTCCCATTTCTTTGCTCCAAGAGTAAAATCTTTGAAATTCCCCTGTAGACTTGAGGGCTGTGAAAATCAAGGAGCTTTTCTGCCATCCTGCAAAGGTCTTTGGTGATGTTTTAGGAGAGAGGAATAATCTACGCTGTGAAAACACCAAAGCTGCTGTGAAGGCAAGCAGAAGGTTGAAAACCTTAGGTGGTACAATCCCTAGCAAACACGAACTAGAGGGGATTTCCTTTAAGATCACTTTGTATCTTTTAAACCTGTAAGATCTGGAGGAGGCCTCCTCCTACCAGACTCTGCCTTGTTCACTGCACTTACAGTGACAAGAGAGGAGAGTAAAAAACATCTGTCATTTCACAGTGAACAGGTTTACAAATGCGGCTTTTTGCTGAACCTTGAATATTTGTTTGGAAGCTTCTTACTGTGTTTTATAGTCATCCCTCCTTTCCCGATAGGGATGAGCAGATTTCACTCCATTATAACTGCATCTCCCTCAGGTTCTCTGTTCAAATTAGAAAGTTCTCAAAGAACTTGGAGGGCACATTTGGGACTCACATACAACTCAACAATGGTTTGTTTACAGTGGCTTAATTTAAATTGGATTTCACATCAATTCACCGAACAGCTGAGGAACCTCGTGTGGACACACTTATTTGCCTTACGAGTTGTCTTAAAATCAGTTCCTAATCGATTTAAGCTCCACTGATCAGATTTAAATATATACTTAAAAGGTCAACACAACCTTTTGCATTGATTTAATGAAATGATATTGAAGACTACATTTGAGTAAACTGGTGCAGCTCTGTGTAAAAGCTGTCTGAATTAGTGTAATATGGATTGTCAAAAGATGGAGAAACAATTCTCCCCCTTGAAGTTTGCAAATTCAATCTCTTGATTGAATGCTAGCAAGATAAAGGCTGATGGATCTGTCCTCTGGTGGAGCCACATATTGATTTTATCATTAGCTACACAAAACAAATGCCTAATTCAGTAATAGGCATATTTTATGCCTTCCCTTAATGGTGTTGATCTTAATCCTACACATATATATTCCTTCTTCAACATGAAATTTCAAAATTCAGGCCTGAGAATATTTTTGAAATTATGATCTTTATAAGATTAGAATCTAGGAAGATAGGACCTTTTAAAAAATTTAGATAAATAACATCATGAAAGGATCACTTTTGTCAAGAGCCTATTTTACTGTTAAATAATTGCAGGTATTCGTCATAAATTAAGTCTCGTTTGTGCTGAGTGGCTGAATTGCTGGAGAATCACGTTATTGGTATGTGAAATATTTACTATGTATAGCTGGACAGATTCCCAGGAATTCTGATGAAACACATTAATGCACGAGAGAACATCCTCTCTTCATAAGACTTGTGAAAACATAAGCTTTGCTCTGCTCAGTATCTTACACAGACTTTTTAAAAACTATCTGAATTGTCCATAAAAATTTATCTAGAATAACTCTTAAAAAAGGTCTTTTTAGGTAGAAAATTCTCTTTGTATTCAGGAAAGCTGCTGTTATAGACATATTACCCAAAATAAAATACACTTTTATTTAAATTACATTTTTCTTCACCCTATGAAGAAATTGTGTTTTTCTTACAGGAGGGTGAGAAACCACATGTTGCTTTGAACAATTTCAGATGCCCAAAAGAGAAGAGGGATACTAGGATCACTTCAAAAAGTGCATTAACTTAGAAGCCAATAACTAACATTTGGCTGGGAATTATTTACATGTGTCTTTTGAACAAGGAGCGCTATATGCTAAAATAATTTATTTAGACAATTCAGCTGTGAATTTCTTAATCTGTGGAATGACCAAAATAATGGTACAAAGGTGGAAGAGACTTCCATTTGCTATCTAAAAGTTCTGGGTCCCCACCTGTAATATGAGATCTGGGTTTGCTATGTAGAATAATTGATCTTCGTGACAAATACAGCCAAGTTTAGCTCTTAGAGTGTTACAATATGCAAGTTAAAAAAGAACATCAGTAGCAGGTTTCCACAGACATGAAAAGTTTCCAGCAAGTGTAGGCCATGTTCCTTGCAGCTGAGGACTCACATAAAAACCACAACCTAAATTAAACAGCAATAAGAGCCAATATGAACTGTGTTATATTAAAAAGCTAATACTGAGAGCCATGAAAGCTCAAGAGTTTACATTAGCAGCCTATAAAATGCTAATTTAACTAACACCAGGGAACTCTGCAGAAACCATCCCTCTGCAAATTCAAAACTATATTAAAAAAAAAAAAAAAATCGAACTACTTCTAGGTCAAGAAATAAGAGATGTATACAAATTTTCAAAGTTTTTCTCTCTTCCTGATTCACAGGTGTATTGTCACCAAAGTAGATGTACAGTTTTCAAGGATATGTTTCTCTGAGATGAAAGCAAGTCCTCTGTTCCACCTGGTACAAACTGCCTCGGAGTTTAAGTTCAGGGAACCTGAACATGAGAAGTACAACTGCTTTTTCATCCTCTAAACATTATGGCCATGCAGTGGACTGCTCACAAATCTGAAGGAGCAGTCCAGCTGTGAACAATGGCATTTATATTATTTTTTAACAGATGGTTCTACAGTATTTTGAATGCTTTATTCAAATCACATTGAAAAGACTTGGTGTACAAGGCACAGTATGTACGTGTGTGTTGGCTTTGAACTTACATTGAGGACATTTCAATCTCTGAATGGTCAGGGAAAGAGTATATAAAAGAAGCAACAATTTATTTTTTAAAAATTTACCACGAGGCACAGAAAACTGATGGAAAGCAGTCAAGGGTCAAGTCTCTCTTTTTTTCCACAGAAGATCCAAACTGCCCAACAAAAGGATAATGCATTTCTCCATGAACACTGCATGCATTAGAGTAAACCCTAGTTTAGCACTAGTTTATTTTAACTAAAATTGCAGTTAAGTGAAGAAAGTGTCTTTTTATTGTAACACTGAGTATTTTAATTAAAAAGGGAATTGTGGCTTCCCTCATTAGCACTGTCACATCCATACAGGTGTGCGAGAAAACTTTGTGCTCTCTCAGAATGGACGTTTCTGTCCCCATTCCAAAAGCTTGTAGGGAGCCTCTTGCCCCATTGCACCCGACTAGCACAGCCACAGCCCCATGGAGAGCCATCCTTCAAGTAAAGCAGTGGCCAGATCAGCTGGAAGAAATTTTTTCCATGATTTGAATGCATCATTAATACTTAATGTTTCAAATACTCATTAGAGTATGACAGAGAACATCAGGCACTTCCATCAGGACTGGAATTCATGGGAGCAAAAGTCCTTTCCTAACAACTACAACGTTGCTGGGATAACGCTGGAAACACTTGTTTCTGTTTCCACAGGCTCAGCAATACTTCATCAGGCCTCTTTATGAAGATCAGCTGAGGGAATGATATGCAATAGCAGCCTGTACAGAAATCACACTTCCAGTCAAAGACTGGAACATGCCAGTTCAAGACCAGTAATCTCAACTACTTATTTAGGAGATTTTACACCTGGGAGCAGTGAAAAGGATGCTTTAAAAATTTTATATATTAAACAGTTACAAAATTATTTGCAATTCATATTGTTAACTTTTGTAAATCAGTTCATCTTCTGCTTAAAATGCTATTCTTTTTAAAAAATGTGTTTATTGAATAAAAAAGTCAGAAATAAAGAATCAACTTCTTCCTTGCCCAGATTTTTATCATAAAAAATGTTTTTAATCTTCTGGTTTATGTAACTATTTCAAAGTTGGGGAAGAGGATATGATGTCTGCAACAAGCATAAATTTCAAGAATGCTTCTATTTTGCAGTAAAATAATACTCTACTGAAAAAATAATACACTTAATAAATGGCCTAAGGCAAATTATTGTTCCCTGATGCTGGTGACCTCTACAAACTTCCTGAAACAGATTAAATATTATCGTCAGTCCAGTCACCTCTCGATAAAACGAAATAATGATTTGTGTGCAAGCAGGTTATGAGAGACTGAATAGAAGAGCCTGAAGAGCAAAATTCAAAATGGAGTGAGGCACACGGAGAGCAAAATGGTGACATGACTGACTTGAAAAGATAGAGGAAATAGTGAGTTCAAAACAAGCAATAGAGATTGTCCATCACCGTGTGCTCAGTTTGCAATTGCTGGGTGATATAGGCACTTCTCTTGGGTTAATTACTGAAGAGAGGAAAGTAAGGGTGTATGTGCTTCCCCCTGTTGCAGCTGAAATGAGAAGGGTGCAGAAAAGCACGTGGTTGGTGTACCTGGGTTTACAACCCTTCTCCTCCAGGCGTGGAATAAAGTTCTCACAGAGACATCCTCCTGATCAGTGCCTGGGGTTGGGACAGGCTGCCCGTGTCAAGTCTTCTCCACACCTTCCCCAGAATTTTTCCAGAGCAAATCCAGGTTATGGATCCTGTAAAAGGTCACCCCTCCTTTTAACTACACTCAGTGGCATTCATACACTCTATGTATGAACTGGAACAAGCTTTCCAATGGAAATGTTCTGAAAAGATCAGATGATAGGACAAAAAAATCTCTGACTCAGTATGTTTATTACCTGTTAAATATATTATAGCTGGATCAATACAAATATACCAAGTGGGAGGGAAGGAAGTTGGAGGTACCTGAAATTTGTATTGTGCCTGTTAGATTTCAAATGTGAAGCAAGAATAAACAGAATTTGGGGATTTTAAGGGAAGACCTTTCCTGCTGAGGTGGTTAAAGTGATCAAACGTAACAAAACACAGACAAGAATGTTTTTTTTCTGAAATCCTAGATCCTGAATTCAGAATGTCACCCAACAGGCAACACTGATACACAGGATTACTCAGTTGTCTCTTTGTACTTACTCTTCAGGTTTAGATTTTTTCTTCCACATTGCATAGGCATGAGTAGTTAAGAGATCTGTGAAGCCAGGGAATAAATGGAAGACTTAGATAATGTCTGGACTACACTCGTGTCTTGTACAGTTGCTGATTTTAAGGGAACAAATGTAATGGCAAAAAGAGGGGCAGGCAGGGCAGGTCCCAGTGTAATTCCAGGTCCAGAGGAGTCACTTTGCAGCCCCTTTTGTATCATTATATTTAATTCTTTAAACACACAAAGATTATGTTAAGTACTAGAGAGAAAAAGAATAAAAAGGAGATGGCACTATTTACTGGAAGACTTGATTTTCTTTTGTGTGTATGTACACGTCCAAGATCTTTTCCACCAGTGAGAGTCATGCAACACACGTCTCTTCATTGCTCGTTTTCTTCCTTTCCTCTCTGGTTCTTTGTCCTTCTGGGTTTGTATTTTTATAGAAATACAGTCACAGTTCCACTGCCAAGGCTAAACTGAACCCAGAGCAGTTAAACAAGCTCTTCATTAAACATATAAAAGTTGCTCCTTATCCTCCCTATAATGCCTGTTATGGGGGTAGGAAAAAAAGGTGCATAGATTTCTGAAGATGGTGTGGTTAACAGCTGGAGCAAATGACTGAAAGAAACCATTCTCCATCTCATCCTTCTCCCTCCCCTAGTCTTTAGATCAAGGCTTGATGCCTTACTGATGGATCTATTGCTGTCACACACAAGCTACCAGGCTCAGCGCTAAATTGAGGAGGTGAAATGCAATGGCTGTAATAGGAAGGTGCTCAAACTACTTGCTCAAAGGGGTCCTCTCTCCGACCCTTTCATTCACTGACTATTAACAGAATGCAGGCAATATTCTAGAGGATTTTCAACTCAGTCCTCTGTTAGCTTGTGACTCATTAAAGATGGAGTCCTTAAGAAATGTGGCCTTTGGTGCATTTCTTGTCTAAAATGAGCTTAGGGAAACAGCTTATTGGTGGTCTTATTATTTACATTTTAATTTATTACTAACGTTCACTAAAATTGCAGAGAAAGTTGCACACTGGAGGGAAATAGCTTTCATATCTAATTGCTGAGATTAATTTACAGTTTTCAGGATATTAGGAATTCAGGTTTGCACTACAATCCTCCTTTCCATTAATTGCTACACTTGTACGATTTTATTTCTCTGAGAATCTAAGTTAGAATGATGCTTTTGGGTTCAAAACTCACACAGTTTACAGTTTTAAATTTCAAGAATAATAATCACATCTTTCAAATAGCATGTTCACACCTTCTTTCGGAAGGACACTCCTCAGGTGAGAATCACAGAATGCTGTCTCCTCAAAAAAAGCCTCATACTGCAGGGAAATCACACTACAAAAGGGGAAAAAAAAAACCCTGAAGATGGAGGCAAAGTTAAGGGTACATGGCTGTGATTTACAGTAAAATATATGACAGACATAATGCAATTATTCAAACCCCAAGAATTATAAACCCTGAAAATTCTAGGGTAAAATTCAATTTAACAAGAAATCCAATTAAAACACAAAGAAATTAAGAGCCAAATATCTGAACAATCTCAATTATGCTTGGAGAAAATATCTTCTAAATCTCTAACTAGCTCGAAGTCACAACATTTGTTTGCCTAATATGTGGTGTTTGTATATAGATATTGATACACACATGCTTTTGAAGATGACTCATACCTTTCTACTTCACGGTGCGTGACTGAAAGTTCGTGAGAAACCCCTCTCTGTTCTGCTGAGAAGAGCAAAGAATACAGCAAGCCTTTAAAAATCTCTTAATCATATCTGAGTCCACAAATGTAGAACTATCTCAATGCGAACAGCATGTTTTTGCCTGGTTACAGTCACCACAGTAACGCCCATGTAGCTGTTAAATAGCTTATCTCCTGGAAAAAAGGAACAGGGTAAAGCATAAATTAGAAAGCAGTATACATACCAGATATCTGCAATGCATCACAGGAACCTCAGCGGCACCTCAGGGAATCTGACAGCAGGTCAGTGCAACAAGCACACCGGAGGCCACGGCTTTCGGCTGCAGGCTGGTACCTCTACAAGTCCGGAGGGGGAAAAGGAGAAGGGCAGTTGGAGATTTAAGGCCTCCGTGACAGGTGCAGCTGCATGGGGATGCAAGAACTGGAGATTCCTGAGCCATGACTCAGGCCATGCCGCTCTGTCCCTCAGAGAACAAGAAGACACGTGCAGCTGGGCTGATGGAGCACACGCACGGTGCGTGAGGAGCCAGCCAGACCTGGCTCCCCAGCAGAACTCTCCTAATCCCTGATGCCTCATCAAACCTTGTCTATCCAAGAAGCAATGTTGAAAACATTAAGCAGATCCTGATGACACATTAGGACAACAGCACAGAAATGCCAACACAAATTACAAACTCCACAGAGGCCACTCAATAAAAATGGTTGGTCTCCCAAGAGGAAGAAAGAAAGAGTGTTCACAGACAGCACGAGGAACACCAGGTTTTGTAGCCTGGAACAAGACTTGCACCAAGAAAACTTAAACCCCAATCCCCGCTGTGCCATTAACAGCTGTGCTTTCTCTGAATGACTGTATTTGCTACATGTACATGACTGAAATGTAATACTGTTAATTACAGAGATGTTGGTTGTAGCTCCCACAGGCAAAACTGATGTTATATGTTCCACTCTGTGTGCACATTAGACTAAAAAAGCAAAGTATATTACCTCCAAACTTAAAGCACTACTTCTCTGAGTAAAATATTCACATGATAAGAGCTTACCTGACATCTGCTAACTATTTCCTGGTACAAGAGTCAGACTGCTCAACCTTAACTTGGATCAGGGGCCTATCCCATTTTGCATTAATCTCCCAAAGGTGCACAGAGGGAGAAGCCTTGCTCTGCTGGGAATAATAAGAAGCTGAGCTGAGCCTCTCTCCCTCTCACACAGTATTGTTCACATTGGCCTGACTTACTCAGAAAAAAAAAAAAATGCAGTGAGCCTATTTCCCTGGAAAGAGCTGCATCTCCCAAAGTTTTTGCTGGCATGCCAACCCCTTCTAGTTGAACCACAGGCGGAGTGTTCTCAACCTCTGCTGCCATGATATTCCTGCCTGACTCATGAAAAACTGAGATTCCCTTTAAAAGGCTGAAGGCTTTTCATAGTCTTGAGAGGAAAAAACCCAATACAGAGCTTTAACCACTGCAGTTCCGGCCCACCACAGCATGTCTGAGACCAGCATTTGCAAAAAGCTCCCAAGCCACTATTGCACATTGCTCCTGCAGTGCTACCTGTTTTCCCAACCTGTTTCCCCCTTGGAAGGAACATATTGAAGCCTGTAATAGCCATTCTCACTCCTTGGTCTACAACCAACTTGCTTATTAACTTTTTGTTCAAAAATCTCATCATCAGGCTTACCCAGACAGGAATTATTTGTTTCCTTTTCCGTTGTTAATGGATAACTCTGTCATGGTAGTTAAAATGGCATACGTGGGATGAGTCAGCAAATGAAGGTAACACACATGGAAGACCTAGGAATTCTTCCTTGTTCCTTTCTGCCTGTCTTCTGAAGAGCCTGGTTTTGGTTACCCAAATATCGGGTGTTGCTTCAGAGAAAAAACCAGGTGGGCTGAGGCACAAGTTGTCCCAGGAAAATGAGGGTTCATTGCTCCACTGGCTGCTAGGCAGGAAGGTTCAGAGTTGGCACCATTTAAGGCAGCAACACAGACTCTGAGAAGGAGAAAGGAGCTGAGATGAGAAATGGAGTGTCATTGAGACCATGGTGCCTCACTGACTATTTCAACTATACATTTTAAAGCAGAATGTAACTTATTGTTATACCTCTGAAATACAACGAATTTTAGAAGTCAGACCCGCTCCTAGAGCCAGCATTGTGACAGTGTCCAAGCAATGATTTCTAATCAAGCAGAGGCTGAGGACACATGTAGGGAGCATGTTTAACAGCGGTGCTGTAATGATGTCAGAATTATAAACTTGAACGCAGTTTAGATCTGCATACTAATGAAGAGATGCCCGTATAAGCTTCTGCACAACTCAGTTTCAATGAAATTAAAAAGTGTCAGTTTATTGCAGTGCAGAGTTTCATTATCCAATTACACAAAGTATTAAACATCTCATCATAATTAAAACATTTTTGTCCTTTATCTCATATAGATTTTTTTCCCCCCAAGTTTAGCCCTATCTCTTTTTGCTTTATGGTAATTCTCCTGGGAGTAATTACTCAATTTCCAAAGCAGTAATTTGGGTAGCATAAGAGCATGTAACCTCAGCCTTGCTCCCTCCATCATAATGAAGACTTTGCCTAGAAACACACTTTTTTCCCTTCACATTATTTAAAATATGACACACGATCAATAACATGAAACTGCAGAAAACTTTCTCATATGATAATTCTATTGATTTTTAAAAGAAATAATTAAACTAACTGTTAAAGACCAAGTTCATCAATACAATCTGACTCCTTTGTTCCTCCCTACTGAGTAGGACAAATCAATCAGGGTTATGAAACAGCATAACCAGTTTTCTGGAGCTATTGCACCACTCTGACAACATACTGAATAGCCATTTTATGCCCTGTTTTGCTCTCCCATCCCCCTGCACACATATCCGCAGCTCCAAATCACAGCCTTCTCCTGATTCTTCTCTTATTGCATTGTACATCCCCAAAAACCTCCATTCTCTTTTCTATGCTCCCCGGGGTTGCTACTTCCTATACCATCAGGTTCCTTTGCAAAATAATGAGTGCAATTTTAGGAAAAACATATTTTATTTTTCCACATCTAACAGAGATAGAGTGCCAAATTGTGTTAAATGCCAAATTTCTTTCCACTCTGATGACAGAAGCACATCTGAGAATTGGTACCTCTGCTCAGACTGTACTTTAACAACAGGACTTTACTAGTTCTCTGCAAGGCAAAGCAGTCCCCTGGTAAATAGTGAAATGGGAAAGCCAGAAGTCTCTCTGGAAGCAAAGCAGCTTCTCCATAGGGACGGCTGGCTCTCATTTTCTCTCATACTCTGATGCCCTTAAGACTTGTCCCATAGTTGAAACAAAATCTGTCCCCAGGTGAACTTGCGCAGACCTCAGTTTCTCTTTTGCTCCCAGTGATCCCACCGACACCCTCATCAGGCAGCTGCTGACTTGTGCTGCCACTGAGAGCTGCTCCTGCACCCAAGTGGTTGGAGCGAGGAATCTCTTCTGTGGCAAAGGCAGACAATAAGTCTGGCAGAACGGAATCAGCAACAGGGGAGATACACCACAGGTATGTGCCTTGTCTGCAGCCAGAGAAGGGGTTCCTTAGAGTTTCTTGATGAAGGTCATGTAAAATGTTGAAGGATGTGGTTGTTTTCAAGGGACACTGCAGCATGTGTGTAAATCCCAGATTACTCAAGTCTGCAACAAGTGAGAAAAGGCCTTCAAAAATTTAGGTTCATAGGATGCAGATTTATTACCTTGTGCAAAATGCACTCTTTACGTGGAGCAACAGATGCAGAACAGCAGAGGTTTATGCTGAAGAAATAGTTGAACACAGTGGAAGAATTACAGATCATGATACCAAAGGAAGAATTACAGAATATGCACCGTCTAAATCAGCCACAGCACAGCGAGGCACAGCAGCCAGAGCGGATCTATTACTCCCCACTCAGCAGAGTCACAAACACCTCTTTACTGACAGAAATATTCATCCACAGCATTCCTAAGACCTATTGGTGTTCACAAGTTGCAGGGTTTTCCTGAGAGGAGTAGGAATCTGTGTGTGCCTACATTTGGCAATGTTATTTCAAGTCCAAGACGAGTTACAGGTAATTTATAAATCTCCCTGAAAAATAATGCTTTTTCTGGAGGTGCTTATATTTATTCAACAACCATGCAACTTGATGGCCTGATAAATTACTTTCTACAAATTTATTTTAAAAATAACCCTTTTAAATATGTAGTTAAAAGGCTTATTTACAGTAAGTACAATTATTAACTCTGTTAGGTACATGGGCAGATGTGCAGACCAGCATACACATGTAGCTCTCAGATTAATTTATTTTAAGCTGCTTACACAGTTCCAAAATCCCCAAGATTTGGCCCAGTTGATATGGCTCTAACAGGTGTTATTGGAACATCAAACATGTTACAGATCAGAACAACATCAAAAGTATTCATCAGGTCTATGTCCACACAGAGCAAGCCTTCCTTCTAACAATTTACCCTGTACCTATCACTGCATCACCTGAATATTTAGCAAATGCTGCCATCAAAGATTAGCAGATCCTCTTACCTAGGTGAAACTTGATACAATAAACCCCGTAAAAGCATTTCTTTTTGTCATGTTTAGAAAATACAATTATGGCGTGTCTTGGCTGCCTTTCAGGTGCCAAAATTCAAACCCCAGTGTGTGCACCCAGCTCCCATTAAATTGCAATGAGAGATGCAAGACACTGTCCAGTAGGC
This sequence comes from Myiotriccus ornatus, assembly GCA_036023395.1. Lineage (NCBI taxonomy): Eukaryota > Metazoa > Chordata > Aves > Passeriformes > Tyrannidae > Myiotriccus > Myiotriccus ornatus. The sequence continues at coordinate 49,642,740 of JAYRBT010000042.1, forward strand.
CTTCACTAAGTGAATTGGAACACAGGAAAGAACAAAAACCAACAAACCCAAAACCAGCCCACAGATTTCGCTAGAGATCACACAGCAGCTGAGCCAGAGATCAAACTCCAGAACCCTGACCACCTTCCCCACATGCTTCTGGCTACATTCACTATGGGGAATTAGGGCAAACTGGGGAAGAGGTAGCAATGTTGATAAGAAAGTAAAATGGATTAGGAAGCAGTGACATTCTCTTGGGTCAAAAACAGACAATCTAGGAACAGAAGAGAAAAAGAAAATTTAGAAAAACAGATGAAAAGCACTGAAAGCTTCCATCAGAAAGGAAGTGAGGTGAAGCAGCAGCAAGCATAAACAACAGGAGATGCACTGATGAGAAGCATTTTTCAGACATGTTAAATAGTTGTTTGTCAAAATATTTTCCGTAAATACACAGATGCCATGTTTGCCTCTAGTAGATGTATTTACTATGGCATAAAATAGCCTGGGTGACAATACTGGGTGGTGATATTGAGGGTAGACAACTCTTCTCTCTACTCCTTATCCAGCCCAGCCCCTAATCATAATAGCAGCTGCTTCAAAAGTATTATCACAGAGCACTTGGCAAAACCCAAAAGGCAACTGTGATCATGTCCTCAGAGTTCTGGAAAGGAGAATTACTTCAAATTCCATTAAATTCCACAGAGAAGTTGTGTAAAGACTTGACACACTCGCCATAGGACAGACCCTTCGAAAACACACTGCTGAAGCTGCTGGCACTTTCAGCATACAGTAAGCATAAACCAAAAAGGTGCTGTGACTGTCCCAGAATTGGACACCTCACATCTAGGTGACAACCAGCAGCTCACCAGTGGAGACCAGCACAGCCAACACGGTCCTGTTTCCTAGGGTAGACAGGGACTCAGAAAAGAAGAAAGGAATGGGCCTTTGGGACAGAAAGAAGGGAATGTGGAAGACTGTAAGAATGGGTATGTCCAACTGCCTGAGCCCTATTTGGCCTTTCTGAAATTACCAAACGCTCCAATAAGCTGAAAGATCAGACAAGGTGTTTTTCCCTGTTGGAGGCTTCTTTTACATATGCCTGAACAAGGCCCAAACACATCCTTATCCTTAAAGTAACAAAAGCATTCTCCTCTCCACAGGCTTCAGAGAAAACCACCTCTCCACCAAACCCATCTTCCTGATTACCAAACCCCTCCTTACATGGCTCTATAAAAATGAAATCTGTCTGACACACTTTATTATACCAAAAGAGCATTTATCAAAGCTTCATTTTTAAAATCTGACTGTTGTGAAATTACTGCTGAATGGGAAAAAATGGGACCCTGGTCTCAGCAGTTCTATCTATGCATCTGGAGAGGGACCAGGCAAAAGCGATGCTGCTGGCACTGAAAATATTCAAATGCCCAGCAGGACCAGAACACATGGATCCACACAGCAGAGGGATGAATCTACCCCCATGTCCTATAACAGCTCAACACCAGCACAAATCAGAAGAAAAATGCACACAGGAAAGGCTGCTTTGCTTTTTCATCCCTCAGTACCCATGCCTTTTGCATTCCACTGTCCAGCCCCAGTCCTGGAAACAGCTATCAACTGTCAGTGCCCTCCATCACTTGACAACTACAGCCAGTTACAGGGCTCTGCATCCCTGGAGGGCTGCGTATCCTGAGGAGGATGAAGAGGCAGAGAAGGGGCATCATGAGCTGTGGCCACAGATTTGCTCTATGTGGTAGATCTCCTTGGGACAGTCAGCAGACAGGACAAGAGGTGCATCCTCTGTTATCACAACATCATCCTCAATGCGCACACCAATGCCACGAAACCTCTCTGGAGCACTCATGTCATCCTCAGGGATATAAATGCCTGAAAGAAGAAAGGGAATTAAAACACACAACACTCTCCAGGACAAGACCCTTCCCTTACTGCACCACCATGAGAACAGGGTTGGATTTTCAGCAACCTAACATTTGATCCCAAAAATTTTTAATATGGCAAGTTACTCTCTTTCTCCTCACTCATGGATGCTAGTGGGCAAAGAAAGGAAAGTTGTCCCTCCGTGCCCTCAGACATTAGCACGTTAATAAAAGCTTTCACAATTACACCTGGCCTTTCTGCACTTCTTGCTCTCAATGTTACATTCACAATGATGATTTTAACAATGGTCTGGATAGAGAGAGAGAAGAGCCAAGCATTAAATATCAGTTTCCAGCTGACAGCTCCAAATCCAGTGACAAGTAGAATGAAAGATTCATTGCAGTATGCCTAATTTGCAAAGCTAAGCTGTGAATGCCTGTAATTGCAGACTGCAATGCTTGAGATTTACACTACCAGTGATGGTAGAGGTTCAGTCTCAGGAACACAGAACACAGCACAAGCAAGCCAATCCCACTTTTCTGCGCTCCACAATACTCTGCTGCCTGAGTTTACTTCCACAGTGTATTACCTTGGGCCATGTTGGGTGTTCTAATACTGTAATGGCTTTGAGAGGGGAATAACTTCAGGCTTATCAATACTGTAATAATTTTCAGTTTCACCAGAAAGAACCTGAAAGCTTTGGTCTGAGGTACCAACTAAACACTGAAAGCAATATTGTTATCCTCAGTGTTGCGTGTTTTTGTCCACCACTGACTGCATGTCTTGTTACCTGGTTCAATGGTTATCACCATGCCTGGCTGGAACGGGAGCGACCGGGATATGTCTGGGGTGTCGTGAACATCCATGCCCAAGTAATGGCCCACATGATGTGGGCAGTACTTTCGGACAGCCTAGCAGAAGACAGAACAAGTGCCATGGAGGCAGTTAAACACAGCCCAACTTGTTCCAGTACAAAAGACAGGGAGAAGAGACAGAACGTGTGCTTAACTAGCAGTCTTACTGCCGTGACCAGGTCACCAGGGACTGCCTTACATTTACCAGAACTGGGTGGCCCCCAAAACCCACCAGTTTGCCCATTATGAGCACACTGCAGACTGCCCTTCCCCCTCACTGAAAAGAACAGCCCAAGCCCATCTCCATCTCAGCATGTCAGGAAAGACGTCAGTTTTCAGTGCGCTGAGCTTTGCTGCCCCAACCCTTTCCATTCCTTAAACATCCAAGCCCTGCATCAGCAGACCCTGACAACGGCAGCAGCGGATACAGCTGCTCCGTGCTGTGGCAAAGTGAGGTCCTACACATGGCAGAGCAAACGCTGTGCCGATTTCACTCAGGAGCTACAGCATGACTTTAATCCACCTCTACAGGGCACAGATACCGCCTCCCCCCGCACTATCCTAATCCCCCACCCTCCAGAGGGGGAATCAAAGAGCTAATTCCTCCCTCCCCAAGGTCCTCGTTCCCGGAGGACTGAGCTGCAGGCGCCGCTCCCGTCTGGCTGTGCTGCCACCTGCCGACGGAATACGGCACGGCAGCCCCCGCCATGGCACCGGCACCGTGGGACAATTAAATCCGGCAGGAATCCGTGCGGCTGCCAAAAGCGGTAGTGCCGTCACCTGGTTCTGCCGTCTTTCCTGTATTGGCATCAGCAATCATGCAGGTTTGCAGTGGGTGTGACTGGATAAACTTATGTAACTGCAAACCGATCTTATTTATCCCCAGGTTCAGCTCTAAGGCAGCCAAGTTTCCCAGCCGTGTTCACCAGGTGAATCCCAATATTGACACAAAATGGTGCAGAAGAGGCGGCAGGTGGAATGACTGAGAAGAATGGGCTGCACCTTTTGGTGGTACTGTAGATTTATGCAATGTTAAACAGATCAGAAAACTACAAGTAACTGCCTGCAGCCAGCCCTGGACCCAGAATTCTGTGCTAGTGCCCATGTCCCTGTAGTTCCCTTCAGACTGTGCTCTAAAGCTGAATCGGCACTGGCAAATAATGCAGAGCAATGGGAATGGATCTGCAGAGTGAAAGAGCCAAGAACAAATATTCACACTATCTGCATATAAGACTGGGGGGTTACTTCAGACTAAATTCTTGAAAGTTTAGCCCTGTCTTGAGAGAAATCCAGGCCTGTGCTGAGACCAGCCCACAACACGAAGTAAAGCACAGTATGTGGCAAAGAGAAGAGACATCTCAAAAACACATTCCTGACCCAAACTAAAGCAACTAACACTATCCAAGGAGAAACTAATCAGGCTTAGTAAGGGTAAACTGGAGTAATAATCTTCAAGTACCTTGAAGAAATGGCTGTCAGTGACACTGCTCTCTAGGACACCCAACTCTTTCAGTTTCTGTCCAATAAGGCTCAGCATGAGGCTGTAGATATTTTCCAGACTCATGCCTGGGGAGCAGAGGCTCAAACAGGACTTCTGGATATCCAGGACAGCCTGGTATAGTTCTGCTTGGGGTTTGGTGAACCTGAAGACCATTGAGAAGGAACAAAGGACATATCTCACAATTAAACTGCTACTCAGAACACATCTTTGGGACAGTGCAATGTTGGAGCAGGAAAAGTCAGAAAGCAAAGCCAACTGTGCCCTTATATGAAAGGCCAGACAAAGCATCACTGCAACATGCCCTTCAATACACCGTGCAGAGGCAAAGTTTCTCATCTGAGAACCGAACCCCCAAGCAAAGCAAGGCCAAACTACTGCAGGAAAAAGAAAATACAGGAAACAAACACACAAACACAGAGATATCACACCAGCAATTTCATAACTGGCAGAGCTATGTACATGTCAACTAAGGCATTTTTCTTACATACAACTGAAGTCAGACAAAGCTAAACGTACAAAAAAGCCCTCTCTGCACTTTAAGCATGCTGTAATAGCTGAAAATAGCAACGATCACACATATTCATGCAGTAATTAATGAGGCAGTGGGGAATACAGCTTCTCATGCTGAAAGATTAGTTTATATAATTTGATTACTTTGAAGAACCACAGAATGGGACACGTTAAAACTATTCACACAGAGATTAAACACACATACACTCCATCCATCAATTATTTAAGAGCTTCTCAGAGTTCTTCTAAAAACCTTATTGCGGCATACCTTCCATTGACAGGCCAGGTACGTGTGATGTCACTCACATAGCAGGACAATTCACATCCACCATCTAACAAGACCAGTTCACCATCCTGCAGAATAACAGGAAGAAATGCTGTGTGGGTCAATCCAGCTATTAATTGAACTGATTTTTTTCTGTCTGAGAGCAGGAAAGGAGGTTATGCACTTATTTTCACAAAGCAGCAGCAGAGGTGTGAATTCTTGTTACAGAGTAACACCCCAGGTGCTACTGGTTTTAAACGGGCTACTCCAGTTGGATTGTTTCTCTGCCAGATAGTCTCTGACTGTTAACACTTACCTACTGTCTGAACCCTGACCAGGCTGATTTTCAAACATTTTGGAGTAAAAAGACATTTACCATGAACTATTCTGCTCTCTGAGTCCCATTTACACCTGGATTACTTACTCCTGCAATGACACCAGTGACTCCTTTCATTAGAAGTCCTCTGCTAGTGACTGAGCCAGAAGGGTTTTGCAAAAAAAACATTAATTTCTGAGCTACTCATAAGATCACTAACAGCTACAGATTTAGCCTTGTCATAGGATAGGAGGACCCAGCAAAATTATTTCTCTGACAGTGTATCACTGCTGTAAATGCACTACTGAATAGCTGGAAACACGTTCCCCATCCTTTTCTAGGACTTTCTTGACTGCTCTAAGATATCTTTCTGAATCTATCTGGTGATGAAGAAAAAGCTTTTGGAGCTGTGAATCTCCGATTCAGTTCAGCAAAACTGTTCCATGTCAATTAAATCACTGACTATGCATCTCCCAAAAAGAAGTTCACTGAAGGAAGACAAAGGGCCAAGAATGAAACAACTGCTTTGCTCTCCCTCCTTAAAGAAACTAAGAACAAATAGAGCAGTGAAATCTGTAAAAAGTTTGGATTAAATTCTCTATAGATTTACACTACATGTAATCTAGGGGCTTTATTACCGATTTACTCCACATGTGAATCCATGACTGTGCCAGCAGCCATGATGTGGAATGACAAGGAATAATTTTAGCACATAAAGAATAACAAGCAGAATTTCACTGCTAGCACTTTCAGTGGTAGCTACTATCACTGTGTACAGTCAAGTGCCACAAACAGACACACAGGAGATAAATCACCATTGAGCAGATCTCACTATCCCACTGAATAGACAAGCCATTAACTATCCATTTAAATTGTACTTTTTAACTTTTTCAGAATAGCTGGTTCAATCCATTAAAGAAAATCTGAAATTACAGCACCTGCCATCTTCCAAGCAACTAAACAAGCTAAGTAACAACTTATTGGCTAAGGAAATTCTGCTTGTGGTTTGATTGTCCAGTAAGTGCCTTATGTTGTGCTTCTTGTCCTCTTTCTTTAAAGCTGAGTGCACTAAGTGGTGAACTGAATGAAGCATTCAGATTCCTACCAAATTAGACACTTTGTTAGGCTATTTGGAAACAAGAGCTGTAGGAAGCGGCACACAAAGGCAAGGAAAGAGTCAAGTTTACGGGTTTAACCTCCTACTTAATAGTTTGGAAAAAAAAACAAGTGACAGTCATTTAACTGAACAACTTTAACAGAAGCAACCAGAGTTACATCAGCACGCCTGACCTTGGATGACAGAACAACAAAGGAGGCTTCTTTATGCCAAAAGCAGCCTGTCATATCTTTTGTACATTTGTCTCTGCAGATCATTTCAAGGTCTGCTAGATGCCAGCTTCAAGAAAAGACAATGCTAGTGGGAAAGTTTCATCCTTCATTAAGACAGAGGAAAAATATGCTCCTCTGAAAAGTGAATAGTGAGCAGAGCAGTGGGGGAATATGGCTCCAGAAAATACTTATCTGAATCTAAAGGTCTGTTATCAGGAAAGCTGGAGAGGGTTCAATTCAATAAGGACAATCTTCAAAATAAGACAGAACACATTAATTTACCTAAAGCCATACAATCCACCTCTTGACATTTAACGCTGATCCTCTCCCTCCTTGTTCCCCTTCCCTGCTTTGCTGGCCTACGTGCAGATCAAAATGGTTTTCAGCTTCACCAGAGCAGGAATGCACGTGTGTTGCAAAGCAAGACTAAGCAATGCAAGTAACAGCAGAAGATCCCCCACAGTGCCTTCGCTCTGCAGTGGCTCCTCTCTTTTGTGAGGCCCACCCAGCATCACACCCTCCTGCGCACGGTGTGAGAGCAGACGTACCCGCTAAATTATTTGCAACCCTGTTTGCAAGTCCTTCCACTGCTCAGAAAATACTGCAGCAAGTGCAGAGAGGAGAGGAAGAGAAGTTAATCTGCCACTGACAGTAAAACTAACCAAGGCACCATTCCTTTCCCTTGCTCACTTTATATTTAAGTGCTTTGATATGTTCAGTCAAAACAAAGAGCAGCTATATGTGTGTCACAGCTCTGCATTTCAAGGTACTGGACAGTGGATGGGTTACCTTGATGAGCTGATTGTTCTTCACATAGTGCAAAGTGTTTGATCTGTTCCCACCAGCAACAACAGGGGGGTACGCCAAGATGTCAGCACCACGAGCCCGGCACTCGAACTCAAACTGGAACAACAATTCAGAGAGGAGACCAATAGTGCTGATTCAGGTGATTAACTGCCCTAGGGCTAGGTAATCCATGTCCTACAACTGTTTTCTTAATTTGTACAACACAAAGTAAATCTGGAAAGTGAGTTTACTAAATGAAAGCAGCCTTGAATATTACCCAAGAACTCTGGAGAAAAATATACAGAACAATCCACTTTTCAGGAGTATTTTAAGCCTGAATCTGGCGTCATGGAAACTTTTTCTGGTACAAGCTATTCAATACCACATGAAATTCATTACGTTGTCATGCATCCAGGTAAGGATTTGTTCTTATATGAAATATATGCTTATTTGCCATATACCATTGTGAATTTTCAAAGATCCTAAATGTCAGCATGACAATAGTCATGTTTTATTGCTGTCTTTTAAAATTACGAAGTACCAGCGTATTTACAGCAGTATCTATTTCCATGACTGTTGAACTAAGAAGTTTGAAAGCACGTACTACCTTGATGTCTGAGAGGATGTAAGAAAAAGGCACCATAGGCTGCAGTATCTTTACCTTTCTTGAATGATGAAGCTGATGAAGGCATGGAAAGAAATTGAACTTACATCTATAAAGACCCTCAATATATTAATAGCATCTCTTTTCTATAAGCACCAAAACCACATGGGACAGAACACTCCAAGATGCCTACATGGAGCAAAGTAGGTTTTACAATCCTGATCTAGTGAAAAATTGAGCTGTAAAATACACTTTATTTAGTTTTCTTTACAGCTCAGTACTGCTGCTCAGTGCCATGCCAGCACAGTCCCATCTATGTCATAACGGAGATGTTTCTCAAACAGGCATCTCACTGCAATTCCTTACAGAGTTCCTTACCAAATCTGCAGGCCAATTAGTCCTTATTTTGTAACTGAGAGGTGCCTAAATTGCTTCAAGATAGCTGTGGTAATCTGATGTAGTAAGAGGCTAGAGGCAAGAGAAGCAGGCTTTACAAACAGGTGTTATAACTACTTTAATTCTGTACCACAGAACTATATTATAGGATAAGATAATAACTCTATCTCTGACTGTTTAGCAGGTTTGGTATTCAAATATAGTAAAAAAAGACACCGATAGCAGATGAATTTAGACAACCACTATGCTCCTTCAATACGGGTGCAGGAAGTACCACTGAAGAATTCCTCACACTGACTCTTCTGCGTGTGCAAGATTTGGGTGAAGAAGAAATGTGCTACGGTGGAAGACACATTATAAAGAGAGAGAATATTTCTTGCTGGAAGGATAACCAACATCCAGCCCTTCTATCTCACCTTCAGCTACAAAGTACTCACCTTTGCATACAGAAAGGCTTCATCCACTGGGGATTTGCTGGCAAACATTGTCTCTGTGAAAGCCTATGAAAAAGAAGGACCTTTCAGTTAGCAAAAGAGCTGAATTTGAAGGAAGGTTTTTTTTTTTTTCACCTGTTGTCTTTTGAGGAAGGCTCAAGATCAGCTGGCCCAGAACACCAGAGGCAGCTGAAAGTGCAAGGTGCTGTCAACACTAGAACCAATTAAAGTCTGTTCCCCATGAAACTCTATTTTGGAGCTGAATGACTCCAGTTTTTGATAAAAAGGATTAGATGACTGAGGCTGATCCCATGGGCTGGCATTTTAGGAGTTGTCTTACCTATGGATTCCTTCACATATGACTGCCTTATCCACTTTTCCTTCAGAGAAGGACAAGCTGTGCCTCTCTTTTCTATACGGCTATCTATTTTGGTTATATTTACAAAAACATAATTGCATTTGAGTTCTCTGTCACATTTGTTTAAATTAGCCAGTGAGTTCAAAAGGTATTTGAGGGAGATGGGGGAATATGGAGACATACATAGGCAAAGCCTTCACAAAAGTTCTTTTTCCTCAAAATAAACACAATAGACAGGAAAGAAAATGGTGAGGGGAAGCAGAGCAGAACCTGGTAAGAGTGAAAAGGCTACCTCGGAACAGATAATGCTTTTAAACAAAGTCCAACAGCTGCTGGCTTGTCTTTGCTTGAGTTACACTGATTGAGAGCAGCTGGTCGTCTAAGCAGTCTTCCTGTTTCTCCTTGTCATGTGAAGGGAGCCGAGCCCAGCCAATGGCTGAGACACAGCAGTTCAGTAACAGATTAGACCACAGGCATCCTTCCAACCAGTGTCACCCCATCAACAGAATGCACTGGTTCATCTGGAGAGCACATGACCCCATTACCTCTGCTGTCACCCGTCCAGCTGTCTTCATCTTTTCAATCTCTGCCGGGGATTTGATCAGTCGAAGGTTTTGCACTAGATGTCGGATGCCTTGGATGTGGTTTTTGCTCCGAGCTTTTATCTCAGCCAGCGGCTGCATGTAGTCAGAGTGCAGCTCTGTATGCACTGGTTTTGTCAAGTCATACCAAACAATGTTTGACTCCCCTGGAATACAAAACAAAAGCTGACACAGACAAAAATGAATGTAGAAATGTCCTCCCCACACTGAACAAACTCACTCCTCCTAAATTAGATCTTCTGCTATATTTGAGAAAAATAATTTCTTCTGAATTTGCGTTGACAGACCATATAGACACTGTCACTGTCACAGGATACTAGCCATCTCTTCAAAGTCTGGATTCATAGCAATTAGCAATTCATAGCAAGTAGATTTCATAAATCACCACCTCTGGGCAAATAATGGGGTTTATGACCAACACTGAAAATACACATCTTGTCAAAGTTGCACTTGTGTAATCTAAGTAGGCATTGCATTGCAGTGATGCACATTCTGAATTGTTCTATCATTTAGCCTGTCCTCACTGATGTAAGGCAATTTACCTTTTTACCCATGGAATCAGGGTCATGATCAACTATACTTCAGAACACTTTGAGAAACAACTTATTTCAACCATTCTGAGACTACCAACTAACTCAGGACACATTTAACTATGTGGACATTTATTTAGAACATCAAAGTTAGCACCCACATTCTCCCCACAGGAACATTTTAAACAGAAATGAGTAGAAAAGCCATTGTGAGTCACAGTCAATGTCCACCTGGGGCCCCCTTCTTCGGTGACAGTAACCATTAGCAGGCGCTTACAGAAAGTGTCTAAGAAACTGAGCATTTATGAAAGAATATTTCCCTTAGCACACGCTCCCCAGAATCCCCCTTCTAGTTTCTTCATTTCAAGGCTGCATCTTCATAACACGGATTTACTGCTTGTTATGGATCTCTCCCCCACAGATTTAAAAATTTTTGACATTCCAAACCTTCCATGAGTGATCTACAACTTAAAACGTGCCAAAACCTGCCATGTGATCATTTCATTCGGTGTTCTCTTTGTTTATAAATTATGAAAACCAGCAACTAATTGTTCCTACTCATCCTCTCTGTGCTTTCCACAACCATACACATCTCATACCTTGGTTTCTGTTGTCTCATTTTCAAGCTGAGTGGGTTTGTCCAGCATGTATCTCACACACACTGTTGATCATAGCTGTGGCCCTTTCTGTGACTTATCTATTTTCAGTATATCCTTTTTTGAAACAAAGTAACTAGGCTCCATAAAGCTCCAGAATTCATCCTCTCTAGTTGTTTGACCCCTTCAAGCACTGGCCCTTATATATTATCATAAGCCTTCTTCGGCTTCATTTTATAATGCACTTAAGTTCCCTCTGGATTATAAGTACTGAGGCTATGCAGTGATGTTAAATGCAGAGGAATATTTCAAGAGTAAGTCATCATCTAGCTAAAAAAATGTGAGTGGACCAACAAACTCCCTGTTGATAATTTTCCAAGTCTCCTGTGAATAACATACCTTCAAGTTTCCTATACTTCCTATATATCTGGTTCTGGCTCTGTCAGCAAACATATAACTAGAACACTACCATGTTCTTGCTTATCCTGTTCCTTAACACTTCACAGATGTGTATCCATGTGCATGCCAGTCTGCACAAGAAATTCAGAGGGGAGAAAAATCATTATTTTCAGAATGCTCTTAGCCCCATGATGTGATTCTGGGGGATGGTCCTGTGCAGGGCTAAGAGCTGGTCTTGACGATCCTTGTGGGTCCCTTCTAACTCAACATATTCTGTGACTCTGTGAAAACTGTATTTCCACTGGTGGCTCTCAACAAACTAACAAGAACTTCCAACTGCCCTTGTCATAGTAGTACCACTGCACCTTCTCAAGTTCATTATAGTCTTGAATTGATGTCACCTCCCAAACCCATACCAGTCAGACTCTGAAAACCACATCTCATCTCATTTCCCCTTTATTTTTTGTTACCTTTTAGCTTGGCCACCAAGTGCCTGAACTCATCGATGGTGTAAGCTTCATCTACTCCTGTGAGAGCAATGGCCCCATCTGGCCCTGATCTGGGCCCATCCCACAACTCTCGCTTTGGATCTCTCCGAGGCACAAAAAGTATGGATCTGTGGGATGGCAGCGCTTTGCCAGGAATGCTCTGCAGCACCAGGATGCTGTCAGGCTCCTGAAACCCACAGAGGTACAGGAAGTTAGTGTCCTGGTGGAAAATGTAGGGGATGTCATTGCTCATGTAATATGTGGGGTTGGATAGCAGAATCACAGTGTGGTCCAATCCATCCCAGCCATGGGCTTCCTTCTGGATCAACACCATCAGTTTGTGCCGGCGAAGAGCATATTCCAGCTGTGACAATCCTGGGGTTACCTCTCCTGTGAATACAAAACAAATCAGATGAAATTCAAGGCAGTTAGGGTATTCTATTCATTGTAACCTGATTACTGCCTGCTCCCTGATGCCTTACATGTGCATGGCCTTGCTGTAATCCCTCACAAGCCTTTCCATTTCTTTCTGTGCATTTCTTCAGCTTCCATCCCTCCAGCACATCCTCACTCAAATTGCTTCTCCATCACATGGAGACTGAAATTTATTTTAGCCAACTGGATTTTGTGTTACGTATTTCTGTTCAAAGGCAGAAATCACAAACCTGGTAAATTTAGACAAAAATCCAAAACAGGTGGATGTTTGCATAGAGACATGCAAAAAGAAAAAAAAAGAGGAAGGGGTGAGGTAAACTGAACTTTGACTGCTAAAAACTCATGGGTTTTACAGCACCTGGACATTGAACAGAAGTTTGCCTGCTGAGGTTGAGCATTAATTCCCTCAGATAAAGCTAGAATGTCTGTTCAAATACACACTAAGTCAACTCATAAAACGACTAGTTCTAAACCTTAAGGGGCAGATGGAGTGTTACAGATTCTGGGAGACCAGGCAGAAACACAGAGGTTGCAGAGTCTAACCAGTCACAAGACTCCAGGCAGAACCAAATCATGGGCTGCAGGCTGGCGTCAGACTCCGATTAAGAGAAGGGATCTTCTCCAGGGCAGATGTAGCTTTTCTCAATATTTAACAATTCAGATTTTTCCAAAGTTAAATACTATATTACTAATGACATGAAACAAAGGATCTCTTAGATGAAAGAACTCTTTAAACTGCTCCAGTCACAAAAGATATGAAGTACAGCAATCAAGATACCAAAAGCAGACTGAAGTTGAAAGGACAACCAACATGAAGTATGTATTTTTAAATATGTGAGACTCCCTAACTGTGATCTAAATTAATACAAGAGCCTTAATCAGTACGTTGGCTAATATCTTATTTTAACACAGATTGCATTTTGATACTTTTCACTTTCTACTTCAGTAACCTTTTCTTCCTCTCTAATGTATCACACAGCATTAATTCTAAATGAAAATTTACATTTGACTTGTACTGTAAGTGGATTTTTGCATAAGTGCAGTGGGAGGGGAAAGTTCTAGCCAAAATGTTTTTCCTTGAAAAAAGAGTTTAAGGAAAACTATGTTATCTTGTATTTGTGTTAAATTTTAGAACTTTTCAAAAACTTACATTCCCAACACCTATTAGGTGTAAAAGTCTTTAAAAAAACTCAAACCCCCAAACAACAAAGAAATAAACCCACCATATTTGTTTTACTCTAGAGATCTAGAAATTACAGAGAACACAGAAACTGCTGTAATGCAACCTGACCTCACAATTCTGCAATATCATACTGCAAATGTCCTATGTTCCACTGCATTCTAGTCAGTTTTCTAGTTGTCACAGTCCACTGAATTTTAGAAGCTGCAATACAGTGGAACATAGGAATCCCAGCAGTCTTCCAACTGTGAGGCCTGGCAATTCTCTTTGTCTTAAAGGCATTTGATTTTTAAAACAATAACTGCAATAAAATAACATCATATTATTTTAAGGAAAACACCTCTCCTTTATTAAAAGGAAAAATACTATGAGCAGCTAGAATTCAGTTCCAGTGTTTCAGCTGTGAGTACTTTTAAAGGGTCAGCCTCACTTATTGTGAGCTGTCAACCAGCGCCCTAAGCAACCTGATCCAATGCTGAAGTAAGCCCAGCTTTGAGCACAGGGTGAACCCGTTAACCTGTGAGGTTCCTTCTGACCTGAATTATTCTGCAATTAAGTATAGAATTATATGGTTATATATTCATCTGTTCTCCCTGAATACCCACCTGCGGAAGAAGAACATAGAACAGAATGTTTTCCTGGACATGTTCTTGAATATATTTAATTTTTTTTTTTAATTTAATTGTGGTCATCTCATACCTATGTGCTATCTATTTTCATTCATCTCAAAAAAATGTAAAACCTCAGTTTCTTTTTCATTGTTGCTGTCAAACTTTGTAGTCACAAGTCTCTTTTTCCCCTTTTCCTCACACTGAATCCCCTCTGAAGGGCCACATTCTTTAAACAAGTAGTATCCATCTATCAGTGTTCCTCCCCAGTCACCTTTTCTGAATGGCACCTTTATAGGAAGCATTATGGCAGTTCAGCTTGCACAAAAGACTCACTCTTAATAAAAATCATATGTATTTTCAGGACAATGACCTCACAAAATGCCACTGCCATGAAAGGTCTGCAGCACCCAAGTAAGGACCCTGAGCACGCCATGACAAAAAGGTTAAAAAGCAAATCTGCGAAGCCTATTTTTGGAATCAGTATCATCTCAGACAAGGAAATTAGTTCCTAAATATAATTACTGCCTAATGAAGGTAATCATAAACAGCTGAAACTCCAGACAACCGTATACTGCAGCAAATCAGTACGCTAAAAAAAAGCAGAGACAAGAATGAATACCAATGACCAGCTCATACAGTGCCCTTACCTGGTTTGAGCAGATGTGGGTGTGTGAAAGGGCTGGGCTGGCCCAAATACCGGTTTGGAATCTTCTTCTGCTGAGCAGGCTGGATGGAAAATCTTCGAAGAGCACATGACTTGCAAACTGGAGGAAAAGAAATGCATCACGTCAAGGTGAGAAAAACCCTTCCAGTTAGAAAAGTGCTGATTGTCTACAGTCATCAGACTTTTAGTAGCATTCATTCACTTATATGGCATAAATATCCCTCCTTAGCTTCTCGATCTGTTGTGTACCACCATAGCTTATGAAACAATGTGCACACAACGCAACTAGTGATCAAATACTCACAAAACAGTTTGAAAGAAACTAGCATATCCTAAACCTGACAATCCAGCAAGAAAACCCGGGAAGCTCTGTTTGTTTGCACATCCCAATTCATATACTTGGTGTTCAGGAGGTACTCGATGCTCTCCCTCCCTTGCTTCCCTCAAACACCACAGGGCTCCAAGAACAAGATCTTTTTATTGTCTTTTCTTGACTATGTCTTCAAAAAATATCACTAACCTGGAACAACTACACATTTTTCAAGGCCTTTCCAGTTCTATTTTTTACTAATAATGCCGCAAAGAAACCATCAAATAACACAGGTTTATACAGCAATGTGATTTTTTTTTCCTGTATGAAAGATACTCCAGAGTCCCTGTTTATGTATTCAACCTACTGGACAGTACCATTAACCAGACTGAATAGTTATGTATTGCACCTCCAAATCCACGCTCAGCCAAAGCAGTAAAGTTTAAAGGGAATTACAAGCATGCATCTGGGAGCTGGGGGTGGGCACAGTAAGACAAAAGTTAAAATGAAATATGAATTGTCAGAAACTTTACCCACTTTGGAATTCTCAGCCACAGCCTTTTGCAGCTGAAAAACTGCTTGTGCCTAGATACAAATCATCAAGACACGTGGAAGACGGTAATCAGAGAGTAAAACCTAGTGTCTTGGAAACTGGTTGTCACCATGCACCTACTACCAAATCAACTTGTGCTGCCATAGTATGGCACTGGATTCTTAAAATACACAGTAATTAACTCTTCACTGGCATAAGCAAGAATAAGGCGAGCAAACCAGCTGCCCTTCAGGGAGCCGAGACTCAGGGGGTTGCAGCAAAACATACAGACCGTGGATTTACAGGGGGAGCCAGCATGACTGGCCTCTAATTGCACATCACTTGTGCACGACAACTAACTGTCATAACACGAAGCGCTCGCTTTGTGATGCCTGACTGCAGACCCAAGCGATGAAACACAACCGCAGCTTTTGGGGAAGTTTAGTTTAAAGCAAGTGTCTCCACTGTTTCTCTCCATGTACACAGCAAACAGGGCAGCTCGCAACGAGACGAGAAGCCGTAGCGAGCACCAAACAGAGCAACGTTCAGAAGGCAGCAGGCACAGCGAGCCGGGAGGCGACAGCGGGGCTCAGCTATCGCCAGCGGAGCGCCGGGGGCGGGAGCAGGGGCGGGAGCAGGGCGCGGGTGCGCGGGTGCGGCGGCGGAGGGGTGTCTGACCTGCGGCGCCGCGCCAGCCCCTCAGCGCCGCGGCGAGCGCCGGGCCCGGCAGGCGCGACATGGCCGGGCCGCAGCGCGCGCGGCGGGGCCTCCCGCGCTGACACCATCGCCGCGCGCCGCCAAACCGCGGCGCCGCGCCGGCTTTAGGCGCCCGCGGAGGCCGCCTGCCCCGACCGCGAGGGGGAACAGGGGCCACGGCGCGGCAGCGGGGTCGGGGGAGCGGGGGCGGGGGGCAACACCGAGCGGAGAGCAGGGCCGGACGCGGCCAGCGCGCCCAACTCCACAAAATTCCCGCCGCCGCGCCGCGCAGAGTAGGGGGGGGCCCGACAGCGGGGGGCGGGCGTGGCCTCGGGGTGGGCGGGGCGCGCTGGAAGCTTCCATGGCGTCACGCGAGGGCTGCGGGCGTGGCCATCCCCGGGACGGGGAGGGCAATGCCTGGCGAGGGCGCGGCATTCCCCGCGGGGGGCGGGGCCCCGCGGTGGGCGGGGCCTCGGGGGGCGGGGCGGGCTGGAAGGTTCCGCGGCAGGGGGGCGGGGCAGCGGGCGCGCCTGGGACGCCGCCGCCGCTCCGCCATGGACGCGCGCAAGCTGAGCGAGCTGCGGGCCTTCGTCCGGCTGTGCAAGCAGAACCCGGGGCTGCTGCACACCCCGGAGCTCGCCTTCCTCCGCGAGTGGGTGGAGAGGTCGGTGCCGGGCCGTGGGGGGAGGGGGAGCGGGGGGAAGGGTGTTGTGGCGCGGGACGCGGTGTGAGGGGAGGGGGGCGTGTCCCCTCAGCGCGTGCAGGCCCGGCCCCGCCGCGTGGCGGGCGCGGGGGGCGCGCGGTGTCGCCCCCGCGGGTCCAGCCCGACCCTGCGGCCTCCCCGGCCCGGCCCGGCCCGGCGGGGGCACCACGGGCGCCTTAAAAAGACCTGTTATTTTTTGTTTGTTTGTTTGTTTTGTTCCGTTAACGCCGGCTATTCCCGTTGGAAAAAGCCTGCCCCTCGGCCATCTCAGTGGCTCAGCTTCCCAGGCTAGAAAGCCCCAGAGTAATACTTACTGAGTAAATTCTCGCATTACGCAGCAGAGTTGGCTAGCCTGTCTTAAAAAGGAGCCGAGTTTGTGGGGAGGTGAGTGGCGTTAATTTACGGCCTGGTACCCAAAAACGTAAAATACCTGACAGCTACGTTTCCTGTCCAAAGCGTCTTTTGCTCCTTGAAGTTTCACGTATCAAGTAGTCGAAGTCTGTGCTCCTGTGTGAGCCCCTTCAGACATCTGCTGTTTACGCTGCACGTAGCCTGTGTGCGCGGGGCCTGTCCTAGCAGGTGCTTCTCAATTAAAAATCGTGTTTGGGTTCCACCCTGAGGGCCCAGAAACAACAAGTTGGAAGGGTTGAGGTCCTTTGCTGCTGGCAGAGAACCCACAGGGCCCCTGTGTTTAGCTACAGGACCTCTGCTTGCTTTTTATGGCTGCTACTCTAAAGCACTTCGAGAGGTGAAGAAAGTTCTCGCAGGTGCACACTTAATGCAACGGGAGGTTAAAAGATTTTTTCCTAGTGACAAACTGAGATTTGTTTAAAAAAATTGGCTTTAGTTTGAAGGTATTTTAACTGTACTTCCTGCTGTGTGGCATTTGTAATTAGTTGAAAAACCAGCAGGGCTTTATGTGTGCATATATATATATAAAAAAGTTAATACTGGCATTTTACGATATGTCCTATAATGAAAATGTCTACAATGAACTACTTATTAGTGTTTTTTCACAGCAATGCTTAAACTTTTTTATGCATCTGAATAATAGTGTGGTTATGAAACCACTCCTATTTAACTTAATTTGGCTTTGCAGTGCTGATAGTAGCTGCACCTATGTGTAGGAAGGAGATAGATGTCTGTCTTATCCTGCTGAGGATCTTTAGTTCCTTTTGCTGCTGCATAAAAGACTTCAGTGCCTTATCCTAGGTTTCCGTCATTACTTCTGTTGCCTAATTCTGAAGGTGTGGACAGAGTACTTAGAGAGAGAGGGGAAGAACACTGACTTCTTTTGGCCAAAGAAAGTGTTAGATGGTCACCTTTCCATTCCCTTTCTCCATATTAATGGGGAGGGCTTTAATTTCAAGATTAATTTTTAGAGTTATGCTTGGTGCTTTTCTTACAAGTGTAAAAATCAGATTTTGGAGCTGTGGAGTGTTTTTTCATGTAAAATCTTCACTGTATGTCTTTATCTCAGAAGCAGAAAAATACTCTGGAGTAGAACTTTCTACAAGTCTCTGAAGTTTTCTGGTTTTCCTCATATATTTGAGCTAAATTTTTGTCTAAGTTATACATTTGGTTGATGGTAGTGGTAGCCAGATGACTCTTTATGTAAAACTATCTGGAAGTCTGGTGGGTTTCTCTCTGTCCTTCCATAATAGTGCTGCTTGCAGTAGGACTATTAGGTGCATTTATAGGCCCTTTTCGTTCTTTGGAAACTGCTCGAGACAGCATGGCCTGGCTTCAGGTGGAAATAACCTTGATAACTCTTATATCCCCCACTGAATTTTCAACTAAAATTCTGCTAATTGCTTTGATCCCCCCCCCCCTTAAACTTAATGATTCTAACTTAGATTATGGTGGCTTCGCAGAAAACCAGAATGGGATGCTTTATTTCTGACTAGCCCTTAATAATGCATCAGAAACCTTAAGTCTTACCTGTTTTCATGCACTTGTTGTCTCCTAACCTTTACTGTGTCTAGCTGTTGTGTTTAATTTCTGTATGGATGCTCTTTGCAGAAAAAGCATAAGGTAGTGTGTGAGTATGTTTGGAAAGTGTTTTGACATCCCTTTTAGTCATGCCCACTTTTTCATAATTGCATAAAAATACAAATGTTTTACTTGAATTATTATGAAATGAGTCATTAAAGGAAGCATGTTTCAAAACCCTGCAGTTGAACGAAGAAACAACAGCAGTCCTTAGAAGTATAGCGCAGAGTCCCTAATTGATGAACAGGGCTTTTTGCCTCTTTTTTTGTTGTTGTTTTGGTCAAATAGACTTTGACCCTTTCGAATTCGTGGTAATCCAGTTTCTCTCTAAAGATAATTTTGCTGATAAAAGTGGATGCAGAAATAACAGTTGCAGTTCTTCCATCAAGTCATAAACACCTTACTTCTTGTGACTGTGAGTGGAAGAATGCAGTCATTGTTGCAATGGAGTCCTGACAGCTCCCAGGAGTTGTTGCTGGCATTGCACAACTCTGTTTTAGTTTATTATGTTTTATTATTTAGTTGTTTTTTTTAATTAAACAAGGGTTTAATTCAGAATCTATTTGTGTGTGTATTCTTTTTATACAACTCAGCACCTGCCTTTTCCTCTGAGAGTATCTTGTGTATCCCTATACTGTTGAGGTTAAATACATTGCAAACTTTGCAGATATCCTTGCTGTGTGTTTAATCATTGTAATCAAATACTAAATTGAGAGAGTTTAGACTAACTTGCTTTTGAATTGTTCTGGAATTGTAACTAGTTTAAATAGAGAAAAACAGGATAGCAAAAGCGTTTTCAAGGACTGAGTGAAACTGTTAAGCCTTGGAAGTTGATGAAATAGTATATTATAAAATGTGCCTTTATATTAGTTAAACTAGTCTCAAAACTGTTCCAAGCTTGGATTGTTTTTTGGGAGGGGGGATGTGAAGAAGACAGAGGAGACTTAAGTTGTTCTGGTCTTGAGGTGATTCAAGATGCCAGACTTAAACCCAACTGTTACCATGGATATTAGCTATTAACACTGCTAAAATGCTTCATAATTTGTAGGGTTTTTTTGTGCAGAAAAAAGTTCCAAGGCTTCACTAGATGGTCCCTGTAGTCTTTAAGAACTCTCTTTGATTTTTACAGACTAGTAGAGTTATGTGTTGTATTGCCAGCCCAGGAGAGCAAAAATTCAGGAGGAACAGTTACTACGTGTTCTGTGTATTCTGCCTAGCTCTATAATGATTTCTCAGACTGTAGTTGTTTAGTCCTTGCAGTATAACTTAGGTTAAGTAATGTCAACATTCCAGGGACACATCTAGATTTTTGCAATAGCTTCAGCACATGCTGGGGTTTGTCCCTTGTTTTTCCATGTAAACAAGGAGTAGTTTAGTGCTGTTTGCCTGCCTTTTGCTGCAGGGTTTTATGCCACGACCTGTCAGTCCTCTTGACAGGCTGTCTCCTCTTCATTTTTCTACCCTTTCTCCCCCAGTTCATCCCCGTCCTTGTCATATCTTGCCTCATCCAGGTTTGTTTTCAGCCAGTTTGGGGCCTGGCTGTGAGATGGTGCTGCTGCCAGGAGGGAGGAAAGAGGGAACAATGGACTGCAGTAGCCTGATTTAAGCAGCTGCGATTTCTTGTCCTTAGGATACAGTTTTATGTTGCACTAATTCCTGAAAGCAGATAGTCCTGCACCCTTCCAGCTCTTCCTGCCCACCCCTATTTGCCCACGTCCTTCTCTGCCCTGCATCCCATCAAACCACTTGTGTGGGACCCCAGTGAGCTGGTTGTACCCACTGAGTTAATAGAAACATTTTTATTGAAAACCATCAGTAGATGGGAATGCAGGGCAAGGGTTGGATGGGAATGGTACTCCTTGTGGCATGCTGCCATTAGGTATGATTAGATGTTCTATGAAACAGCTGAAGAATTCAGCCTGTATTTACTCCTGGCTGCTAACCAGGATCGATACCATGTAGAAGTTTTTTCTATATTGACAGAATGCTGTCTCTACAAAGAATGCTCCTTAATTGTAGAGGAGGGAAGGCATGAATATTGCAATACATAAGAGAAATGGGTTTTTTTTTCCTAGGCAGCAATTTTTTTAATTGCATAAGCATTTTGGCTCATTCTCTTTACTTGTTTGACCTCTGTTCCAAAAATAATTCTAATTTTAGTAATATCTATAATCATAATATTTATTTTGATTCAAACATAAATTACGTTTAAAGGAGAAAATCCATTTATGCCAAGGAGGTAACTTTTCCTGGTGAGAAGGTCTGGGTGGGTGAAGGGTGATGTTCATAAGTCCAAGTCTCAGTGGAGTTGTAAAACAGACAGTGTGCTTTGTACTGCACTCAGAAAAGCATGGGGGATGTGTGCGCCGTTTGCTGGTTTGAAAGTGAATTGGATCATCATGTTTTGTGTTACAACAAAAAGCTGAGATTATCAGGATTTGAGTCAATAAAATACATGACATTATTTTGATAATCTTACTGTTTTGTTTTTTCTTTTCTCTGTTTTACTGAAAAGTATGGGAGGCACAATACCGCCCGCTCCAGCCAATGCCTCCACAGAGGAGACAAGTAAGGTGAGATACAAAAGATCTGTCACTGAAAATTAACATTTGGATGCTGCAGAAATTACTGAGCAGGGGAAGAGGAAAAATTTCTGTCAGTTTTCACTCAGATAGGGTGGGTGAGTGTGACAATTCTGTCTGAGGCCTGCCCATTGTGTGTTGTAGATGACTTGTTACAGATGGCTTCCTAGTTTATTTCAAGTGTTATCATGCTCCATTTCCCTAATCCTGAATGCCTGATGTTCTCTGCAATGCAAATGCCAAACAGAGTCTTGATTTCTTTTTTTATGTTCTCACTGTCTGTTTATAAACCTCTTCTCTAGTCATTAGTGGATTAAATTATAATCTTTTCATGAGAAGAAATATTAACGAGCATGATAAGTAATGAAGTGAATGGTTGAACTGTCACATTTTTAACACAGTATCGTGGAATAGATTTTTGTTGGTTTTTGTCCATTTATTTTAAGGGAGATGATAACAAATTTGCCTCTGATATTTATATCAGGATTTTTTTCAAGCATGGAATTCTTTTGGAAAAAAGGAATTTTTTTTTTTTTAAATTTAACAAGACCATGGATGCTGGAATTACTGGCTAGTTAGAGCTATATGGAGGGATTGTGTGTATGTACTGAATGTAGTCCGTGAGACTGAAGACAAGCAGCTTATGTGTGTGATAAAGCAGAATATGCTAAGTCATGAGTTTCAGATGAAATCTAGTTAGAAGTTGATAAGAAAACCTTTGAAAATTTTTGAAAAAAAAACACAAACATTCTAAGTATGTGTAAGTGGCAACAATCTCTGACCTTGGCAAATGGAAACAATATTTAAATCATTGTCATCAGCTCCCTGCTAAAGGACCTTAGCTTAATAGTATTAGATTGTGAGATTTTTTGACCCAGAGAATGTGTGAGGGAAGGCAGGAAGATTGGAGAGGTTGGTTAGTAATCATTGCAAAACTAGTACTGAATTATTCGGTTTTGATTATTGAATCACACAATTTGAAGGACGGGCTCTACCAATAATAGAAGTTTGTGTGTCCAGATCTGGGCTGTGAAATATTTGCATACATGATAGACCTACTCTGAGAGGAGGAAAAAGGAGATTAGTATCTTAAAAATAAAATGGTTCAGATGTAGAGTGATCTGAATTTCTTAATACATTGTTATTTATGAGAGTGGAAATAGAGTATCAGTCAGAAATAATGTTTGCTCACAAATATATTTCTCTCTCAGGGCAAAGCAGAGGAACAGCCAGAGGAGCCGGTAAAATCGCCTGAACCAGAAAGTGAAGAGAGTGACTTAGGTGGGGAAAAGAGATTACTTTATTGCATCTTGCCAATGTGAAAGTTGTTCTGACAATCGTCTCTCTGTAGATGGTGCTTAGTCCTGCATTTTGTTTTTCCTCCAGAAATTGACAATGAGGGAGTGATTGAACCAGACAATGATGACCCTCAAGAAATGGGGGATGAAAATGTGGAGGTAAGCACAATATTTTCAGTGTGGCAGTAGGAAAGATAGGGAGAGGTTTTGCATTTAATCAAGGATAGCAGCTGAGGGAGGAGGAGTACTGTATCATCTGTACAGCCAGCTGTTGTTTTGTCTCTTTTTCTTCTAAAAGAAAACTTACTAGCTTAAAATCACAGTTTTTGTTATTCAAGATTAGAGTCAATCAAAAAGTTCCATGAGGAAGATCAGGTCAGCAAGCAACAAAGAACCTTATCAAAACACCCATGAGAACTAGATATGTAGAATTCTGCCATTATTAAACATAGCTTTTGAGCTGTAACCAAAAATCATGTTGGATAATGTCTTCAAGCTAAAAATAAAGGAGTTTGTGGCTTTTTTTTGAACTATGAGTTCAATGCAAAGTAAAATAAATATTCTGGAATTGGAAAACTGAAGCTCTTTCCCTTGGTGCCGTCTTAGCATGGTAATTCTGGCGTGGAATCTACAGCTTTTGGGTTTTGTGTGTGTTTTTCATTTTATTTTGTTAGGTAACTGAAGAGATGGCGGATCAAGCTAATGAAAAGAAGATTGAAGCGATAAATGCTTTAAGTGAAGGTGACAAACTGGTTTTTAGTACATACTCAGACGTTAGGTTTCATTCTCCTTTAAAAAAAAAAAGTAAATATCTTGGACCATTTTGAATGCTTTCAAGGAAGAGAAAACCCACTTCCTGTTCAATGTTCAAAATTATCTAGAATATGAAAGCTTCTTTAAGCACTGCCTTCCCAATGTCACTATAGTTTTGGGGAAGGTGGGAAAGGGGAATGAGGCACTGCAGCATCTTAATTACAAATTGATCATTATAGTACTTCCCTGCATATTATGATTAGTGTCTCTAGTGGTTTGTCTTAATGCACTGAAAAGCTGTATAATAAAGATGTGACATCCTAATTGATTACACTCAAAGTTAAATGTACCAGCTTAGTTGGGAAAAGTCTCTCTTCTCCTCCAGCATTAATTTTGGGGTTTGTACAGTAACATAGCAAGAGGGAGAAATTGATTTTCCTTTGTTGATAATTTTCGATCTAAGAAGTGCCTAGGGATGTAACACCCTGTAAGGCAGGTTTGGAATTTGGATGTAATTTCATTGTATAATGATTGAAACTTCACTGGTACTTATATTTAGGTGAACTTCAGAAGGCTGTTGACTTGTTCACAGATGCTATCAAGCTGAATCCTTGTTTGGCCATCTTGTATGCCAAGAGGGCGAGGTGAGTCATAAACTACTGATGTTTCTGCCTGTTCTGTTATTTCCCCTAAGGTGTCTAAATATAATGGCAACTTGTGGATCTGTGTAAGCTTAAATCACATGAGGCAAAGAGAAGAGCTCATTTCATGCATTTTCCCTTTTATGTGATTCACCAGATTTGCTGAAGCAGCCATATGAAGGATCTTGATAATAGAGTAAATACAGAATGGTATTCCGAAATGCATTGTGGTAATATTGTTAAGGAAACTTTCCAGGAGCCATTCTAGCAGTCACGCTCACACCACCTGCTCTGGGACTGAAGGCCCCTCTCAGCTGCACACCCCACACTCACAGAGTCAGTCCAGGTGCCTTAGTGTCATGACCCTGGCTTTCCCATAGCAGAGGCTCAGCCATCTGGATCCTTAAAATGATTTAATCATGGTGCAATAACAAAATAACAGCTTGAGCTGGTGCCTTTGAGGAGGGACCCTGAACAAAGGAAGCCCTGGGTTTTTATGCTCTTACAGCCTTAAGTGTTGGAAGGTCTGGATTCCTCAGCTTCTGCAGTGTCTCTGAGTGTCCAGTCACTGGGATGGGCCACAGGTCCATGGGCCTTTTGTTGTGCAAAGGTGTCTCCACCCAGAGCTCAACCTGCAGCTGCACGTCAAGCTGCCTACACCAAATGTGTTCCTCAATAATATGGCTTTTGGTATGTTGAGATAGAGTAATGCTGGGTAGCAAACACGTGTAAAATCTGAAGTTTATTCTAGGATTAAGATGATGATTGAAATTATATCCTGTTTAAATGCAAACTTAATTATGAATCCTGTGAATTCTCTCCCTGTCATACCTGCTAAATGGATTTGTTCACTGTGAAGTAGACCTGGTTCTTTGCAACACTCTTTTGTTTGAATAGAACATATCTATATCTCAACTCATTCACTACCCACCTTACTGCTAATTACATCTACCAGACTGCAGATGATGCATTGGGAACTGTCAGACTTGTTGTGGGGTAACTTCAACTCCATAATGCACAAACGTCTTTATCTTCCTAATTCTGGGCAAGTATGGGTTGCAGAAGCAGAAGTTTGGGGTTCTTTCTCTTTTTACAGAATAAAACACACTAACCATGGATTATTTGATAGTTTACTGGGTCTTTTCCATAGCGAAGTATAATTCAAATAAATGTTCAACTTTTGGTGACTTTCATGAGATTAATTAGTGTCCTTTAACTGTTCCATTCTAGTACACTTTAACTGGTACTTGCCCTGCTGTTTTTTTTCTTTTCCCTATCAAAGTTTTGGCGTGTAACACCACCTGTGTACTTTAATACACTGTTGTTGTTGCCATCAAAACAGTATTTTTAAAATCTCTTACAGTGCTGTATCTTCTCAGGGTTTAGCTATGAAAAATAAGAATGTTAAGGGAAGTGTAAAAGTTACCTCAATTTGGTTTGTTGTAGAAAGAAATGAACAATATATTAAGATACTGTAAAACTTGCCATGCTGATCCAAGTACTATGAGTAATTCACCCCTTGGATTTTGGTTCGGGGGGGTTTGTGCTGCCAGCAGCATTGGAATGTTTGTCATTGATGAAGTGTAGCTTTGGAACACAGACACTTAGTCTACCTGTTTGTTTCTAGAAGACAGTGTGTGACTTTGCTTGCTTTATAACAAGCCTTAATGGTGAAGTTACTTACAGGCATTATAATTGTTCATAAACTATTTTCAAGTAGATGTAAAAGGACAGAAGTTCTGACTTGGAGTATGTTCAATATTGAATACTCTTGTCAATTCAGGAATATTTTCTAGTGTTTCCTTCAGAGATTTTTAGTTTGAAATGCCTGAACCTCCTAAAGTACCACTCTACTAGTCAGTCTGATATGCTTGGGTATTCTAATTTGCAGTTATTACATTCAACTGACAAGGGACTGGGGCTACTTGTTGAGTTTGTGTGTTTTGGTGCTTTTAGTTTTAGTGCCTGGTTTCCTCATGACTTTAGCTGTTGATCCTTGTAGCCTGTATAACTCCTCATGCTTTCTTTGTGTTACTGTGTTAAAGAGTATGTAATATAGCATGCAGAGTGTTACTGTTGTTTTGTTCAAATTGTTAATTGCCATTTTCAATAGACTCCAAACACCATGGGGCTGAACTGTCCTTTACATTTATGTATCCTTTCCTTCTGGACTAGAGTTATTCTTGCTGGCAAGGCTTGAGTCTGAACAACGAACACTTTGAGTTCTTGCTAATGATTCACCTACAATTCTGGGAGGGTGAGACTAAATTTTAGTGACTTTGTTACCGCTACAAAATCTTTTTTTAACTCAGCTCTTCAAATACATTATTTCACTAGCTTGCCTGTTAGTCATCCAAAATTATTTCCAGCTTAAGTTAGTAACTTGGTATTTCAATATGTACAGTAAATGTTCTTGTTCCCACAGTGTTTTTGTGAAACTGCAGAAGCCAAATGCTGCCATTAGAGATTGTGACAGAGCCATCAAGATTAATCCTGACTCAGCACAGACCTACAAATGGAGGGGGAAAGCACATAGGTAATGAACTGCACCTGTACTTGATATTATCTTTACTTAGTTGGAGGGAACAGTTTTGTTCATACATTTTCTCCTTCTCTGTGTCTGAACTGTCTGTCTTGTACCTGAGAGCAGTAACTGTGTGCCAACAAACCATTGTGCTGAGTACGTGGCTTAGAGGAAAGAAAGGACGATGCTGATTTATTGATGGCAATTTATGAGCAGTCCTGGCACTGTCTCTGTCTCTCTCTCTCTTTTTTAAACGTATCTTCTAATGGCTTACTGCTTTTCTGAAAGATTATGAGATCTAGGGCTGTCTGTTTTATTTGTCTGGAGGCCTTTTGGTTTCACTTGGTTCAGGTTTTTTTTACTAACCTATAATTCTTAGACATCTCTCTGCTGTCCTTATTCCTTAGATCCTAAAGCTCTTTTACGTAGTAAATTGAAATGCCTACTTATTAAGGAACCATTTGTTGCAACTGAGGAGTGGTGCTAAGCAAACAGTTTATTAAACAGTATTTAAAATGCCATTAGGCATTTCCCCCCAAGTATAGTTCAACTTTTTTATTTTTTAAATGACAGTAAGTTAAAAAAAAAAAAGTGACACTTCTCATGGTCAGTATCAAAGTGGAAGAAGTAAATGTTAATAGAGCTTCAAAAAAAAAAGTATTCGAAGAGTAGTATGTTAATGTCTACAGTTTTAATACACAGCGTGGAGCCTAAGAGTGAGAAGTCTGGAGCATGGTTTGAATTAATACCTCTGTCTGTGAGCAGAAGTGCTTTGACCATTTAGTAGTACTACCATTTGCTTCAATTTTTTATTACCTGCAGTTTGTATAAATTGATAGTAAAGAAGTGTGCACAGGACTTGTATGACCTCTTCAACTAAGACATGGTGCATCCAGACAGCTAGGAAGTTTGAGTGCTGAGTAAAGAGGGTCCACTAAAACTTGAGGTAGTAGTGGGATAGACTTGTACAGAACACCGAACATGTAGTTTTACACTAAACTTGTGCCTAATGGTGCAGAATATTTTATTAGTGTGCTTCACATGGTCAGGTAAGGTACCTTCTCCCTGTTAGATCCTTCTTGTTTACAGCAATGACACCAGCTCACAGAGGGTTTTTTACTCGTTGTTACTTCAAACAGAAGTTACTGTAAGTGTATGAAACAAGCAAACAAGAATCCTCTAATGGTATTGTAGTGTGCAGCTTAGAGGAAACATCATGATTATTAAACTTCCATAAGTCCTTGTAACTCCAGGTTAAAATTCTGAATGCTGCATGATTAAATATTTTGAAGAGCTGTAGGTGTTCAGTTTGCTTTTTCCCTCTGAATGTTGGTGTCTTCTGCATTCCAGACTTCTTGGCCACTGGGAGGAGGCTGCTCATGATCTTGCATTAGCTTGTAAACTGGATTATGATGAAGATGCTAGTGCCATGCTGAAGGAGGTGCAACCAAGAGTAAGTGGGGAAGAATGTTGGATTGCTGCCTTCACGTTCTTCTAATATGCACTGCCATGTGGAAATGTGTTCATGTGTCATCCGACACTTGAAACTGAGTTTATAAATCCTTCTGTCTTCAGTCACAGCTGTTAATGGCTGTGTAGAGAAATTGAGTCTGTGGGACTGGGCATGAAGTATGAAATATGTTTCTTTTTCAAATTTTAACAGAAGAAATTGAAGCAGTTGAAGTTTGCCAGGTATTTTAGAATCTAGATTAAAAACATTCAGAAGAGCAAGATAACATCGATAATGGATTTTTTTCCCCAAGATGTTTTTGAATTGATCAAAGCTTTGTCCTAAGCACGTTTTCCAAAGGAAGCATTTTGCTGTGGTTTGTACTTTCATTAGTCTGCCCCATGAGGGCAGCCTCAGCTCTGCACGACTGGTTTTCAGCTGTTCTCGTGTGGCTGACTCCAGCGTTCTTCTAAGGAAGAACTTCTGTGTAACAAATGTAGCACTAAGGATAGCAGGCTTTCTTTTCATCTATTTCTGCCCATTCCTTTGAAGTGGTTCACAGACCACAGATGGCAGCTGTGGCATTGTATTGGGTTTACATGGGAAGTTTGGGGGAAGGTGGGGACTGCAGGGCTGGCCTCTTGTAAGAAGAGACGTGAGGCTGCCCCTGTATCAGACAGAGCCAATTCCAGCTGGCTCCTGACCTGACTCCCCACTGGCCAAAGTTGAGCCGTAAGTGACGGTCATGGTGCTGGTGCTTCTGTAATAACATGCTTAAGAAAGGGGTTAAAAAATGCAGTACAACAGCTGTGAGAGAGAGGGGAATAAAGAAGAAAAATAGGAGGAGCAGTGCTACAGACATCAAGATCAGTGAAGAAGGAAGGGAGGGAGGTGTGCTAGGCATGGGATCAGAGATTCCCCTGCAGCCCTTGGAGAAGGCCCCAGGGTTAAGCAGATTGTCCCCCTTGAGCCCATGGAGGCCCACAGTAGAGCACATATGGAGGCTCCTGACAGAAACTGCAGAATGGGGAGAGGAGCCTGCGCAGAAGGTGGTTTTCTGGCAGGAGCTGTAGCTCCTGGGGGACCCATGCTGGGACAGTCTACTGTTTAAGGACTCTTTGGGGAGGACCCATGCTGGAGCAGTTTGTGAAGGGTAGTATCCTGTGAGATGACCACAAGCTGAGTCTGGAAAAAAGTTGTGAAGAGAAAGGAGTGGCACAGCTGCAATGTCATGAACTGATCACAGCCCCCATCCCACTGGGCTGTTCAGGGTTGGGGGAGGAGGTGAAAGAGCCAGGGAGTGAAGCAGTAAAGTTGACCTTTGGGAAGAAGGTGGTTTTAGTTTTGTCTTTGTTTCTCATTGTCTGACTATTTTTAATTGGCAATAAATTAAATTAAGCTTCCTGATGTTGATTGTGATTTGCTGATGATGGTAGTGGATGAGTGATCTCTGTCTTGAGATAATCTCAAGGCAGGAGCTTCTCCATCTTATTTTCTCTCACTGTCCTGTTGAAGAGGGGGAGTGAGAGAGCGGCTTAGTGAGCATCTGGGAGCCAGCCAAGCTTAACCCACCACATGCACAAACACTCCTGTGTCTAATAACTTAAGCTTTCCATTTCTCTACCATGTCTTTGTAGAAGATGCTGTCTCCAGCAAAATGACAATGGAAACCATTTCACAACCTATTAGTCTTCTGTGTTGGAGATTATTGATCTGTGGTTAATGTAATTAAGTCTTAGGTCTCAACTTTTTTTTTAAAGGTATACTTAATGCTTGGCTGAGGGGGAACCTTCTGTTTCCTGGTTAATCTGATGCACAGAAACAGCGGAGTATCTGTGTTACATTGATGTGTGGTTGCCAACTGTATGAGAATTTGTGTATGTAGCTCAAGGAAAAATGTATGATCTTTTCATAGGTGATTTTCAAAATCTCTAAGTGAAGATGATTTGTTCACCTAATTTATTCGCTTCAAGCTTTCCCAGAACTTTTTACTTTGTAGCACTTTCAGCTCAAAGTCTGAGTCGGATTCTAAAAATATTTAATTAATTTTGATAAATACTTAGAAATAATGAAAATCCAAACTTTGGAAACTCTTTGTGCTTCATTAAAAAAAAGATAGGACACTTACTTCTCTCTTAATGGGCCACTGAATGGCAGTGACATCAGGTTCTGATAGCGCATACTGCATTCGCTCTCGGATAGTCCTGCTGCCTGCAGTGTGCTTTCTCTGGCAGATATACTTCAGGAATGATGTGGTATTGAATATCTCCCAGCTAAAAAAAGTTATATCAAAGTTTTGCTACTTACAAAATAATTTCATCCTTTAAAGAGTATTCTAAAAGAATGCAAGAGTATCCACTGTCATAGTAGTACCGCTGTTGTTGCAGTGTGATTTTGGTGTGTGGGTTTTTTTTGTTACGGGAGTGTTAGAGAGCAACCATCGTACGCAATTTGTGAAATAACAAACTGGTTTTTGCAGTGATCTGTACAGATACATTCTGTTTTCTGTTAGTTCTGTTGTTAAATGAGCCCTGACTGAGGAGCCTTAGGGAGTTCATTGCTAACTCCTCTCGTTTGCTGGGGCTGTAAATTTGATACACTTCAGAAAAAGTTAGTAATAGGAGGCAAACTTCCTCCCCACCAGTCCTTTCCTGGTTTGGTTGAGGAATTCTTTGGTCTGCTTACGTGCTGTAGAGGCATCTGCAACAGCAGTAACATTATCTAAAAAGTGTGTTTGCACAGGGGGAATTATATTTTCTGCTGTGCCCTTTTCCAGGGCAGTTGCTGGTTTTAGCCCTGGAAAAATCAATATTTCAGCATAAAAGCATGAAGGGACATGGAATGATGATGTGTTTATGTTCTAACTATGGTACAAGTCCCAAAACTATTGCAAAAAAAGTATACTAGAGTGCATGTACTGGTGAGTTCAGTCAAGGCTGAGTAGAGATGAATAACTGATAGCCATGGGAAGAAAGTAGCAAATGGCTCCTAAAACAAAGAGGCTTTTAGGATGTAAAATCAGGTCTTAATTTTCTGGTAAAAGCAGAAAAGCTTTTGTATTGAAATATGTTGTGTGATATGCTAGAAATTTCTATGAAATTTTGGTATTCTGTTGTAACAGGCTCAGAAAATTGCAGAACATCGACGAAAATATGAGCGGAAGCGTGAAGAAAAGGAAATCAAGGAAAGAATGGAGAGAGTGAAGAAGGCACGGGAGGAGCATGAGAGAGCGCAGAGGGTGAATATTGAGGCTTTAATACTTCTTAATAATTTGGAGAGTGTTATTTTGGTTATAATGAATTGCAGAGGAAAAAAAAAAAGAAATTTAAAGTCTTAAAGTTTAGACAGTTGGTTTCTGTCTTGATTACTTGACCAATAATGAAAGCTGGAGAAGAGGGCATTTTACTGCATCTGTTTTTATTGCTTATGACAAAAACAATCTCTGGAATCTCTACTAATCCTTTATTTCAGAAAGTCAGTTATTGTAAGACTGTTCCAGAATAATTTTCACTTATGTATCCCAGAAATGGAGGTTTTAAATTCAGGATAATATTCTGCTTCTTCTCCTCAATTCCTGATGCAGTTTGCTTATTTTTTCTTCGTGCTGTAGTGATATATTTTAATACACTGGGGATGGGAGTTCTAAAAATACAGTTGGGGAGCTAAAACAAATCATACGGTTCATATTCAGTAAAAAACATATTCTGCATAACTTACCTGCAGTAATATGCAGCAGGAAGAGTAGACAGCTATTTCTTGTCAGTGGTTTTGTACATAGTGAAGTGCTTTGTTTATTGTGGTAGCCTACCTGCCTGAAACAGTCTTGGCTATTTTTTTTTCTCCTAAACCCAGTTGAGCAGTAGCAAACAGGCTGCAGTTCCATTGTTTTGTGTGGAATGATGTGCTTTCATCTGCAGGAGGAAGAAGCAAGACGACAGGCAGGAGGAGCTCAGTTTGGTGGCTTCCCGGGTGGCTTCCCAGGTATTTTATTTTTAAGCACCAATACTTGTAGGGGTGGCTCTTGTTTCCATACGGACTATTATAACTACAGTTTTTACAGCATTTGTTCTCAAGACAGAGAGAAAAATATTTTATGAAGTTTAGAACTTGTCTATGAGTAACTCTTTGAGCACTAGTGGGAAGAGGGATGGGATTTTTCCTCTTAAAGAAGATTGATGCTGTGTAGCAAGTAGAGGGAAGATAGAAATCATTAACTGGTAGATAACAGAATGAAAGGATTTAGGTCTGGGTAAACAAAGAAGTAGAATTTGCTTGATAATGTGTTGAAAATCTAGAATAAAAATGTTTATGAATTATCCAGTGTGCCTTGGACCCATTTTGCTTAAGAACAATAGTTTTAAAGTTGAAAACTTGGATTGAATATTATGGAAATCGGTGCTGGTTGCAAGCTGTTGTTGAATAGAAGAGTTTCTTAAAGGAGGTAGTGCAGTTTATTTTATAGAAAAGTTGTCCTTGATAGTTCCACAAAAATCAGGCTTTCCATGTTATTTTTTGGTACAAAGAACTGGGGCGAAACAAGAGTAAGTACTAATGCTCTGAAAGATTGAGAGGTAGTTGAGGTAGGCTATGTGTGTTCTCCAGTTGGATCAGCAGCCAGATAGAGACTATATGTACCATGCTCAGCGCAGCTGGGGAAGCTGATGATTAAGAATTCAGTAAGAGAACCTCAAGCATTTTTTTCCTCTGGTGGTATAATTTTTTCAAACCTAAAATTCCCACCAAATATGAAATATACTACTACTGATCTGCTTTTGCTCTGAATTGTTCACCCCAGGCATTCAAACTCCTTATTTTCCTGGGCTTTAGACCCAACTGATTTAAGTTAACCAGAAAAATAACTGTACTCATTACAAGCCTACTATTCAATGGGGTTAAAAACATGGACAAAATAAGATGTAAGTCTTCACAGAAAGAGCAATTGGAAGACCCTGCTTTCCATTCAGTGGACCAGCTGTGGCCTTATGGAAGACATGGCTTTAGAGATGGGGCAAGGGCAGTAGGTGTTAGTGAGCTTCCTGTATAGATGAGTTAAATGTTTTTCATCATGCATTTTTCTTGTCTTGGGTTTTCAGGTGGATTTCCTGGGGCTATGCCTGGAGGGGTGGCAGGTATGCCAGGTCTCAATGAGATTCTCAGTGATCCAGAAGTTCTTGCGGCCATGCAGGTGAGTATTTGTTAAAATCAAAGCTACATGTTCTGAATGAGAGAAGAACAGCACTTAGGAGCTTAAAGGGAGGGAGGAAGATGTGACCTTCTGGAAAGCCATGGGAGGCTTTCTTGTTTCTGTTGTAAAATTCTTTCCTTGTGTACGTGACGCCGGACTGTCTGGATTCAATGTGAGCTATTTTTCAAACTAATGGGAGCTTAATCAAAGATGACACACACACACGCAAACACCCTGGTCTGTGATAGGCAACACTGTGCTATTTACAGTTTGTCATGTCTTTAGAAAAAGTCTCTCAAATGGTCGTTTCCATTCACTGCCCAAACAAAAAATTGTTGTAACATAAGATACTGCAGTACTGTTGAGATGAGGATTGTCTTTCTCTTAGGGGATTAAGTGTATGTTTTTTTCAAGAGACAAAATAGTATCAGAATGGTTCTGCATCTTGGCATTTTCTGAATTCATGTTCATAAAGCTTACTTCTCTAGTAGGCTTGATTAATTGCTCAATTAAGTAATTACTCAATGTCATGACTAATTCTACTCAAGAGAAGTATTCCAGCAGATTAAATGGAACATATCTGACAACATCAGTTTTAGGGCAGGTGGGATAGGAAAAACTGGAGTAGTAGTAGTAGTAGTTGTATTTGCATGCCAATATGATCAAGTATAAAGGAGTCTTGTTTCTTTTTATGGACTGCTGTGGTTAGAGTAGAGTTACATGTTGTTCTCAGCTCATTGAAACAAAGGCACCACAAGGGAACCTTATTCAGAATGCCCTGGAATCACAAAAAAAAAATCACCACTTCCCATGTAGAAGTTCATGGGTTCCCTTAATGGTTGTTGATGTTGGGAAACACACTTATATGACCACAGTCAGCAATGTTGACTTGCATCCAGAAAAGGCCCATGACTTGTAGCTGTGTTCCTTGTCTGGCTGATTTATGCTGTAATACAGGAGTTTGCAAGTAGAGTTGCTGAAAACAGAGTTTTGAGGTGCCGCTAAATATTATGTCCTTGCTACATGCCTTTAAGAAGACTCCATTGCATGTTGATCTGTGTACTGCAACATAGGGTAGGACTCTGTTGCAAGAATGTGTGTTGACAATGTTTTCTGGTAATGCAGGCAGGCTTTAACATGTACAACCTGTCAGCAAAGCCTTGAGTCTTGCTGACCTCTTTGTACAAACTTTACATCTGGGTATGATTTATTTAGCGCTGCCACCTTTTCCTGAAATGTCTCAACTCTGTGTTCTGGTCTTCTCTGAATTGACAGTGTAGACTCTGGTCTTAAAAGACAGTAGTTTCTACTGCTTGGCTTCTGCTCAGTGCAACTGTGGAATACATTGATGGATAATGTTATCTGGCAGCTATTATGTCTGTTATCTGAGGTGTTACGAAAAAGTCTGAAGATGCTGAATCACACAAGTCACTCCCAAATTGCTGTTCTAACTGATAGTATGTA
The DNA here is from genome assembly GCA_036023395.1 of Myiotriccus ornatus. NCBI lineage: Eukaryota > Metazoa > Chordata > Aves > Passeriformes > Tyrannidae > Myiotriccus > Myiotriccus ornatus. The sequence continues at coordinate 49,677,582 of JAYRBT010000042.1, forward strand.
GAGACTTTTCATAGTGAGGAGTTAGTGCCAAAACTGGAGTATTCTGAGAGTAAAGACCACCACCTCAGTCTAGACTTGCTATCATCTCATCATCTTTGAGACTGTTCTCTGTGAGTTAACACTGAAATATGCCTCAGTCTGTTAACATCTTAGTAAACCTGACTACTGTGTGCCTGAACACGAGCTAATTTAAACTGGTTATGCTGTCAACTTCATCTTGTCATCTGTAGAAGCAACCAGAGAACCAGATATGGCTGCTCATAGACATGTTTAGGGAAGTTGGTCGTCATTGGCATAAAGATAAGAATCTTACCTGTACTAGGTGACTCTGCCTTGGTAGGAGGGCTGGACTGGATGATCTGCAGAAGATTTATTTCTTTAGGATGTTGCTTTTTTTTTTAATTATTGTTACTGATATTAGTCTTCTAAGCACTAAAGACTCAAAGTAGCAAAACTTCTTTTGCATTTCTTTTCACATCTTCTTAATGACAGTAAGTTGTGACAGTTAGCAGTGACTTCTAATGTGCGTAATTTTGGCTCATTTGCCCCAAGCCTTTTAGTCTCCAGAAGAATTGACTGAAATTTTAGTGTGTTTCTCTTATTTTACTGTTTTGCCTGTCTAGAGGATTCTCTAGAATTTCCTATCTTGCATGTGCAACTGCTTTCTGTAGACACAACATGACATTTGTGTTTTGGAGTCAAATAGAAGTTCTTTTCATAAGGAGTGATGTGCAAGATGAACCTGTGGATTCCTTATTTGATGTGTAGCTATATGTTATACCCAGACTTCCACCAAAATGTGTAAGTTGGAAACAAAAGACCAGTGATAATTTTTTTTCTTGGAAATATTTTTCATCTTTCTGCAACTAAACACTAGGAAACCATTAGAAAACTGAATGTCTCCCTAGTGCAATTTATAGAATGGTTGCCATTCCACCTTATGTACTAAACACTTCCCTATGGAAATGTTGATATCCTCAGTGTTAAACTTTATTTTGCTAATATTGCTTATCAATGTGAAACCTTGGACGTGTATAACGTTTTTATAAACAACATCTAGGGTTGAGAGCTTCCAAGTAGCACAAATGCAGAATCATTTGCTTGCTTTGAATTTACAGGACCATGAAACATGTAGCATAAAATTGAATATTTAACCTTCATTTAGGTGTGTTTTGACACAAACCAGCAACTAAGCTTACTCAGCTTTTTGTTCCAGATTCATGTATAGGTGAAATCAAATTTAACAACATGACATGATCTTTATAATCACATGCCCTATTTTGAAATGAATTCAAGAAGTTTGAGGTTGGAAAGTCTTCACTTTTTCCTTGCTTGGGAATATAGTAAAGTGGAGAAAATATGTCTAGTCTCTGTGTTCTGAACTTCAACATTCGATTTTTTTATAGACTTTGCAGATCATCTTTTGTGAGAAAGACAATAGACTTGTAAATCCTCCAGTTAGTTATAAAATATACCTGAAGTGCATAGGTAATTTCAGGGCAGTCCACACCTACCAAATGCTCTTTAGGATCAGACTTAAAAGTTTTGGATGCTGCACACATGGAGCTGCTACCTTCTTCAAAATACATTTGAGAGATGCCGGAACAGAAATAATGCAGTAGGTGTGGCTGTGTTTAATAGCTCCTGTTCTGGAGAAACAGAACTCTTATCCTATTCCCCTTCTCACACAGTGAGCTATTAGAGTAACAAGTTGAGTAATGACACTGGTGTTTACTGACACAGCTTTAACAATATGCATTGTATCATTGGATTCTCTTTACAGACTTCGTGCCAAGAGTCTAATGTAGTCTTGTCATGTTGAAAGCTGAGCAAGACTAGATTCTTGTGGAACCATGTAGCCACTAACTTTTGTAGAACTTGTTTTACAAATGCCCTAATTGTTTTTCCACTTTTTGTCCTGCAGGATCCAGAAGTTATGGTTGCATTCCAAGATGTTGCGCAGAACCCAGCAAATATGTCCAAGTACCAGAACAATCCTAAGGTCATGAATCTCATCAGTAAATTGTCTGCTAAATTTGGCAGTAAACCATAAAATCCCTGGTTCTTAAAAAGTCATACCTGAATGGGAAGGATTGGATTTGGCTAAGCAGTGTTGCAATAAAACAAACCACTTTACCTCTGATCTTTTTAAAAAGAGAAAGTTCTAAGGAGAACTGCTCTCTAGCCCCAAGCATTTACTTTATTCAGTTATTGGTTTATAGAAACCCAAATTGTATTCAGATAACCTAGTTTCAACCAACCCTTCTTGTCCAAGAGTCGCAGCCTTTTATTTGAAGTGTTACAGTTTCCTCTGAATGAATGCTCCTGTGAGAAATGGTAATATTTCAGAGTGTAAGATAAAAACATGTGGATTTTTTTTTTTTTTTTAAGCTGGGATTATTTTTTTTAATTGCTCTCACTGAGCAAAGAGGAAAGAACTTTAACAGTTGAGGTCTGTCTTAATCCCCTTTGGACAGAAAAGTTGGCCTAGTCACAAATAGCAAAGGTGGGACAAGTCTGAAGAATTAACTGGATAAAGGAATTGTCTGCAAATACAGGTTTTTTCCTTTTTTAAAATGGGTGACTGACTTTATGTAGCTATTACCAGTATAATCATGCTAGCTAGTTACACACTGGAACTTCTGGCAGTACTGCAAATACTGTATCATTTTTGATCACCACAATTGTGCAGGAAAGGTACAAACCTATCCTTTGCACAGCCTGGCATGATGTACATATTGCAGAGCCCACAGAGGTTTTGTTACTTGTTCAATTCTTGTCCAGCACCTTTACATAACATTTTATTGTATCAGTCTGAGTCTGGGAGAGCAGCTCACCGCCTATGCTTGTGCTCTTGTCCTTTCCCAGTTGGCAAGTCCTCCACTGGTTGCACTCGTCCTTCCTTGGGGCCACACTTACCAGGTTGCATCTATTTGGAAACTTTAGGCAAAGAATCTTGTTCCCATCACTACCTCTGTCCCACTGAATGCAAGCCATCCAGAACATGTACATGCAGAGTTATAAGTCAGTGAAGGGGAGAATATCCAACAAAATTGCAGCTCTGGGTTCTGAGTCGGTTTGAGTCCTTACATGCTTACTGATTAAAATGTCTTGGTCAAAGTCCTGCTGTCTTTTTAAAGGTGATGACTTTCTTCACTGCGTTCTGTAGTCTTCCGTCTTTTCTTGTATCCTCTTCTTTAAAACAAAACAAAACAAAAAAACCAAAAGAAAAACAAAAAGCTATTGTGGTTTCATACCTCCATGGTTTGTAGGCTTGGGATATGGAGGAAAAGGTAAAGTAACTGGAGCAGCCAGAACATTCTTTAACACTTGCAGTTTAACAGCATGGGTATCTTTGAAGCAGTGTCTGTGCTGATGATGTCCAGTGGATTTGTCTACCAATAAAGACAAAGTTGTTGCTTCTGTTTGTCTTAGCTAAAGCGTCTTTCTATAGAAAAAATGACCCTAGTTAACTGTTCAACACTTGAGTCTCAACGTTTGTATTACTTCTTTGTAATTCTGTATCTTAAGCCATAACTGATGTCACCATTTTGAAACAAATCTGGTTTGGTGTAGGAACTCAACAATGGTTGCAAAAAAGTAAATCCCCAAATGCTTTTTCTCATACTAATGACCCTGCAGAAGGAAATGTGAATCTTTTTGCTTAAGAAATATAGTTCTGAATACTTCTCTTAGCCTTTAAAAATAAAGTATGGTTTTGAAAAATACAACTTTTTGGGTTTGTTTAACTTTCTGATAAAACGTATTTTGCTTAAATTAAATTTGGAAGTGTTTTAATTAAACTGTATATATAACATGTGGTTTAAATTGGAACTAAGCACGTAAGGGCTTGTCTACGTGACCAAATGAACTCAAATTACAATTGCATGTTTTTGTGTACCTGGATTTTGTTCGTAGTCTTGATCTCCTGTTCCCAAGAGGCGATACTCAGAGTAGGTCACTCAGTATAGGCTGAAACTTGTCTTCTTCATTCAGGCTGGTGCTTACGTGTTGTGCGCAAATTAGAGTGTCTTGAATAT
>JAYRBT010000042.1:49689975-49712268 GCA_036023395.1 Myiotriccus ornatus
ACGTGACGGGGGCGGGCGCCATGGCGGGGGCGGCGGGCGGCAGCCGAGAGCTGGCCGGGGCCGCGGGGCCGCGGGGCCGGCCGGCGGAGCAGCCCCCGAGAGCCGCCGCGATGTCTTCCGTCGCCTCCTACGAGAGCCTGGTGCACGCCGTGTCCGGGGCCGTGGTGAGCGGGCGGGCCGGCGCCGGGCGGGGAGGGGGCCGTGCCGGCCTGGCGGGGGGCGCGGGCCGTCCTCAGGCTTTGTTGGGCTGCGGCGGGCGCGGGGTTCGGGGCAGCTCGGGGCCGGCGCTGGGCCCGAGCAGCCGGAGCCTCCGCTGAGCCCGGCAGGAGCTGCAGGGGTGCCCCTCAGAAAGCCGGCGAGGCGCGTCGGGAGCTGGGCATCAGTGCAGCGGTGAGGACTGAAGCCTCGCAGAAGCTCGGGCAGAGGGGCAGCACCTCAGCTGTGCGGTCCGAGAGCTGCACCCGGCATCGCCCTGCCACGGCCTCACAAACGCTCAGGAGTTGCGAAGGGTGAGGCAGTGCATAGATGTTAATCAAAATGTAAGGCGAGCGCAGTGCAGCCCGAGGAGGTTTGTGTCAGTTACTGAATTACATTTTTTCCCTATGGCACTTGTAAATTAGGGGGGGTCATGGAGTCTCCCTCTCTGGAGACATTCAAACCCCGCCTGGATGCATAACCTGCTCTAGGTGACTCTGACTTGGCAGGGATGTTGGTCTAGATGATCTCCAGAGGTCCCTTCCAATCCTAGCTATTCTGTGATAAAGGCTGATTCTAAAAGGAAAAAAAAACCGCCTAAAGGATGTTTTGCTTTTATTAAAAATAAACACGATATTTTTGTCTGCTCTTTCAATTGTTTTAAGTCAGCTTGTTTAAGCATCAAAGGCAATGGGGATTTTGTTTCTGCTTTCAGAAAATGGAACACTCTCCAGTGATCTTATTCTCCTTTTGCTGGCTTCTACAGAAGTCAGTAATACTCATTAGCCCTTGCTGTTAGCATCTCACCCTCGAAAAGACATTGGTGTGATCAGGCTGTGCCCCTGAACAAAGTTGTTAGTGTGAACCAGTCATAAATCCACCCATAAACACAGAGCTGTGTCGAGGTACTGAGTCAGAAGCACATGTCAGATCACAACATGATAAATTTTGTTTATCTTCTAATATGCTGAAGTTTGCATACCTAGTTGAACTTGAGACAAAGAAATAGTTTTGTAAGCAGTAAAAAAACCCCAAACTAGTGCTTGATTTCCTGTGAACTTTAATTGAATTATGTAACTATACTTTAACTCTGCATGCAGCTAAGATGTAACCTTGTTGCAAAAGCTATAGGGATGAGAATTTTATAAGAGCTTTATAGCAGTAGTCAGGCTGCTTTGTTTGGCTTTGTGTTGTCTGAAACATAGTATTTAGTCTTTTTATATGTTTGAAATTTTTTGTTATTACTATTTTTTGGAAAGCCAAATTTCAGGCATTGGTCCTGTACAGCTCTTCTTGGCAGCAGTCACCTCAGGCTGTTTGTTCTGGCCCCCTCTTGACTACTGCCCAGTTGTTTGTCTGGTGCTGTGATTGATCACTGAACTGATCTGACAGAAGAAGTAGCCCAGCGGAAAAAGTTGTTTTTCAGCCAGATTAGTTTCTTTGTCTGCACCATCATGTAGGTGTCTGAAAAGTTATGCTGCCAGACTGGAGGAGGCAGGGGCGCAAATACAGTTGACCAAGAGCCTGGGATTGCATAAACCAGTCTGTACTTGTCCTAGTGATTATTCAGTGGTAAAATGACTTGACTTGACAAACTACCGAGATTGAAGGCTGACAGCAGAGCCTCATCCTTCCAACACTGCAGGGTCATACATGTCAGCATCTGTTCCTGCAATCAGTACTATGACTTTCTTTCCCTGCTGGTCTCAAGTGCGATTCAGCAAGGAATCTTGAGCCCATCTTGAGGCCTTTTGTTGCTGGGGAAAGGACTGGTCCTGCTCATCCCTCTCCTTTTCCTTCCTTCTAGCTGTGAAACCCTGTCTTTTTCATGTGATGCTTCTGGCAGCCTTCTTGTCATTTAGTTGCCTTGTTCCATTTGTAAACCCAGGAGAAGTGTAACTTGGTTTTTCTGAGTTTATTCCCCTCAATTTAGCAAAAACAGGGGAGAGGGTATGAATTGTCTTTTATTTGCAGTGGTCTCTTAGGTCAGCTTAGTTATCTGATGGCATTCTCTTGAACTACAGCTTCATGCAAGTTTGAAGCCGGTTTGACAGTCAAACACTGGAACAGGTTTCCTAGAGATGTGGTTGATGCCCCAAACCTGTCAGTGTTTAAGAGGTATTTGGAAAATGTACTTAAACAGTGTGCTTTAGCTTTTGGTCAGCCCTGAAGTGGTCAGGCAGCTGGACTAGATGATCACTGTAGATCTCTTCCCACTGGTACAGTCTCTTCTCCGCCTTGCATCCACCTGTTTGTCCTGTGTGACACTAGCCCAGCTATTTCCCCATTTCCATTTTCTAATTTTGAGTGCAAGTGTGTGTATGTGTCGCTGCTGTATGGTGGATTGCATTGAGAGTAAGATTCAGGATGAATCTCACTTTGGGAGGATGAAAGCAGGATAAATTGAGCAGGGGAAGGCTGAAAGTTGTAGTGACTGTGCAGTCTTGTTCTGTGTGTAGGTGTGTGTAACTGCGTTTTGAGGTTGGCTTCAAAATTGCAGTAATGCAGCCATCATTAGGAGGTGTATTTTGGCTCTTTCTGGCACTTTTTCGTGCTGGCACTAACCTAACTGAAACATATTTTTTACACATTTTCAGTCAGGTGGGTTCATTAACTCTGCCTGCTGTCCAGCTGGGTACATGGTAGGTGTTGAGAATGTGCAGACACAGGACAAGTACCTGGCAGAGCAGAACCAACCGTTTTGACAAGAACCCAAACTGAATGGGTTAGAATAACCAGGTAACTGTGGCCAAGTGTTTCCCTTCATCTGCTGCCTGCTGTTAGGAAAACTGGGGAAACCTAAATCTGGTTAAGACTTCAACCAAGAGTTGCCCTAGTGAGGAAACGCCACCTGAGAAGTAATCCTCTGTTGCTGGTTGTAGAGATAAATCCAAGCAGCTTGCTCAGGAGCTGGAGTGTTTCCAGAGGCAAAGCTCACTTACATGTGTAGCGTAACACAGCTCTAGAAGAACTCAAGGCGCACTGTGCTTTAAACACAGCACTTGTGTGACTTGCTGTATCCCAGACCTTCCCACCGTTTAAGCAGTTTGCATGGCTGCTAATGGAAGAGTGCCACAGCTTTAGCTGTCACTTTATGCATGGAAAACAGGTTTACATCAAGCCGTGGCCTTTTCTTTTCTTGGATCTCTTTTCCAAAAGCTGTGCAATATTATTGCTTGAGTATTAAAAAATGAAGAAGGTGAGTGATGGCAGGGAGAGAAAGGGAACAGCTGCTTGTATGGAAGATAGGGGTATTTGCAAAACCAGTATTTAACCTTTTGTAAAGGACAGTATCTGATAGCTTCCCCATTTAGAGGCTTTAATGGTTGGATCACACAGGAAGTGAAGAGGGCATTGGATTCACAAGACATGAATCTGGTGACATCTAGATCATGATTTATTAAATTCATCATATGTAATTCATGCCACTGAGGGTGTCTTGGTAGCTGATCTTTATTGCCTAAACTGGAATTTAGTCCAAAACTAGATTAAGTCCTGAAAAACATGTGCTATCAGTTTTTTAATGAACAGAAATTTGAGTTTGGTCATTGTTTTCTTATGTCAAAACAAGGTTATTGTAACACAATACTGTTTGTGTCAGTCTTTTTTTGTTTTTTAAACTAAAATTTGGGTATTGAGACCAATGGGAGGTAGAGAAAGTGCAGTGTATTTGTCTCCTGATGCTCACTTTATCAACTCTTGGACTTCAAAAACTTTCTCCTTGGGCAAAAAGCTTTTGATGATTTTAATTATAGCTTGATCTAATGCAAGAGAAAAAAAAACCCTGATTTGTAAGTATGGGACCAAAACCCATTTCATGTAGATGTTGTTCTATATGGAGTTTATCCCCTTTTTAAACTTGCTCAGCAGACTGGTTTCTGGGTGAGAAGTGGAAGGCTACAAAGAGTCTAGCAGACACTGTACAAGCAACTGATACACCATATAGCCAGTTTATTTTGTTTTTCAGGGCAGTATGACTGCAATGACTGTATTTTTTCCTTTGGATACAGCTAGGCTTAGACTTCAGGGTAAGTGTCAAACTCGAGTTTCTTCGTACAATGACGTTTCTGTTCATCTTGACTTGGGCACTTGTAAGGGTGGTTGTAGGGGAATGTTTTACGTGAACAGGAATCTTACCTGTCTAACACTAACACAATGTTTCCAGCCGAAGGTAATTCTTCCTTTTGAAAGTGTTGGGCAACCTTTTAATTAGCTGAAAAGGCTGTGTGATCTGTGGCCAGACATGGGTTTTAAATGGTTATCTAAGACAAAAGAAAAAACAAAGATGTGAGATTGCACAGGATTATATTTGTGTGTGTTGCTTTTGGCTGCTGAAAACACTTGAGAGTTCAGGGGCACTATCATGAAAAACTAGTCTAGAATTATTACTGAGAATGGTTTAAAGGAAAAAGTCAGGATTAGAACTGGGATTAGGAATATCCGATATTTACAAAAATGCATCTGAGTATAAACTTTGTTGTTCTAACTCTGTCTTCTAGTCAAAAGTCACAGAATCACCAAGCATTTTATTGCTGTGACTAAAGCTCTATAAAGAACTCAAGGGAGATCGTCAGCCTGGTTGTCAGAAGTATGTGGCTGAGAAATGAGCACCATGTTGCTGTTGGACAGCTCTCAATGCAGGAAGAGACGGTGCTTTGCTAAGACTTGGCTGCTAGCAAATACCTGTTTGCAGGATTGCAAATACCTGCTCTGCTACTTGTGCTAGTCTGGTGTCCAAGGAACAATTCTGAGAGCAGTTAGGCAGGCCTGATTCTAGTCCCCTATCTAAGGGGGAGCCTACCTTCAGTTCATGTCACAACTATCAGGAATTGGTAACTACAGATTCCCAGGGACACAGGAGAACCTGCTGGTTTGGGGAAAAATTAAAAAAGGAAGCAGCCTTACCTAGCAAATGCAAATAAGGAGATGTTTTATGGAATTGCTGCAGAAACAGGGAGCATCTATCCTGTATGAGGAAGAAGAAACAGGTGCTTCTGGGGTATATTCAGAGTAGCAAGGATAAAGACTTGAAAAATAGTGCTAAAAATTGGAATAATCTAAAAGTCTGATTCTTCTGTTTTCCAGTTGATGAGAAGCGGAAATCTAAGACAACACCGGCAGTCCTTTTGGAAATAATCAAAGAAGAAGGCCTGTGAGTAGTTACTAATTTTCTGCCTATCTTCATGTAGACAAGCTCTAAAACTAATTTGAATTTGCTTTTAAAGTGGAATAGTTAGCTCGTATCTATGTGGACGGATTTTTGTTCTGAATTGAAATGTCTCCATGTAAGTGTGATATGACTTGCATAATCTTATGTGTTCATCTTTAGCTAATTAGGATTAACTTTCTTGAGCACCTTATGCAATTGATCTGTTCAGTGATGTAACTGTGCCTTCATTAGAGGTAGCTGTGCCTCCTCAGAAATGCAAATGTACCTTCACCTACCTGATCAACCAGCTCTGTCTGCCTGGATTCTTGGGTGTGTCGATTTCTCACAATCAAGATGAAACTCCTGGGCAGCTGAGCCACTTTCAAAAGGAGAATTGAGACACGTTTCCCAGTGGGAAGGTTTTTTCCTGCTTCAAAGTGCGTAGAAGTAAACAACACATGACTCTCTGCTGGTGGGATTCAAGATTTATGTAAAAGCAGTTAACTTTTGGCTGTGCTGCACTTTTGTATTTGCCACAGTCTGAGCTGAGCTGGCTGGGAAAAACAGTTGTATGCCTGTCCTTGTTGGAAATATTTTCCTAAGTGAATCCCTGGAACTCCTAAGTAGACCAGAGCTTCTAGGACACTCAGGTTGACAAAAGTTTAACTTGGCCCATAACGTTCTGCCACCTTTGAACTTGGGCAGTTGGCAGTTGTACGCATGAGGAGTTCTCTGCCAGTTCAGATCTCTCTAGTTCACATTCCTGTGTTGCTTTTGTCATGTGAGGGTGGCAAGAAAGCTTCAATTAAAAAAAAATGTAAAAGGAAAAAAGTTAAAAAGAAAAATTAAGAAGTTAACTGGTGTGGAGAGGCTGCAAAAGCGGTCATCTTACTTTTCCTGTGAAACTGAAGAATCAGTAACTCTGGCAAGAGAGGAACATTGCTTCTTCCAAAGGTATTGGGAAGGCCTGGCTGAGCAATGGTACTAATTTTAGAGATGTGTTTGAAGTAACAAAAAACAAAACAACAACAAAACTGAAATGTGATGTGAGATCATAAATGTATTGTTCACATTAGCTTTAGAGTCTTCTCTCATAATATACTTTTGTGAGACTGCTTTTCTCATCTGGATAAAGCAAATAGGTTTACCTAATGGACTTTCTGCAAAAGTTTATCAAACAGCTTTGCTTTCTTACTTGCACTTCCATCTTTTTCCAGGTGATTTGAAAGGTGTTTGTTAGTGTACACTGAGTTTTTCTCAAATTCGCAGTTTGGAACACAAACTTAGTGTTTTTTGTGTGCAGAAGTATTTGTGTGTGAATTATGGATGCTACCACTGACAGCTTAAGTCATTTAAATAAACTCATGGGTTTTGTTTTAGTTTCATGTTTTGTACTGCAAGATGTTTCATTTGAAAATCATCAGAAATTGTTCTTAATAAATCAAGAAAAACCAAACTAACACTCTCAATTAGAGGACATGGTCCCCACAGCAGGTTTCTCTTTTCCAGCACAGAAGAGATAGGTAATATAAAAATTGTTTTAATTTGACTTATGAATAACTGTATAGCTATTTAATTTGTAATTGTAACTGCATGTTTAGCTAAGGCTGTAACTTCAGAAGCAGTCTTAATAATGTGCTGTATTCCCAGTTACATGGGAGGGAGAAGCACTTGATGGATTTGAGACAAAAAACTAACGTTTACATTCTAAAAGCAGTCAGATTTTTTTTGTGTGTGTTTACCAGCCTTGCATCTTTTCCAGCCTCCTTGGAGACCCTTATATTCTATGTATTCCCAATATTTTAATGAATACTAAAGAGCCTCCATAATTACTGATGTGGAGGAGATTTATTATGCTTTTAACATCATACCAGTTCTCTACCTGTTCTGTGCAACTCCAGTGAAGGTGTATATCATTATCTTTTTTTGGATGTGTTGTAGAACATGCTGGGAATGTAGGGCAGCTCTTGAGGTATCCTTTTTTTACAGGCTCGTCAGACCTGTCAGAGAAGGGAGCTTTGTTAGTCAGCTGTTATGAAATCATTCTTCAATCAAGACAGATTTAGATGATACTCAGTTTTTCATCTGTGATTAATATAGTTCAAGTTAACTAGTAATGTCTTTTTCTCACTGACCCGACTAATTTGCTCCAGAATTTACTGCCAGGAATTTGTTAGAAATTCCTCCCGCCTGCATATCTCGGGGCCCAGGCTGTATCCTTTGCAAAACTCTTCTTGGTGAAGTATATTAATTCCAGTAACTAGTCTTCCATTTTAAAATTTTATGTGAGAATCTGGACTGCTTTTTTCCTTATTCTGGAATTTAGTATGATATGTCAGCACTGATAATAAAGACACATCTGTTTGGTACTTTATGTAGTATACTGTGTTGTGTCTCTGGGATCCTCCAACAACATGTAAAATCAACCACATCACATAAATACTTTGCTGATCCTTACTACATCTTTTTGCTTTCCATTAGGTTGGCACCATATCGAGGATGGTTCCCTGTTATCTCCAGCCTTTGCTGCTCCAATTTTGTTTATTTTTATACATTTAATAGTCTTAAAGCCCTCTGGGTCAAAGGTCAGCATTCAACCACTGGAAAAGACTTGGTTCTTGGGGTTGTTGCAGGTAATAATTAAAAATTTCCATTTTGTCAAGAATGTATTTTTTGGTATATTCTGTCTAATGTTTTTCTTTATGAAATAGTCTTCTGGAGGTCACACTGAGTGCTCAGACCTCCCACTGTATGTAGACTTGCTTCTTTCTGATTGCTCCTTTATGTCCTTCCCACCTTGTAAGAAGATGCATAAACTGTTCCTGTTGTGAATTCTGGCACAAAGCACAATGCTGTTGTGGTCTGGTGTAGGATTTGTGTCTGGTGTGGTGTTTGCCACGTGTTTAAGCATCATCACTTAGATGTTGAAGATAAGTGGCAGAGAGAGGTAATAGTTGCTTTTTTTTTATTTAGAGAAAAAGATATGCAATTCTGAAGTATTTTCAGTTAGGTAAGGAATTTTATTGTAAGCATTTGGGTGTCAGTTTTCAGACTTGTTTTTGGGTTGTCACCTAAAGTGACAGGAAGTCCCTAGATACGTGCAGGTCCAGTGGGACCATATGTTCTTTTTTCATTCCATTCTCCTGTGTGGATGGTACAGTGGCTTCTTTGAAGGGATGATAACATCAATGACTTTCCTAGCAAATCCAGTGTGAAAAATTACCGCTGTGTGCCTGTGTTTGCTGGTAATATTCTTCAGGAACAATTGCTCATGCGACCACACAGAAACAAGCTGATTTAAAAAAAAACCAAACCTGCAAAAAACATCTTGGGTTTTTGATTTGGGCTTTTTGGTTTTTTTTTTTTTTTGCTTCTTTTGAGAGCTGACTAGTCCTTATGAAGGATACAGAAGTAGTCTTACGTTTATATTTCACTTTTTTGAACTCTCTTAAAGGAAAAGAAAAAGAACAAATAGGCACAATTTAGGTATTACATTTTTTCAGATTTACTGTTCTTGATAGAGATGTAGTGTGTCCATCTCAATACAATGGAATAATTCAGTCTTTCACTCAGATTCCTACCAAAGCAACCAGTGTAGAAGTAATTGCTAATTTCTGAGATACAGAAATATTAATAAGAAAGATGAGAAGCTTGTTTTTTCATAGTTACTTCAAAGTGACTGACTGTACCAGTTGACTGCAAAAGTAACGTCACTTAATCCTCCTCCCTGTGAGTTTAGATCTGTATTTTGCAATGCATCTTTGTTGCAGCCATATGTGTGCTTGTATCTTTGTCTTCCCCCATCCTAATTTCTCTTACTCAACTTCCAAGGTTTACCACTGGGGTGTTTGTGTGCAATCTCTTGCCACTTCTAAGTCTTATTTGCAGAATCCTGTGTATTCCACCTTAAGTGTACTTGGTGAGTTTAGAAGCTAGACTCATTCTTTTGTCAGTGTTTGATCTGTTTTTATTTCTCTTTATAAAAGAGAGGTATCTAACCTTGATGCTCAGCATTTCTTTCTGAAAGTAGGCAGGCAGCAAGCCATCATGGAGTGAAGTGGGACATGAAAGAGCAGAGTATCTTGTGCTCCAGTGTAGTGTAGGATGCAGCAAAGTAACAAGTTCACTTAAGATTCCATCAATATGTTGATATTTGTTGTGTTTTGTTGTTTGGGGCAGGTTTCTTTAAATTTTATTATTTGTTTCAGTTTTTAGTTTTGGGGAGGAGTAGCAGAAATATCTTCCTCCTGCTGACAACTAATTCATGATGGGACTGTGGGGGGATACCTAAAGTAGCTCATTAAAATTGTCATTTAATTTTCCTATATGCTGTGTTAATTTTTTTCCTTCTTCCTTCCAGAAATTTCAGTAGCATGTGAATTGGGGGAAAAAGGGGAAGAAAATTTTGAAGTTTTATATCTTCTGGTTCTTGCTGATTTTTCTTTGTGCTGTGTTTTGCATTAGGTGTAGTGAATGTACTGTTGACCACTCCTCTTTGGGTAGTGAACACACGTCTGAAGCTGCAGGGAGCAAAATTCAGAAATGAAGACATTGTACCAACCAATTATAGAGGCATAATAGGTAAGCACCTGTTGCTATCTTCAACCAGAGAAAAGTTCATTAAATGAAATATATCAAGGACTTTGAAGCCTTTTGTTCATCTACCTGATTTCACTCTGCAAAATCTGTGCTTCCGTCACTTTGCAGTCATTGAGTTTTACAGGAAACAGGACTTTGCTATTTCTGAGGGTAATTAAGAGTTTGCAGTATGCACCCCTGTGACTAAAATGCCTTTTGCAAAGGCAGGTATGTTATCATCCAGGTACTGGAGCAGTAGTGAGCCTAGTGAGGTGGTAGATGGGAATCTGAGTTTGGGCAGACAGTCTGCAAATTAAACTTCACTCATGTTAATCTCTTAATCATCCACATGTTCAGGCTGCCTTCCTTTTAAAACCAACCAACCAAATAAATATTGTTGTAATTTTGAAGAAGGCTTAGAAGACCTTAATGTTGATGCCATGCTTGTACTAAAAGGAGCAGGATGTCTCTGCAGATGATAAGCTTTGTTTATGTTGGTGGTGATGTGAGCAAGAACCTCCTTTGTCAATACCTTTCTGTTAACTTCCAGATTAAAATGGAAGATAAAAATAGTTGCATAAAAGTCTGCAGTGAATTTTTATACACTTCGAGTATTAGGCTTTAAGTATAACTCGTCTTACCTTTTATGGTAAGCGTTTTGTACTCAAAATTTTAATGTTTTTTCCCCCCCACCTTTTGTCTCAGATGCCTTCCATCAGATAATACGAGATGAAGGAGTCTTAGCTTTGTGGAATGGTACTTTCCCCTCCTTGCTTCTGGTCTTCAATCCTGCCATACAGTTCATGTTCTATGAAGGCTTTAAACGAAAGCTTTTGAAAAAGCAGCTGCAAGTGAGTATGTTTTGAGGCCAGACGATGATCATGCTGTGTTATAAGACCATTTCTTTGATATGCACCGCTGGAACAAGTTCAGAAATGCAGGTTTGGTATTTGTTCTTATATTTTGGAGGGATTTTTTGAGTTAGTGTATCTAAAAAGGATCTGGCATCATGAAATGAGATGTCAGTCATGTCCCTAGGAAAGATGTTCCTGTGATGAATTTGTCTACCTGTAGAAATAAAACTGCACCTCCTGTCCACATATGTTTACATTGGTTCACAAGTCTTGATTTAAATTAGAGATTTCAATTCTAATATATCTTTTATAAGTGTTTACGTACAGACTGTTTCAAAGTCTGCTTTTAACCCTTTTTCCAGTAAGTCAAATATATTAAGCCTTCAAAGTATCACAGATTTTTTTCTGGGCCCTGTCATTTTAATAACATTTTTTTCTTGAAGCCCTCAATTTTTCAGTGTAGTTTTCCAAGGATGGACACTAGAATTGAACCATATTGCAACCATACCTTCTTGATTCTCTAAAATAGAGGCATAATCACTTTTCTGTCTCTGGTTTATAGTCCCCTTCTGTTTCCTTACTCTGTTGTTTCTCACTATATCAGATGTAGAATCTCAGCTGAAGTCATGTTCTTTTTAAGTTCTGGCAAACCGAAAAGCGTTTGCGTTACATTTTCAGATAATGTCAGAATGTATGTTTAATCTATGGCTCTTTGTTGTTAATTTATGATTTTAGGATGCATTTGTCTGATTTAAAATGTTAGGTCATATCAGTACGTTACAAAGCCATCTCGTTTTTCCTCAAGGAAAAGGAGATTATTTTTACACGAGATTTTGTATCATCAATGAGGCTTCAGATTTTTGCTGTCTTTAGTTAGTACTGCAGCTCTAGCACTCCGTTTGTACCTGATGGATCTACCCAGTTACATTATGGATGGTACATTTTTTGTGATGAGCTGAGCTTCCCTCTGCCTTGCTTTGCCTCTTGGCTAATGACATCTTTATTTATATACTTATTTATTGTGTTTCTTTTACATTACTTAGTTCCACCTTAAATTAGGGCATTTCTTTATCCATGATCAGTGGAGAGGGAAAATACATTTTTTTTTAACTTGCAATGGTAATTTTTATTTTGGACAATATTTTTCTTCCTGCTTGGTCTTTTCCTGAGTGTCTTAAATATATCAAATTGATCCTTTTAAGATGTGCATGTGTAAGCATATTTGCGATTGCAATCAATATATTTTGGAAATTTTAAGCACATTTTGATATAGGCATCTACTTATTTTCCTTGATTAATTCACACTGTTAGATTGAGATGCACTGTGTAATCAGTATAGGTTATAACAAAATATTTGGTGCGTTCTGGAACAGCATGGGCTTTGGCAGTGAGGATGGGCTTCCAGCAGGTGTTCTTAACTAATAGGGGGTGATATTTTCAGTCTATGTCATCAAGGCAACTGAAATTCTGCCCGAGAGCATAGTGATTATGCCTCGGGCTTACAGGGTGATGTTCAAGGAGTCTTTCACTGTCACCTTTTCACAAGCACCATGTGACTTGTTAGTTTTAGTTGCAAAACCTGAAATGCTTATTGATTGATGGTATGTTTACATGATGCTTCCTTATCTTTTGTCTACTCTTGGTGATTTAAATTGGTCTAGTTGTATGGCCTTGTATCAACTGTGTTTTAGTAACCTAGTTATAGTGAGAAATGCAGAAGTAACAAAATAAACTCGAGTTGTGGGAAAGTAAGTTGGTTGAACTGTAACTAGCTCTTTAAATTGAGAAGATACAGAGACTTCCTGAAATCTTTGTGCCAAAGATCCTTAGATAATCTGGTAGCGGGTACCACTTCAGAATCCTCAAACATATATGGGTAACTGGCTGTTTTGGTACAATCTGGAAGTAAATATGGTTTTTATCTATTGAACAGCTCACATCTTTGGATGCTTTTGTCATTGGTGCAATAGCCAAAGCAGTTGCCACGACTCTCACTTATCCTCTGCAGACAGTACAGTCAATTCTGAGGGTAAGTAATTAATAATTTCCTTTCAGAGTAACTCTGCCTCTGACTTGTTCTGTATCATGCAAGCCTTATTCATTGTTCATTGAATTAATGGACCCATCATTTTGGGAGGTGTTTTTGCACGGTGCAGGCGTGACCGTATCAGTATCCAGAATGTGATTCATCAGGGGAAGCTGAGCTCCCTCATAAACTATTTGCCTGGCTGTGTAGGCTAATTGTAGTGGTAATGGTAACACTTGCACTTACTCATACTTTCAGTTCGTATCTATGCTGGATAATGCTGCTGCTTTCAGGATGTTCCAGTATTGTTGAAATATTGATACAAGACAAAACTTACTGGGGGGGAGGAAGGAGGAGACCTGGCCATGCATAAGCATATTGTACTTTTAATTTCTGTGCTTTTAAATCTGTTTTTATAACAGTTAAATATTAATAAACATTTCCACGTGAAATATGATGCAATTTTCCTAAGGAGAAGCCTTAACTTGAATGTATGGTAAAGCCATTATGTTCTAAAAGTTGTATAAACTTTGAGAATTAGTTGAATTATTGAAAATTATCCTTCCATGCTAAGGGTATCACTTTTCAGACTTTTCTAATATGGGAATTTTCTTGTTAATTGTACATCTGGAAGAAGTAATTTTCAAGCAATTTTTTAATTATTTGAGTTATTCTTCTCTCTAGTTAGAGTGGAATAAATGTATTTTGATTTTTCATAGCCTATAAAAAGATACTTTGGATGCTATATTTCAAAGCAACAGAACTTGAATATGTTTACTGTGTAATTTTGTCAGTAGCCATCTTTCCTGAAATTTTCATAATTTTTGATCAGCTGAGCTAGTGCTTTCATTCAGCGTCTTATACTGTTTTACGGCCTTCTCAGGAGCTAAACTAATAACACAGCTTCTGTTATTGGAGTGACAGACACAGAAAAATATTTAAGCTCTGTTTGGATAAGGTGCAACATCAGTCTGTTTTTAATTTGTGATGTGTTTTCTGCTGGTGGGAAGGAGAACTGAAAGGAAAGTTGGAGTGCTCTGTTTTAGCCTGAGCATTGCACAGCAGTGCAGGTTTCATGGAGCTACATCCCTATAAGAGCTTCAGCCCTTGTTCCTTTCCATGGCTGCTGTAGAAGTGGCTACAGTCTTGTGGCTTCATGTTTCATTTGTCTCCTTTTAACTTTTTGAATAAAATTCTTCTGTCTCATGCTGACAATGTCATTCTTTAAAAAAGAATGACAGCTCTGGTAAGTTGTGCTGCCAGCTTGGTGTACTGCCCAGCTGCAGCTTCCTGCTCACCTCAGCTGCAGTGAGCCCGTTCACTGCTGGGTTCCCGAGCAGTGATGAGCTGCCTTTCTGCGGGAGCACAGCTCACCATCGGGGTCCTGGTGGGAGGGGGGATTTTTCTCACAGTGGCCCACTGTGAAATGAAGTGGCCTGTATGATATTTCTCCATACAGGGCTGTCCTCTTCCTGTGATGGTGAGGAACACAAGCACTCTGTCTCTAGTTCTGCAGTCACTAGGCGTCACTTCGGTCCCTTTGCTCTGTGAAAGAATAGCCAGGAGCCCTGAACATGTCTGCTGAGAACAGCAGAAATATCCATCTGTTGTACCTGTGCTGTCCAGTTCAGACTTGCTCTGCTTCATGATGCGTTTTCTAATCTAAAGTTAGCATTGTTCTATTTAAAGTTTTTGATATAAGTGATGCTAAAGAAAAAGGCTATGAATAAAGATTTAGTATTTTCAGAAATAGCGTTCTGCATGAAGTATGCTTTATATGGTTGTAGGGAGTTTTTTGAAACAATTTTATCAGATTTGCACATGAGCTAATACAAGCTGAATGTAATTCATATAAACTTACAAATCATAACTAAGTTCTGTCATCGAAGTAGATGACTTTCTCTTTTTTCTCTTTAGCCTTTAACCTTTAGAAACCTACTTTTGTTTGAAAGTTATTAGGGTTCTTTATAATGAAGGTTCTGCACCTTTGCTTTCAACTCTTTGGAATAGCACTCGTCTTGATAAAATGAACATGAACAGTTATCCTGTGTAATTGACAGTAGTACCAGCTTCCAGCCTTGCTATTTGGTATGTCTATCTCCTTTTCAGGATGACACTTGACATACATGACACTGGTTTTACTCATTATGCAGTGAAACTATTCTTTAGCCTATGTGTCAGTAAAGCTCAGATAAATTAAAATTGCCTCTGAAGATACAGCAACACTTAATGTCCTTAGTGATCCTGGCTGAAGAAATTCTCTTTAAAGTCTCTTTTCTCTGTACTAGAGAATGCTAGTCCCTTTGGGAAATCTTCTGAACTGTTAACATCCTAGTGAGAAATTAATGTGTTTTTTTTTCCTCTCTTGATGAATCTTTGTTTGCAGTACAAAAATTGTCCAGTGGTGGAGAAAAGAGGAGAACGAAGCACCTAATCCTGGTGTAGTTTGGAAGCCTATGAGTAATCGGGACAGTGACTGACACTGTAACTTGGAATGTAGTTAGCAGTTTTTTGGGGGTGTATCTGAGTCTTTGACAGTAATTCTTAACATTGATTAATCAATATCAAATGAGTTAGTTGCTAGTGAGAAGATTGTGGATTTTGAGCACATATTTTTCCTAATAAAGGGTTCCACTAGCATTCTCTTGTTGCTGTTTCCATCTGAGTTGTTAAGACACACAGTATCATCCTGGCATTTTCTTAAAATTTCTGAACTGCCTAAATCAGCTTGCATACTTTACCTACTGTCAATGGAATTTCTTATATCTAAGATGCAGCAGTTGTTTCAGCAAGTTCTGGGAAGAATTCATCCACTCACAGTTGCTCAAGTTCACCTTTCTTAGCACAGAGGCTTTATACAGGCTTCAAAATCTCTTAGGCTCTGCTGTTATAAATACAAGAGTGCCACTCTTGTATATTAATAATTCATAGTTACAGCTTGCTGACAGTACTATCAACCTGGATCAGATAAGAGTATCAATGAACACTAGAAAAGAAGTTGCTGAAATTGCGAGTTTAACTCTGAGACGCAGAACTACAACAGCAGCTATTGTGCGTGCTGAAAACCAGTTTGGGGATAGGCAAGTGCAGTGAGTAAAAAAGAAATATTATTTAGGCCAGGTAGGTGGATCAAACAATTTTGGACTCTTCCACAGGAGTTCACACATAAGTGCTTTGCTTCAAGACCATTGCTGGGCAGATAAGTTTTGTGTTCAGCTGTGCAGTCTCAGCGTAGTAGTGGTTTGCAGATGTGTGAGTGTTTGAACCTTTGTCAAGTGAAAGCTGAGCAAGCCAGAAAGAACTTGCTTTGAATGTCATATTACTACTAAGACTCTGCAAATTATGCTTTTGAAATCTTGAAAACTCTTTCTTCCACAGCAACCAAAAGAGAGGAAATATGGCCATGTGTAACACTTTGTTAGAATCCATCTTAAAACCCAAACAAATTATTGTAGCCTATAGAGTTTCAATGCTTGCTTTGTGAGCTGTGGCCTCAATTCCCTGCTGATGGCCATATAACATGGAAAATGTTTAAGGGGGTTTAAGATAGGCTCTCCAGATATCATGTATGTGTGGCATTCTCTGCCAGGCACTGTGGGGAAATAGTACAAGAAAATGCTCTTCATTTTTTTCAGTTTGGACGCCACAGGTTGAACCCAGAGAACCGAACACTGGGCAGTCTTAGAAATGTTCTTTACCTTCTTCAACAGAGAGTGAGGTGAGCTTTCTCATTTTTTTTTTCCTACCATAGAAGACATAGAAGACTTGAGCATTACTAATACAGTGAAAATGTTGCTGGATTTTGCCTCCCTTAAACTTGCCATTTCAGTCAACCTGGTTTTTGTAATATATTGCAGAATAAGTCCACAAACCCAAATTCTCCAAATTTGTAAGTAATTTGTAAGTAAGTGGCATCAAGGATACATATGGATACCAATTCATTCCACCTCTCATCTTGAAAAGCAGGTTTCTTGCACAAAAGACCTTAAGTTTCTGCAGAATTTTCTCTTTAAAATATTATTAAAGGTAGCTGGCACTGGAGATCAAGAATGGGTTTAAGATTCCTAGAGGTGTCTTTAACTTGTGATATTAATTCTTTGCTGTAGTGTACTGATTTACTTATAGAAAGCTGTTCACACTTGTTTTCTTGTTTGTTTTTTTTCTCCTCCTTAGGCGTTTTGGATTAGTGGGACTCTACAAAGGCCTTGAAGCAAAGCTCCTGCAGACAGTCCTTACTGCTGCTCTTATGTTTCTGGTATATGAGAAACTGACTGCCGCAACCTTCACGGTCATGGGATTAAAGCACTCACGCAAGCATTGATAAAGGAGCCTATGCCAAAGATTATGGGGTCTAGAAAACACATTCCGTTTCTGAGACCAGGCTGGGTAACAAAGGGTCCTCACTTCCTCTACTTCTTTTTTTAGCCACCTCTGTCTCCAGTATTTGGAGAAATCTGGAATATGCTCTATAGGACCTGTTGCCACAAATTCAGGGATAGCCCATTCCCTATTGTTCTGTGGACTCACTGCTTTAAGAAACAAACCAGAGACCTTATTTAAGCATTTGACATGAAATATTAACTATTATATGATTACATTCTTGGCAAGAATTACTCTCTCTCACTATGCTTTCTTGTTTTCCCTCAAATCGT
Source organism: Myiotriccus ornatus (assembly GCA_036023395.1). NCBI lineage: Eukaryota > Metazoa > Chordata > Aves > Passeriformes > Tyrannidae > Myiotriccus > Myiotriccus ornatus. The sequence continues at coordinate 49,707,430 of JAYRBT010000042.1, forward strand.
CCTTTATTATTCTTGTATCTTTACCTTCTGTCAGCAGCTGGTGGGGCTGGTTTTGTTTCATCTTCCTTGGGTGACTCAGACACGCCGCCCAAAAAATTGTGTTATTTTCCTTGACCTGTGTTTATGTCACTTCATATTTGGTTCATTAAAATAATTCATAACGAGTAACATTTTTGGCATAGTTTTCTTTTACCTTCAAGTATGGTTGTGGCATTGTTTTGCCCTGAGTACCTGGTGGTGAGGTCTCTGAACTGCTAGAATGTGTGTTACAAGCAAGTGGGCATTCTGTCTTCTTGAATCCACTTATTTTGAATCTTGAAAATTTTGAATGCAGATACTGGCTACACAGAAGGAACACAACCTCTTTGCTTCTTCAAGCTGCCTCAAGAACACGGACTTGCTACGCAGAAATACATGAAGTTTTGTAACCCTGTTCCTTGTGAGAATATGTGAATTCACATGTTCTCATGCAGACAGGGGGCACTGCCCTATGCTTCAGAACTGCTATGCCATCTCAAAAATGTGCTTTAATTATTTTTCCCAGACCATAAAGCATTAAGGTCATAACTGTTGTCCCAGTTAATGTATATGTGTATGTTCTTTTTGCATAGTTTTGGTCAGTAGTCCTTGCCCATAAAATCCACATTAAATCCTGCTGTGTCCATTGTTAAATTTGCAGTAGGATTGTTCTGAAGAACAGTTTTCTATTTGAAGTATATGGCAGTTTAGCACTAAGAACGTATGGGAAAAGACAAAAGCTGCAAGAAATACATTACTGAATTGGAAAATGGCACCTTTTTTTGAGTCTTAATTTTAAGTATGAAATTGGAAAGCAATTCTGCAGATGTTGTCTTTTGAAGAAGAATAAAGGCCAATTGCTTCTTTCAAGAATATTCAGAGTATCTGTACAAGAAAAATCCAGTTCAACACTGGATGATTTTGAGTCCAGGTAGGATTTACATATGACAAGTGAGAATGAAAAAGTGCAATGAGGTATAATTATACTTTTGTTAAAGGATGAAACCTAAGGAAAGACTGGAGACCTTACCCCTGGAAAAGAATGAATCACAATTCTGAAACTTTCTGTGAAAATACTCTGACTGAAACAAGGTGCCCTGTGGAAAGGTAGTCTGCTGTCTTTTGGTGTTTTTTAGTAAGAAATTTGGAATTGGTTGTATGGCTCTTGAAAAGCTACCTCACTTCAAAAGTCCTGGTGTCAGAATCATTGTGGAGTAACACAGTGGTTCTCATGCCACTCTGGCTGAAGTCTGTGTGGCTTCTGGGAGCTGTAGTTCAGCAGCTCAGGTTTCTGCCTTCTGTGGCACGAAGGAGCAATTCCTGCAGAAATATTTTTTGGTTGCTATACCTGTAAGAATAAAGTAAATACTTGCTAGCGTTTACTAGCCAAAAAATACTTGTTTGCCTGCCAGTGTGGATTCAAAGGGATAAAGAAGTATCTAATTTTTGCAAAATAGCTGAATACAGAAGCCCCATGTAGTAGAGGAGTGCTGGCCTTGACTGTGTCTGCGTTACCATCAAGTCTGGAAAGAAACAGACATTTTGCGCTTAACTCTCTACTTGGCTCTGCTGACCAATTATAATGAAACAGTTTCGTAAAGGAATGAAAGCAAAAGCTACTGAAGCCGAGAGCACCACTGGTCTCCTTTTAGTGGTAGACCTGTGGCATTTGAAACTTTTTTTGCTTCTCCATTCTCCAGTACTGATTTAGGTATTAGTCTGAAATAACTGAGAGACTACTTAACCTTGTGTGACTGAGCCAAACTACGGATGGTTGAGGAATTGTTCAGCCATTCGTTCAGTCAGCAGGCAAATGTTCATGTTACAGCTGGTACTCCTGCCTTAGTTTTCTCAGGCATAGTTTGAACAGATGATGGCATTTCTGTTAGAATGCCTAAAATTATTTCTGGCTTCGGAGGTGTAGGTGAGTATCTTTGAGATTAAAAAAGCATAATTTATCAAAGCGAACTGTGAAAGACTATTTCTGATCTTTGTACTGAAGGTGTAAGTTACCCTTGGTAGATAAATACTGTCCAGAAATAAAACTGAAATACAATCATTTTACTCTATGTTAAAATATATTTATGTAAACTGTTATTTGCTGATGTCCCCCCTCACAAGCAAACATATAACTTTGGGGAGTAAAGACATGATTCAGTTAATCTGGCTCTGTGTAGTTTGGTCACTTCACTGGAAAAAAATAGTTGTAGGAGAACTAATGACAGAGTTCCATGTCAAGCATCACAAAACATACAAGTGTTCTTTTGGACAAAAATGACTCCTAACAGACACAGTTGTGGCAGTTGAAGCTGGAAATAGGCATGGAGACAGAGTATGAGGTGGTGTGGCAGCAGCACAAGTACCTGCAGTGACAGCCTCAGTTGCCAGTGCACTGTACTTCTGCTGTGCAGTCAGTATGTAACTGTGTGCTCATTCAAAAAATGGTGTCAATTCACTTCTAGAGAACCTAACGAAAAATATTTTCGTCCTCAGGTGAAAAACAGACCTTCTCCCTAATTTTTTTAATACTATTTTTGACGGAAGAGAGAAAGGGAAGATGATTATAAAGGACAGCAGCAGAGAGGATCGTCCGTCTTAGCCAAGTTTCGTCATGGATAATTCTGTCCTTGGCTCAATTTAGGAGATTTAAATTTAATCCTATGCTGTTCTTTCTCTTCCCCACCCCACACTTAGACTGAAGGTAGGAAATTCCTGTGGCACCTTAGAGATTTCAAAGCAAGAGGCTTCTCAGCTATCTGTAATGTTTGGAATGAATTCTGCTCCTATTTGCATTCCAAACCATGTTTCTCATGATTATAGATGGTTTGCCTCTATAGTAGGACAGCATTTAACACATTTTAACTCATTTACTAAAGTTATTTGTGGATATATATCATATCATATAACAGAAATGTTATTCACTAAATCTCAGTTAAGAGGATGCAGCTGATAGAATATATTCTTTTTGTCTTATGTAATGTTGTTGAATTGCTGAGGGCTGCTAAATAACAGTATCTGCTGCCAGAGCTGGCTGTACTTTGCTAGAAGCGTCTCCCCATCAAACGATTTTCCTCTTCTGGCTGCACTGGAGAATGTTATTAAAACCTGAAAGCTGGTGCATACCCTATGTGGGAGGAAGACCAAGATTTACCTCCGGTCTGTCTGAAAGGAATAGAGTGTGCTGCACTGTAAAGCTTCTTGTCCAGATTAATCCTTTCATTACGTGTCTTACTGCTCATCTGCTGAGGAAGGAAGAGGGGAGTACTGACCCTGGGCCTCACTGGACTTTTGTAGTAAAGGCAGGTAAACACACTCCATTCAGAGGAAAAAACAGATGAGCTTTCAAGATTGGGATATTCCTGCACAGTGGTCTGTTGAAAAAGGTGTTCATTGCCATCAATGGAATTATTTTTCCACCACATGTCAAAAACATTTCTCAACTGATGAGCATGTTGCAGGAGTGCAGGGCCATGGGAGAGAGGGAGCTGTTTGGGAGGCCTGCAGTGCTTCAGGGCTTATGCCCATTGTTGGGTTTTTTTTTTTTTTTTCTTTTTAATCAGTATGACTTTGAAAGCAAAGAGTTAGATGAGGAAGGTGGATATCTAAACCAGGTGTTTTTATATAACTGTTTAATCACCTAATCTATATGGCTGAATTCTGTGCCTGAAAGGCTGCTTCATGGGCATTATAGAACTCTCTCTGCCTCTTGCAGTTGCCATCTCTCGCAACAGAAACAGAGGGGTGTTAGGGCACAGATGGTGTTTGTGGGCTGCAGAGTCCTCTTCAAAGCAAGTTTTCATGGTATGGAGAGGGGCCAGGTCCATGTCTTGCACAAATAAAGCTGTGCATGACCATGTGGTCTGTATGGGGCTGTTGATGCTGACCCAGTGTAAAACTAGTGTGAGACATCATATATAATAAAATTTCTATAATATTTATAGCTTACAGGTTTTGATAGCACTAAACAAAATAGGGTAATTTTAGAATTAATGATCAACAGCAGAAGAGCTCATTTTGAACTGGCACTACACCATGCAGTAAACTGCCTTCTATAGAATTATTTTAACTTCTGTATTCTTCCTTTGGTTTGTGCTTGAAAGAAATCGACTCCGGAACTTTCTGGAAAATAATAACTAAAACGAGATCTATCCACCTCTCTATTTGGCAGACAACATTTTTCTCTGCTGTTCGTGGCAATGTAGTGAATCTGCCAAAGCAGTCTGGAGGACGGCACAGTCTTCAAGGTAAGGGGCAGAAGCTTGGAAAGAGATGGATTTATTTCCCTCTGCAGTTGGGGAGGTGCCAGTGCAGTTACTGCAGCTGGAGCAGAGGGAACAGCAGCAATTTGGTGGTGGTCTGGATCAGAAAGCCCAGCAAGACAAGAATCTGCCCCCATGTCTTGCAGCAGTGGAGACGTACAAGTGATAACAAGGCCAAAATCTATCTGGGAGAGGTTCCCAGACATCCATCTCCAGCACATTAAGAGATCCTGACATAGCACTTGCACGGTGGGGCCTGACTCACGGGGGTGCTATCGCAGCACTAATGAGCTACACGGATCACATCATCCCCTCAGCTGTACCAGCCCTGAGAGTCTTTGTTTTTACAACCCCTGACTGAAAAATTGGATGCATATTCTTTTGGAGCTGTAATGGTCTGGGTAGGGTTTTTTTTCTTGCTGAATACCCCATTACTCAGCACTTTTAATTTGCTGTGATCATTGTAAGAGAGTTGGAAAGGACTTAAATAATAATAATAATGGCCAGTCTTCGCGAACGAAGAACCGGGGAAGGTCTTTACACCTTCCAGCCTGCGCATTGG
>JAYRBT010000042.1:49712368-49738996 GCA_036023395.1 Myiotriccus ornatus
TACAGGGCTAACGAGCTCCATCTGCCCGGGGAGTGGCCCTGACCAGGAATCGAACCCGGGCCTCGGCGGTGACAGCGAAAGGACTTAAAAAGCACACGGTTATTGATCACACTGGGAGCAGCACCTCAGAGAAGCAGATTTTAACCACAGGGAAATCCTCTTCACAGAATTGTATTTGTAGCTTTATCTCTAATGCCAAACACCAGACTGATGTACATGTGCTGGGCACAGGGGATAGCTACGCAGAAGGAGCCTGGGATCAAACACCACCAGCCTCGGTGCAGTGGCATCAGCCCCAGTTTATCCATAGGAAAACACATTTTTCTGACTTCAGCCAGTGCTCAGCTCACACTGGGAGAATTGCGATTGTTAGTGCTTGTTACCCAGCTGTCGTCACAGTGCACGTTGGTCTTATTCTTAGTAACAGCTAATCTCTTCTGTACGCTTACATCCAGATATGGAGCATGAGGTTGGGGGTTTTTTCCCAATAGGATTTATTTGGAATTAGAGACAAATGCCAACCAGGCTTTGGCAGGCTTCACTGTGGCTTCCTTACTGAAAATTGTCACTTTATAATTCTTGGCCTGGCTTTTCTGATCTTCATCTGTGGAGGACAGATTTCAGCATGTCTGAGTGGATTAAAAACATGATAGGACCTCCCTTTAAATGTTCAGTTAGCTGAGTGATGGTACATGAAGGCCCAGAGCTGCTGTTTTGAACAAAAAAAACTCCTTTGTCTTGTTGTTTTTGGGAAGTCCACTGTTCTTTTAATGTCCTTGAGGAGCTGTGGTGACTTGCTGATGTGAAGGTTTTATGAAGCGCTGTCTTTCATGAATGCTGATGTGAGAAAACTAATTTGATGGATTTTCCTCATAATCTTTCCTCGTGCACGTGTCCACACAGTCCCAAGCCTCGGAACCACCCTTTGCATACAAAACAAATGGCTTCATTTCTTTTGAATTGTTTCTCCTAGGCTTGCCTTGTGGCCGTGAATCAAGAATACTTTGGCACCACAGTTTTCTAGTTTTGAGATTCCCAGGATTACAGCAGGAAACATGTGAGGGTTTTGTATTTTTTTCACGTGACAGCCTTTTCTCATACTCTTTCTGTAATATCTTGAAAGATGTAATTTGGAGATTTCATATGATGCTTTCAAAACTCTGAGAGTATTTATCAAGAATAAAACAGAATGTTGCAGGAAAACAGAAATACTGTGTTTAGTGGATATATTTCATGTTTAGAGGATAAAGTGAGGAAAATTTCTCTTTTTCTCATAAGCAGGGAAGAAGACAAAGAAATGGAGAAAGAATTAATAAGAATTATTTCCTCATTACTTTTCTCTGGAGCAGATAAATGTAAGTTTTATCTAAAGCTGAAGGAGAAACATTCATGGAAACCTTTTTGTAATGGAGTGGCATATTGACCTTACCTTTGAGAAAGTGTATTTTGTTTGACTAACCTTTTAGAAATGAAAACAGACTCTGGATGCCTTGTAACTCCTGTCTGCCAGATGTTAACTGCTCCTGTAGTGTGCCACAAGCTTTCATATTATTGCAAACTATAAACATACACATATTCATATACCTAAAAACTATATTAATTTGTGAAACTCGGCTTGCTTAAGCTCAGCAACTTGATCTCACACCCTTTCTCCTTTAGGAGTCTCTTTTATTCCCTCTGAGTTAGAAGGGGCTCAATTCAGGGAGCCAGAGGGCAGTGCCGGTCTTATTTGTATTTTGGGAGTATTCTTTTCTCGTTGGAGTTTGGTGTGTGTCCAGCAGAGGAAGGAGGCCAGACGCCAGGAGGTGGCAGCCAAGCCCTGCTGCCCTGCCCTGCTCTCCCTCGTTTCCAACAACCCAAGCAGAGGGACTTTTCCGTGAGCCAAATCAAATTACAGTCTGAAGATTTGAAACTTAGCCTGGAAAGAGGGCACACCAGAAGGTGGAAATGAGGATAGGGCTGGTGCTATTCTGCATAGAGAGGCTGCATCCCCTTGCTGGGTGGGGGGGTGCTTGCCTTTGGACTGTGCTGTGCATCCAGCACTGCTTGTACACATTGGTGGGGTTATTTTTTTTCCTTGATGTCATTTTATCATTGTGGTGAATTAAAACCCGAGGTGAACCTCAGGCCTTCGTTTTAATACAGGCAAAATTTTTGTTTGTTGGCATGTCATAATGTCAGTGAATTGAATGTGCTGCTTATTGCCTTGAATGCTGCTGGGGGAAAAAAATTAACTAGTTGGGAAAATACATGTTGAATCAAGTGAGGGACAGTTTGGTGGGAAGAAAAAGAAGTAGTCAAGTGGTATGTTTCAGTGCAAAACATTTCAGAGGGGAGAGTGGAAACCATGAAGTTACATGGAATGGAAAAATTAAGTTGCAAGAAGGAAGAATTTGTTATGTGATTGTGGCAAAAGGTTCTCTGAATTCAGGCCACCCCAGGGATATGGTAGGATGATATTTTCACATTGCTGCCACCAACACAAAACCTGCCGGTGTCTTGTTTATTTCACAGATTTGACATGATTTTGTGAGGCAGAGTAAATTACTTGGGCTGGCAAAAGTAGATATTGTTGCTGTGTGCTTGTTTGCATTTTGGACAGTTTTCTTACTAGTACTTGGCTTAAAGATATCACCAAATAATTTCATGGTGCAGCCACTGCCTGTGATTTCAATCTCTGGTTTGTGCAGTTGAGTCCCTGACAATAACCTGAGCCTTGAGCCATCCTTCCTCTGCCCAGCTAAAACTACACCATAGGTCTCATCCTGCCTAGAAATAATCTTTTTTTTTTTTTTTTTGGTGAGGAGTTTGCTTTCTAGTTGCATTAGAAAGTCAGAGGTGAATGAGAGAATGTGGCCTCATACCTGTGGAAAAACGCTTTTTCAGTTGTAAAAGCCTGTGTGGTTTGTGGTGACAAACTTCCTTCTTTTGAGGTGACAAATGAAGGCTTCAAAGCACTGAGTAAGGAAAACTGACTCTTTGCAACAAGAACTGTCCCAGGCAGCCACCTCTCCAGCTGCTTTCCAGAGGCTAGCAGAATTCAGGTTAGTTTCCACAGGGCCAGTGTTATGTACACTGGAAGAAACGGCGAGGAAAGGTCAAAAGTGACCTGTTAAATGACAGCACAATGACCTTGAACTCCTTTGTTCTGTCCTGACGGATCTTAATGCTCTGTCCTTTTCTGTTGGTGGAAAGAGGTGTGAGGTTCTGGAAGGCAAAGGGAAAAACAATGTAGCCAAGGAAGGACGTGCTCGTCAAAAGGCTCCTTGAAGCAATGCTCTACAAACATAATTAGCTTTAAAACAGCATTAATAAATCTTGACTGTCCCTTCCTAACTGCTGGAGCAGCTAATGTGATGTACGATATGGTGCCTGAGCATGAAGCTCGGCTTTACGATGCCGCACAGAAAGACACCCGACAGCCTTGGCAGGGGTTGGCAGCAGCAACGCTGCGGCAGAGCCTCCCCAGACTCTGCTCAGCCAGCTGCCCTCAGGAGCAGGGGTGACAGCTATGGCCAGAGCAAGTTCTACCTGGGGCTTCCTCCTGGTCCCTCTACTTTCCAGATATCTTTCAGACACAGGCCAGACGAATTTCTCTTTACACCTCCAAGCCCTCTTTGCTGAAGGACTCCAGAGCCCCTTGAACACTCTATAAGTAGAATTGAAGCTGTGGCCTGTGGTGTGAGGATGATGGGTCCCATCAAAAACTGGTGCCTTTGTGCAAGCTGGGCCATGTGGTGCACCAAGTGGGTGAGGCATTGTCCAAAATCCATCTGGCTCTACTGTATGATACAAAATTGAGCACAGGGCATACAGTGCAGTTCGTCCATGTGAAGAGACCATGGGTCTGTGGGCTTCTGTGGGCTCTGCAATCCTCTAGCTGTCTTAGCGCAGTTCAGATCATGTTGTAAACCTTTTCCAGGTGTCTCATGCTGAGTAGAAAAGGGAACATACACTTGATTTTACAGCAAATTGTGGTCCTTCTGTCTGTCTCATGATCTGAGGCCTTATGAAAGTAATTTCCTTGTTTAGTGCTTTGGGGTCAATACAAATGCCATGTGAATGTGACCTGTTTTTAAGCTGGAAGAGTAAGCTGGCTCAGTGCTGACATTTGGGTGATCACTGCTGACACAGCAACATCAGCTTGCAGAGATGTGGCCAAATCAAGTTCAGGGCAGGTTACGAGGCAAACAAGGTCTCTCTCTGAGAGCTTACAGAGCAGGTTTGATTTCATGACACTGTCTACGCTGCTGGTACTACTGACAATACAATTACCTTAAAGGAAGTTATATACAGGTGGGGATCAGCCTCTTTTCCTTGGTAACAAGTGACAAGACGAAAGGGCCTCAAGTTGCACCAAGACATGTTTATATTGGATTCTTCACTGAAAGGATGATCAAGCACTGGAACAGGCTTCCATGGGAAGTGGTGAAATCACTATCTCTGGAAGTGTTCAGAAACCACGTAGATATGTTACTTAGGGACACGGTTTAGTGGTGGCCTTGACAGTGCTGAGTTAATGGTTAGACTCAGTGATCTAAAAGGTTTTTCCAACCTTAATGGTTCTATGATAAGATGAAGCAGGGATTACAGCTTGGTTACACTTAAAATGCATTGCTGCAGTCTAGATGCAGCTGCAGAATGTCACCTCATCCACTGAGCACATAGTGAGAGATGTGAACCCAACACATCTCCTATTTCTTCTAAACACAGGCAGAGGTGCTTAGAAAAGCCCAGTGTTACCACGAGGAGAGGCTTTGAATAACCCAGGATGGAAGTTCAATGTCTTTCTTCTCTTGGCCACAATGCAATTTGTGCTGGGGATGTTCACTGAGACCTCTCACCTGGTGGGAGACCTTTTAGGAGATCTCCTGAACCTCAACAAGTCTGCCCAGGAATTCCCCCTCTGACTCTGCTTTGATGAGCCAGGCTGAGTTGTTTGATGCAATCAGCTGTTTCTGGACAGGAAGCTGTGCTATACCAGCACCATCACTACTGGTAATGATTTATTCTTGCCTTATCTTGCCAAGGATTCTGGTAAGAGAAGCCAAAAAGAGCAGGGACTACAAAAGTTGCCTTCATCCTGGTGTCCTACTGATTGTCCTTTGCGTGGTGCTGCATCTAATGGTGAGTTTGTATTTTCCATCTATTGTTGCAGTGATCACTACTATGGAATATAGGTTAAAAATTTAAGAAATATGAGTATGGTTTGAACTCACAATTGTTTTCAGTAGAGGAATCCTGGAAAGGCAAGTTTGGCATGCTAATCATGCAGAAGACATCAGAGGTCTTCCTGTTAGCTCTTTTACTGAGAGAATGATCTGGCAGGAATGAGAACAGTCTCTATCAAGCCATTATTTTATATTTCTGCTATCTAGTGTTGATCATTTCAAAAGATGCAAATAGAAAAGGAAGGAAGGGCCTCCTTTCCCCTTTCTACCTTCACTATACCAACTCCTTCTTGTCATGTTAATATATGGGAACCTTATGCTTTAAATACTTTCCAATGAAAAGCAGGTGTGAAGTTCCTGGTTTAGTTTTCCATGTGTCACTTTGCTAGTATTGATACTAGGTGGAAAAAGGGGAGAAAATACCCATAGTGGGAAAACAGTTTCATTCTCAGTGGCTGGAGTTATTTGTGCAAAATAAGGGCATAATTTTTCTCTCTGCTTCTCAGTCATAGCATGCAAGGTTGGGGTGAGGGGGAGTCAACTGGCTGAACTAGTTCTCCTCAGAAAAGAATTGGTAATTTTGCAGAAAATTAGTATTTTTTTCCTTTGTCCTTTCTCGTAGTAGTTGAGTGGCTCCCTGTCCTGAAGGGTGGGGAACCAGCACGTCCCCTGCCTCCTTCCACTGCTTGGAGCAGGCTTTGTCCGTAAGGTGGGCCACAGCCAGAAACATCTAAAAATTCTTATCATGGGGACAGTGGTTGGCTTCTAAAACTTCATACATGTGTCAGAAAGCAAAAGGAAAATAAATCTGTAGCTTCTTCTGTAACACACAAAAGAGCTTGGGACTCTCTGGAGTGAGAGCTAGTCTTGTGAAATTTGGGCTGTTTGGTAAAAAATACTGGATGGCTCCAATTTGTGATGCTGATTGAGAAAAGTTGTGGGATTTGGGTTGATTTTCAAAGCAAGTACCTCTTGTTCTGGTTCAGTTCTCAGGGAGGTCTCTGAGTTGAAATCAGACAGCAGCTACCCATCTTGTATTAAATAGTATATGTTGGTCACTGATACAAACCCCCCTCATATTAAACAGTGTGTATAGGTCACTGATACAAAATCCATGCTGGATTGTTTGAGTACTTTTGAAATATAAGACTACTCTTATAATTTCCCTGGCGAGTCATATACATAGAATTTCCACCTCCCTTCACAGTCTAGAACACTTCAGCAAGGCAGTGTGGGAGCTGTCACTACATCCCCATGAGCATGTCCAGACAGAGCAGTCTCCAGTGTTCCTGGCTGGGATGGGCAAGAATCCAGTGCTTCTTCATGCAAAAGTTCTTGCCCCTCATGGTGGTTTCATAATGTGCTTTCAGGGCCTCTCAGTATCCCCTTTGGTATTCCCCAATGACAAAAGAGGAAAGAAATCCTGCCAGGTTTTGCTTGCATAGGAAGGTATTCAGGAGCAGTTGATCAAAATTAATTTCCTAACTGTGTAATTGCAGGAACAGTCAAACCCACGTGTGCTGTTCATGTTAAGGCACATTATTCTTTAATTCCTGTCAGCTCTTGCAAGCAGATGTGTCCATGAGGGGCTGACAACCCCAAGGCAGGGACAGCCAGAGGGTCTCCCACTGCCTAAGGAGGGGATACATCTGCCATTTTTAGGGCCTTTCTTTTCACAGCCCATACTTTCTTTATCCGGGTGTAATTAAAAAAAAACAAACAAACAAAAAAACCCCAACAAAACCAGACCAAACAACCCCAAAATGGAAAAAAAAAAAAAACAAAAAACCACAAAAAAAACCCACAAAAAATCAAAAACCACAACAACAAAACCCCCAAAAAACCAAACCCAAATCTTCTCCCTGGAAACCTTCAAACATGCACAAAAAATAAAGTAAGTGAAAGGCAAACAAATGAGCCCTTCTGGAGACTTATTTCTATTGCCACCAACAAAAAATCAGCAGTGACACCCCTTCCCACACAGGTAGGGACAATGCCAGGCCTTGCATTGTGACCCAGTTGGGGACCTCCCAGCAGAGAAGGACTGGGTAGAAGTGTCACACAGTGCTGCTGGTTGCCTTGAAGGTGAGTGGGCAACTAATCTGTGGCCAAACCTGCTGCCATTTCTATCCCTTGCTCATACTGCAGCCTGCCCGCTGCTGCCATCACCTGCCAGCTCCTGCCTCTCACCCTGGAGGCCCTATGGAGCCTGGCGTCATCAGGAAGTTCAACAAGGGAAAGTGCTGGATCCTGCACCTGGGATGGGGCAACCCCGGATGTTGATACAGACTGGGAAATGAGATGCTGGAAAGCAGTGCCACAGAAAGGGACCTGGGGGTCAAGAGCAAGTTGAATCTGAGTCAGCAGTGCCCTGGCAGTGCCCTGGCCAGGAGGGCCAGCCAGTCAAGGGAGGGGATTGTCCCACTCTGCTCTGCACTGGTGTGGCCTCACCTTGAATATTGCAGTTTTGGTCACTGCAGTATAAGAAAGATATTAAACTTTAGAGAGTGTCCAGAGGAGGGGAGCAGAGATGGTGAAGAGCCTTGAGGGGAAGCCGTGTGAGGAGCGACTGAGGGCATTTGGTCTGTTCATCCTGGAGGAGACTGAGGGGAGACCTCACTGCAGTTACAACTTCCTCGTGAGGGGAAGAGGAGGGGCAGGCACTGATCTCTCCTCTGTGGTGACTGGTGACAGGACCCAAGGGAATGACCTAAAGTTGTGTCAGAGGAGATTTAGATTGCGTGTTAGAAAAAGGTTCTTCCCCCAGAGGGTGGCTGGGCACTGGAACAGGCTCCCCAGGGAAGTGGTTGCAGCACCAAGCCTGACAGAGTTCAAGAAGCATTTGGATGATACTCTCAGGCACATGGTGTGACTCTTGGGATGGTCCTGCGCAGAGCTAAGGGTTGAATTTGATGATCCTTGTGGGTCCTTTCCAACTCAGCATATTTTGTGATTCTGTGATCATCATTGTCACTCCCTCCCTTTGCACAGCAACGTGGCTCAAGACACTCTCAGACGCCCAGGTGCCCACTTAAAGGTAGTGCAAAGTATCTGCTGGTAAAATGCAGCAAACCCTGTGGCAAAAGTTCTCAATACTTTTCCTTTCTGTGCACCTGGTCCCCCAGCATCCCTGCCTCCTAGAACAGCTTTGCAATCGGCCCCCAGAAACACTGCATTGGAGTCCTGCATGAGTATCCTTCCCTTCCTGTCCTTGCTCCTGGAGGACTTTCTGTCTCCATGCCTGTTCAGTTATCACCAATTCCCTGTTCCTCTGTGCTTGACAGTCTCCTGCCCCCTGGCCCACAGTGTTTCTTGCTGGTTGGCTGCTCCCTCAGCCCACACGAGGGTCACCGGTTATTTTCAAGTTTGGAATCTGACACCATGGACATGCACGTCCACCAGTGGCCTCAGCAAGCAGAGATGGATTACATCAGCAAATGGATGGGCTCCTTGTTCCGGGCTCTGAAGTTCAGGGACAGGTGCCCCCCACCTCTTTTAGCTGTTTTTAATAACAAAAGCCCTCTTCACCCATCCTGTCATTCAGTACTCCTGGCATTTCACACCCATACAGCTTTGCTTCCTCCTGCCTCCATTCCAACCCACCTTCCCACTAATTCTGCTTTGTGCTGAAATTTTCGTCTCTCATCTCTCGGGCAATTGGCAGCTCCACCCCCTCAGTGTGCCAGCAGCCCTGGAGCCAGCAAGAGGGATGCACTTAGAGGAAAGTCCGGCTCTGCTGTAGCAGGTGTCAGACATCCTTTGTGCACAGAAGCTGCTCGTGAGGGAGGCACCTTGCCAAGAGCTAGTGATGGGAAAGAAGGAAACTAAGTCATGTTTTTGTACAACATATCACTTTTCATTGTGAGTACACATGTGAGGGTGGGTGAACAAGAGCCTACAGAGCCCTTCAGAGGGGGTGCTGTGGGGACCAATGACAGTGATTGCTTCTCTACTCTGTTCTTCCCATTCATCTTGCCTTTGTTTTCTCACTCCCTCCCTCATTTCCTCTCCCTCAGTTAATTTTGTGCTGATTCAGCTATCCTTGACAGGAGCTTAGACTGCATTGTCAGCTGTGCCTGCCTCTGTGTTGGGATACATTCCAACTTTGGGGGTCCTTCAAGAAGAGAGTACTGCAACTTGATTTCTCTGTCAGTGGTTAAGAGTTTGCCAGAATCTCTGGGATGTTCAAATCATAGTAAGGTTTAGGTTGGAAGGGACTTATCTAATGCAAGCTCCTTGCAATGAGCAGAGGCATTTTCAACTAGACCAGGTTGCTCAGAGCCCCATCTAGCCTGACCTTGAATGTTTCCAGGGGTGGGGCATCTACCAGCTCTCCAGGCAGTGTGTGCTCTCCAGTGCTTCACCACCCTCGTTGTAAACTTCTTCCTTATATCTAATCTAAATTGATCCTCCTTCAGTTTACCTCTTATTCTATTGCAACAAGGCCCTGCTAAAAAGTTTGTCCTCGTCTTTCTTAAAGGTTCACTTCAAGGCTGTAATAAAGTTTCCCCAGGGCCTTCTCTTCTCCAGGGCTGGGGTGTTCATGGTGCTCCAAGAGCCAAGCTGCCTCTCTTTGGCATTCCCTCTGCCCCCTCAGTCAGGCCCTGCCTCCTCTGGGAGCAGCTACGGGCTGGGTTGCTGGAGGGAGCTGCTGGTCAAAAACAGTTCATCTTTTCTGTACCGGGGCAGCTGCCGTGAGATGGCAAAAGCTCCTTGGAGCAGCTAGACAATAGCAGAGTGATTTTGTCAGGGTTCTTTATTTTATTTATTGGTAATTTTGCCATGACTTCACTGATGAAGTTGAGTACTTTAGTTCAAATCATCTTTTTAGCAATAAAAATGAAGCTTATTTCACACAGAATTTCCCTTTTGTTCTCTGCTTAAATACTCCTGCCCTTTGGCTGTTATTAATCATATCCACAGATTTCTAAACAACTTAATCTGTGGAAATTAGAGTTTATGGGGAGGGCCAAGCTCTAGTACATCTGAGATCAGTATTCCTGTCCCTTTTAAACATGATTAATTTGCACTGAATACAGCAGCGTGAAAGCAAAATGCCAGCTGCACAGCAGAGGATAAAAATAAAGGGCAGAGAAGCCAATAATCAACTGCTGTGGGCTTTGCCTTTCCCCTGACTCCTCAGAAGGGCTGGGTTGCAAGGCTGGCAAACATAGGTGTGGGCAGAAGGACACAATAATTGTCCTCTGAATTTTAAAGGCAAATCGTCACTGCCACATTAGTTACTGTCACCAGCCGTTACAAAGGGGCTAAGTTGCTGTTTCAGCTCTCAAGCCATCCTGCTTGGCAAATTTGCTTTCAGTGCATCAGAGAATCCTTCACATCCAATTCTGAGCAATCAAATGGTCCAACTAGCCCCCAAAATAGGAACAAACTCATCATTTTATTAAGAAAATCTATTTAAAACTGAAGGGAGAAGTGGTTGTTCAGCTGTCCGAAAACACTGCTTTTTCAAAACAGGCAGGTAAGGTCTCCCCTAGGACAGTGTGTGAGGCCGCTGCGAGGCTGTTACTATTTAAGGTTACTTCTGCAAGAGAACTTGCAGTTTTGACTTCTTCCAAGCTTCTCTGGGACACAGAAATCAGCACGTTATCCTGCAGAGCTGCTGGCACTGTAACAGGGGAGCCCTCATCTGTGTATTCTCTGGGCTACAAAGAGAGACTAGAATCATAGAATCGTAGAATCGTTTAGGCTGGAAAAGACCTTTAGATTATAGAGTCTAACTGTTAACCCAGCACTGCCAAGTCCACCACTAAACCATGTCCTAAAGTGCCACATCTACATGTCTTTTAAATACCTCCAGGAATGGTGACTCCACTGCTTTCCTGGGCAGCCAGTTCCACTGCTGGATAACCATTTTGGTGAAGAAATTTTTCCAAATATCCCATCAAAACCTACCCTGGCACAACTTGAGGTCTTTTCCTCTTGTCATGTCACTTGTTACATGGGAGAAGAGGCTGACCCCCACCTTGCTACGATCTCTTTTCAGGTAGTTGTAGTGATAAGGTCTCCCCTGAGCCTCCTTTTCTCCAAGCTAAAAGATCCCAACACCCTCAGCTGCTCCTCATCAGACTTGTGCTGCAGACCCTTCACCAGCTCCACTGCCCTTCTCTGGACACGCTCCAGCCCCTCAATGCCATTCTTGTAGTGAGAGGCCCAAAACTGAAGGATTCGAGGTGTGGCCTCACCAGTGCCGAGTGTGGAGGGATGATCACTGCCCTGGTCCTGCTGGCCACACTATTTCTCGTACAAAATGTCACAGCCAATGTGTTCACAATGTTTATTTTTGAACAAAGTTGCCCACTGGGATTTTCAGCCCTCAGTCACTGGCAGAGGTCAATGAGGAAGTGGTTCCATCAGGCATGTAGCTGGTTTGGATGCAGCTGAAGGGGTCTGTGTGGTTTCTCTGTGGCTTTTCTTCATTTGTGTTGGGTGAAGGGAAACTCCCAGTGCATACAAGAGGATGCCCAGGGCTTTCAGGACACTCATCTTTCAGCTCATTTTCTTCCTTTTTTTTTGCTCCTGATCGTATCTCAGACTGAGCAGAACAGGATGTTGGTTTTGCAGTGTGTAAAAGGAAAAGGTTACCATGGAAGAGATTTCCCTTGAAATCTCTTGCTGCCCTCAAGGCCAAATCCTCTGTGTGGGTTTGGGGTGCTGGTGGCTCACAGCATCCACCCCACAGCACAAGGGGGACAACTATAGCTGATGTTCTCCAGAGCCATGTTTTAATGTGGACAGACACTTTCTCAAGCTCTCATCTCTTCCCATAAGGATTTGACCAGTGCAGTCCAGTTGGCTTCCAGATCAAGCCCGATCCCATTTATCCTGCCATGTGAGACTGCCAGCAGCAGCTGGCTGACATAACTGCATTTCCCAGCAGTGGAAATAGTGTTTCCTGTTGCCCATCTTTCATTCCTGTAATCCCAAGTGGAGGGTTTTTCTCTGTTTTTGTTTTATTTTCCTCTTGAGGAAGACATAAACACATTTCTTAATTTCCTGCCTGGAGCAAAGTGGCTGACTCAGGAGCAAAACTGCCTCTGGATGCCTTCTTGGGGTGACAATGGGGAGCTCTCAGATCCCTGGCCCTGGGGACTGCAGGCAATGCTGTTTGTCCTGCAACAAATCCCCCAAAGAGCCCAGGAAATGTCTTTGCCAGGTCCTGGGGAATCGAGCTCAGCATCTCTCTACTTTCACCTCTTGTTCTTTCCCCTCTCGGAGCTGTCCCAAGCATTTGCACGGTCAAACTGCTCACAGGCATCCTGCCTCCCAGATGTCACCTGGTTTATTCTGCATCTACCATCTTCTGCTTGAGTGCTTTGTGCCACCTGGACAGCAGCCAGGCAGGGCCAGGGCAGGGGCGATGCAAGGATAGGAGTAAGTGAGGCCATCCTCACCCTTGTTTAATCCTCACTGAAGCATTTAATGGGCCAGTGGAGGGAGCAGATCTGATAAAAAAGCTTTCCTGTTTGTTTTTTTAAGAGCTCTGCTTAATTTTATTTTATATTTTTCTAGACTCTATCTACTTAGATTGGTTCTCCACGGGATCAGACAAAATGTTGCCATAGGTGGCACAATGAGGGTCAGCAGGGTGGCTTCCCTCAGTGGCAGAGCTCTCCTGCCAGGAGGGAGAGGCTGGGGGACCATAATACTGGGTGGAAAGCCAGTTTATGAAGGAAATGTTAACATTTTCAAACTCACCAACCAAACTTCCCACCTGCAGACTGAGGGATGGCAGTACCATCAAGCCTTTGCATCTTTGTTTTTTCCTGCCCCCATCCAACAGAAACGGAGAAGCAAATGCAATTCCTCAAGTATTGCTAATATAATAAAACAGCAAGCACAGGAGACACAGGATGGGGAGGACAGACAGCAATTGCCTGGAGGTTTTCCTGGCCACAAGCGAGCTCAGTCCTGAAGCAGTGCTTCTCCCCTTCCCAAACAATGAGTGACTCGGACCAGCTCTTCCTGGGCTTTGCTTAGTGCAATCATTCCTAGAGAAGTCACAGACGGGGGGGGGCATGAGGACTGAGCTTTACTAGGGCCTCTTGGACAGGTTACCGCTCAAAAAAGTCTTGTAGACAAGCGCTGGCTGAGTCACTGCTGTGGGAGAGGCTGCAGCCAGCAGATAAAAGGTCTGCATCACCAGGAGCTGTCAGAATGAGTGTTAAATTAAGTATAAGAGAGACATGTTGTTCTTAAGGCTCAGTTTACCATTCCTTTTCACCATGAAACTCATGCTTATACTATGCCTCCTGCTTTTTAACTGAGCTGTATCACCAGCTATTTAGCAACAATATCTGCCTGGGGTTCAGCCCACGTCCACGTGTGAGCAGCGCCTTCAGGGCTGTGGTTGAAGTGTGTGGTGAACTTCAAAAAGGACAGCCCCATTTCCCCAACTGAGTAAGCAGAACTGGGGCTGCAGGAGGCTCTGAAGGTGGGGGTAGCTGTCAGCTGTGCCAGCACCAGGAAGCCCAGAACATGTAAGAGGAAGTGGAACTGCAAGTAGAATTGGGGTCTGTGGATGTGATTTGAGGGAGAGGTTTAATTAGGGTGGAGCACGGTGGATGCCATCCACTTCTGGGAGTTTTTGTGTTTGCAAAGCGAATTTACCAGTGAAATCCTGTGCAATGACTGTTTCTATATTGTTCTTGAAAACTTTACCTTTCACTGCTGCTTTCTACTCCACTGGTCCTCTCAGTGGGACACAGAGCTCCCCGTGGTCTCAATGAACTGATTTACCCTCTCTCAGATTTCCCCTGTTCATGGCATTGGGTTATGGAGCTCTGCTTACAGCAAATCCAAAACACCAATAAGCGTGGACTGAGACAGCCTGGCCTCATTAACATCTGCGTTTTCCCTCTTGGTATCACTAATGAAACAGATCTTGAGCTGGCAAATGTAAGAATGCTCTGACTATTTTGGGCAGTGCATGGTTTTCTCATAATATGGATGTCTGAACTGCAAGAAAAGACACACAGTCACATTTGTTTCTGCTGATTCTGACCTAGGCTATGTCCAGCTACTTGCATGGTCATATTTTCAGTGGCAAGCACAAATCCCACCGTTGATTCATTGGGGTTACAGACACATCACTAGCAGCAATACAGGAGGTGGGTGCTCAGAGAGGATGGAGGTGTTCTTCCTCCACACCACAAATCATCCTGCTGGATATCCTTTGTCCTTTTACAGTGCTTCCTCTGCCACAGACCAAAAACAATAGCTAAATATTGCAGCTTTCTGAAGGTACATGTATGTGGCTCACCTAGCTATAAAACTGCTGACCCAACAAGATGAACAAGGCCAGATCTGATTATGAGAGGCACAGGGAGGAAAACACTAATGACTGAGTTTACCTGGCTGTTCCTCTTACCAAGTCATATTTAAAGTTGCTGATAACATTGACAAGTGGTGTGGGCACAAAATTTCTATTTTGAGTGTCTGTCCATGGCCTGTGCTTCTCATGAAAATTTCAGCTAAAACAAGTCAGTCGTTTCTCTATACCTGACTAAGGGAAACAAGGTTTGTTAGTATAAAAGCAAAACCACATCCTCTTTCATTAAGATTTTCTAAGGCAGCTATGCCCTGACTTCAGACATAAAGCTAGTCTGTCTATCACCCGCTGCTCGATGCCTGTTGAGGTTATAAGCCTTTAAATAAAAACAGAGGGACAGCATTGCAGGACTCACTGGCAAAACAAGACAGGATTTAAACCTGCCTCCGTGTGCTTTATCATTTGAGGGGTCAATGCAGTTCATCCCCCTCTCTGTTCCAGCTGAAGCAGTGCAGAGCCTTCTCCAGCATATCAGCAGTGCTGTCACCCCGGGGCTGCTGTGCCGAGCAGAGAAAGAGCAGAGCGCTGTCCGCACGTCTCCCTCGCTGCTTAGGGCTGGGACGGGCTGTGGGCTCTGGCCTGGGGCCAGCTGGGAAGCCTCTCCTGCAAACAACATCCAGGCGCCACTTTGAGCACTGATTTCTGCTATCTGGGATGGGATGGCAAGCACTGGGCCTGCGGGCTTCGTCTGAAGAAAGATTGCAGACATTTGTACGTGCTGGTAGTTCCTGGGCCTCATACATCTGTCTCGTAAAACACGCCAAGGATTTTCCCAGATAAAAAAAGGCACATCATTTGGCAGAGAGTTACATCTGCAAATACACGGGAATGAAAACATCCGGAGAGCACTGCCCTTGAAACAAAATGACCAAAACCTCAAAAACATGGAGAGGAATGGAGAGTGCCGTGATGGTGGTGCATTCCTATCACCTGCCTCCTTCCTGCCAGCAGCCACCAGCTGTCCCAGCCACAAAAGATGGCAGAGGTGAGTGCTGAGCTGACGCCTTTGTCACAGGAGCCAGGGCAGCAGGAAGGAGCAGAGCGATGGCTCTGCACAGCCTGGCCCTGCCAGGGCCATGCAGAGTGGGGTGACGTGGGGACTTGCTTCCCGGCGCTGTGCCCGTGCCCTTTTAGACTTGTCATCTCACTTCTCAGCAGGAACTGTAGGCCTCCTTCACCAAAGCATAAACACAGAACAACGGAACAATGAGTGCTCATTCACTGCACGTTTGTTAGTTTTAAGAACCCAAGTTTATATAGTTTAAAACTTCCACATGCCGCTTTCACCCGTGCCCCTGCAGCCTGGTAACTGGGATGTGATGGAGAGAAATAAGCATTAGAGCGTTTTAGCATGATCTAACAGTGGAGTTATTTGATCTGGGGTTTGGAATGCACTGAAAATGCCAGCAGTTAATGTACTGTGAACATGGCGCAGCAGCTCTTTGCCTCCCTGCTGGCGCAGGAATCGGTGCTTCATAAAGCTCAAGAAGATGCTCTCCTTTGCAGCATCTGTCCCACTGATCCAGTGACCAGCCTTGTTTTACCACTCATCTATCACAGTGCAGCCATCAGTATACAGGTATTTCTAGCCTTCATTTTAAAAAAACCCTTCATTGAAAAATAGAAAAAGTCTGTCTGGGAAGATCAACTTTGATCTCTGTTTTTGACCATTAACCTGACTTTAAATTTCCACATCTTTAAACTGCAACAGTTTTCTAATAGGAGACTCTGTGTATTTTTGTCTGAACTTTCAACATTTCCTCCAGTTGGACTGAACATTCTTTATCACATCCTCTAAACCCCAGGGACACTCCAGTGAAGAGAGAGCACTGACAATGTGAAAAGCAGCAATACTGTCCCTGTTTCAGATCCCTCATCTGTGCCAGACTCTTACCCAGATCAGACACCTTTTTTTTTTTCCTCTGCATTTAAAGCTCACCAGGGAAAGGAGCAAAAAAAAAAAAAAAAAATAGAGAAAAAAGGAAAAATTATTAGAATTGGAAAAAAGAGAAAAATTCTGTAATAAGAAAACAAATCACTCTTGTCAAATTTATTTGTCTCCATAACGGGAAGAAGTACTTTTTATAGTCTTTTTATTTTAGACACGGAAAATCATGATGTGTCTGTCCTCTATGTGCAGAGCCCAACAGAAGATTGTGCCATTCACTGTATGCGTCACTTACCATACGTGCCAGGTTTCTGCTCAGTTTTAATTTACTGCTTCTGAGGGGTTTCAGCCTCTCCCTTTTGGGGATTGTTCAAATCAAACAGAGATTATTGTTGGCTCTTTCCATTTTAGGCAGCCACCATCACCGTAACTTTTTGAGTGGCTTCCATACAAAAACCCACAACAAGAGTGAAGCTCACAGAGAACTCAGTGTAGTATCTGGTACTTTTCCTCTTCCAAAATAACTGCTTGGAGGAAAGGTTTTGTTTGGTTTCTTAGGCTTTGTACAGTTACTTATTTTAGGTCGCTTTATTTAGTTTATATTTTTGTTCCTTGTACTGAGCCAAAATTTTTCTCAAACTCACTTGGGTCCTCCTGGCTATCACACTAGTACCAGCACAACCACTCCTCCTTCCCTGACATTTATATTCTCCAAAGTTTCATGAATTATTATCACCATTCTCTTCTATATATATAGTTGTCATTCAATCAAATGATATATCGGATTTGTTTAAACATTTTAAAGCATGGAATCACC
The DNA here is from genome assembly GCA_036023395.1 of Myiotriccus ornatus. NCBI lineage: Eukaryota > Metazoa > Chordata > Aves > Passeriformes > Tyrannidae > Myiotriccus > Myiotriccus ornatus. The sequence goes on from JAYRBT010000042.1 coordinate 49,729,597, forward strand.
AGGGAAAATTAAACACCCTTTTGAAGTCTTTCTGGACTCCAGGCACCTGTTTAGATCTCCTTAGATCCCCTTTACATCAAATACTTTTAATCTTTGGCTTGCTATCTGCCTCTTGGCAAATGTGTGGTCAGTCCCTGCCACTCTTGGGCCACTGACCTGATAGAGAGACCCAGTGACAGCTCTCACAACCCACCAAGTAGAGAGGGGGATGAGCCAGCTCCATGCACAGCCCAGGATGATGTGCACTTTCAGGTGCAAGAGCAGAGGAGGATCAGGGGGTGTATGGATCTGTGGCAGCAAGTGATATCATGCCCAGTAGATAGAGAAGACCAGACTGAGAGCAGTTGTGTGGCTCACTTCACCCTCCGCTGGGCATTTTGCTGGGGCAGAAGAGACTTAATCTTCTGGTATATCTGCACACAGGTAGTGCCATGCGAGGAGTGAAGGTCACTGCAGGACACAGCAGGAGTAGAGACAGTGAATGTCACAACCTCTGGAACTAGCAGGGCCAGGATAAACCTGCCACAGAGCCAAACCAGGGTAATGCTGATGCGATTGTGCCCACAGGAGGCAAACGATCAAGTCGGCAAGAGGGGACTCGCAACATCTTAGGGAGAAGATTGGTAAACAGTGGCTAAATATCAATCTATGGACACGGCAGTGAGAATAGGGGTGCCAGAGAACTGCTGACATCCATGCAGGGGGAGAAAACATAGGGTCTCCCAACATTCCAGATGCCACTGCCCATATGTTGACAGATTCCAAAGATTAAGATGTCTGGAACATGGGGCCAGCAGAGAAGGCTGGATTTCTTCACTACAGCAGAAACAGCAATAGAGATGCAGACAATGTTCAGGAGGTAGATGATGCTCAAGATACAAAATTGGATAATATTAACCTAGGAGATGCTCTGAAGATTGGGTTGCTGTGAAACAAGAAGCATAGTCACAAAATACAGATTTAATATTGTTTTTCTTATGTTTGGGACAGAACTGAGTGGTCAAAAAAATGTGTCAGTCAGTCGACCTCTATCTTCATCTGTCACACTGTTTTTCTGCCAGTGAAAGTAGCCTGGAAACAGTCTTTGAAATTCCAGCTCATACCTTTACGCCCCAGCAGTAACAAACATGCTGAAAAAAGCACCCCTGCAGGCTATCTGAGACAGAAACCAGCAGAAAATGATTCCCAGAGAAGTTCAAGAGAAGAATAGGATAATTTGCCCACACAAGAAGTTATTTCTAGTCATGGGCTTTCAGAGGTTGCTCTATGCCCTGCAGCTAGTGGGATTTTATCCCTCAAACATGAAAGAGAATAAGAGTAACAACCTCTGATTATCCTCTTTTTTCCCCTCACTAATCCTATTTAAGGCTTAATCTGACTCTTGCTCTCAATGATTGTGAGACTCTCACAAATAACATTACTCTGTAGTAAATACATTTTCTGTACACACCTAACATTACTCTGTAATAAACACATTTCCTGTTACCCAGTTCAAAATGTGTCATCTTTCAGGTTCACTGAGTCCTCCTTCAGGATAGGAGCAATCAGGGTACTAGTAGAACACCTCTATAGTCTTCAGTATTTTCTTCTTTTCTATTAGGTTCCCTTTTCTGAATGACTCCCTGTAAACTAAATAATCACAAGGGGCTTCAGCATAGCAGTATCTCCCTCCCTTTAATCATATCTGTCCTACAGTTCCAACCTACATCCTTTCTCCAGTATCCTTTTTTTTTTTTTAAAATGAGATCCCCCAGATATTTCAGGCAAAGCTGCCTCCTGACATTACATACCAGCATCACACACATTTCTGGAGAAATCGGCTCTGTGAGAACGCTTTATAAGCAGCCCCTTTAACCAGAACTCTGTCAAATGGTTCCCTTCAAGCAGAAGGAGTTGCAGAGTGTTGGCATCCAAGAAGCTGAGCAGTCCCCAGTGCTAACAAACTGCCCACGAGCACATCTCTGATTTACGTGGGCTCGATTAGGAGAGCCCTGGCCAGGAGCCCGTCACTCTTCCTACGCTGCCAGCAGCTGGAAGAGTTTTTGGTGTCTGACAGGCAGCTCTGCCTCACAAGGATATCTTTCTTCGGGAGCAAATTGATCTGCTCAGTTTCAACCCTGTTCTGCAGCAGGGGCAGGGGCTAGGGGAAAGCAGCTCCATTTGAATTTCATTCCTACTTCCTTTGTTTGTGCCTCTTTGGTTATCTGTGACAATCATTCCTGGATTGGTTATTTAGTAGGAACATCGGGCCTGTCTGAGAGAGGTTGCTACTGTGTTCCCCAGACAGCATTAAGCACTCCTTTTCTTTTCCTTTCCATTTGATCCCTTCTTTCTCAAACATAAATTAGAATACTCTAATTTCCCTCCAAAGCATTTTCCTCCACTTCATCCATTATAATATATATTTTAAATCACATTTAAAAATGTTTCTTATCACAATTGTAAATCTTGTTATTAAGGCTGGAAGGTTGAATGTTACGTTAATAAGCCTCACCCAGATGAGGGAGAGTTTTGGAACTACCAGGCATGTTTTTTGGGTCGAGGTAAACAGATAAATGTAAACTGAGGCAGAAGAGGAGGCTGCACTCATGTTGGTGAATATCAGTGTGCTCTGCTATTGTGCTGCATAATTTCCCTGTGGTCCACCTTTGTCTGGACGCTGTCAAAATCCAGCTCCAGGGACTATTTAATGCAGCTGAGCTATGTGAAACTGAGTGGTAAGATCAAAATGCTGAAGGAACTCTTTCCCAGTGAATGGCCATTTTTTCCCTCTACTGATTTCTGCCTTTGCACTCTGTTTGCTTTGAAGCCTGTGAGGTCATGGCAGTGTCCAGTTTTATTGAGCCTCTTGGATGGCACACTCTCTGCCTAGCACCTCTTTCAGAGAGTGGGACCCCACAGTGCAACTCCCCCAAGCTCCGAAAATAGCTCTGAACTTTCCCAGCCTCTGCATGTGTTCCTTGGAACTGCAGCCCTGCTGGATGAGTCAGCGCTCTAAGGATGACATCGCAGCTGCAATCAGACCCAGGCTTTGCAAAGAGAAATCCAAAGATCCCCTTGTACTCACTTGCTTCATGGGAAACATCTTAACAAAGTAAAGATGGGAGTGTGACACACTTCCTCTCCCCATGCTGATTACTCACTACTCCAGGGAGCCCCAGGGTTGTGTGGGGATCAAATCTGCTCTTTCTCCAAACCCTCTAGCTGCATCTTCTCTGGCAATGGAAGAGAGCTGGAGAACATAACTCCTTCAAGAGCAGACTTTGGAGTCAGAACAGCAGCTGGGAAATAATACAGTCCTGATAAGGATGTGCTAAACCAGATTGGGCTTCAGCTCCTCCTCCTTCCAGCAAGCCTCTGGAAGAGGACGCTCCATCCAAAAGACTGGTCTGGCACCAGAAAACCTTTCCCAGCTTTCTCAATAATTTGGTTGTCACAACTTCTTGCTGCATTCCATATGCCTCTGTGAAAGGGATAAAATGACTTCCACAAATTCACTTATAGGTGTAGAACCACAGGGATGTAAAACCAGATGCAGACTTTTCTCCAGTTAGTTGCACATTAGTATCACTAGGATATTACTGATATAGTCTCCGTGTATCAATTCATCATGATTTAGTATGAACACTGAATAGCAGGAAAACCAGGCAGACCCTTTAAATGTAATGCTCTTTTGAGAAAGCTATCTGCTCTGTGATCTTGCTTAAAAATAAAAGGCTAGCAAAAGGGCACTCTCTCTAAGTTGCCTCAGATGTTTCCATAACACTTTCAATTCCAGTGTAATGAAAACCGTTGCCAAGTAAGCAAAATCAGTGTGGAAATATTTACTCTTGACCCTTACTGGGATATGAGTGGCTTTGCACTGTTCTGAACACAGATGTGAAGACGCCTTCCTTGACTCTTGAAGTGAGGAAAGAACTTCATTGCTGTCAGGAGGGTAGCTGTGGTTTCTTACTCCAAAGATTGGAAATGTCCACTTCTTACCCTGTAATGCTCTTATCCTAGTTTGGCTTACAGTCGTGTCTGTCTTCCTTATGCACCTTTTTGATCAAATTGCTGTAATTTAGCTACCATTTCACAGGTGGCAGAGAATATAGAGTCCTCCTCTCTGTTCTCTGAAGTTCCTACTTTATATTGCAAGTAATTTCATTGCATCCGTATAGATCCCAAACATTTTGCAGTGGGACACCAGAGTCACAAGGCCTGGTTGAGCAGAATTTTGCCCAAGATCACAGCGTGGCATGGAAGGAAGAAGCCTCCAAAATATGCTTCTTAAGACCCTTTCTAATGCCTTATCCATTCAATGTGCAGATGAATAGACCAGTAGCAAAAGCTGTGATATAACATATAGTTACAAAGGTAATATTTGTAACATCTGAAAAACATTTCCCCTCAGGCTGTATGGGAAGGTCAGTGTCAGATTAGTGCTTTTGTGTGTCATTGCCTGTAGCCGCTGCAGTGGGAGCTGACCTGGGAGGCAATGAAAGAGTATTAGGAAGTCAGTGTAGGGGAACGGGCAGGAAACGGGGCTCAGGGACCCATGACAAACTCTCCTACTACATAGTTCTCTGATTTTGGGTAAGCTGCATGCACTACTGATGAGTCACAGGCAGCTGGATGATGTGAGTTTGGCTCCATCTAAGGGAAGCAGTAAAATACTACAGTAAGCCCAGAAACGAGTTGGTCTTTTCCAGTCCTTTCGAAACAAAAGATGATGGCCAGCCTTCACCTTTTCTCATAAACCACAATGTGTCTTTATCACTTCCCTTTTGAACCTATGAGTTTGTAAACTGTATTGTTTACTATGGTAAATGCTTTCCTACCCATGTGGATAACAACTTGGAAGTCACAGCCTTAAGTTAATAATTAATATATCCTTTGATAGAAGGCACTAATTATTAGCCCTGAACTCTGATACTGGTCCACACACTTTTTTACAGGCCCTAACACTTCCGCAAACAACTTTTTATTCAGAAATTCTTGTGCTTGATATTTGCCTAAGGGACATGCTTTTAAAAAAGATTTCAGTTGCCTTTGCTCTCTTTTTCCTATATGTTTCTCACTCTTTGAGCAGCTGAGCAGGCAAACCCTCTTTTCTTGTGAAGGACATATAAGTAAGTAGATTCCTTGCCCAGCAAAGCTTAGATTAATAGAAACACGTTATTGTTTATCAAATTGAAACTGTTGACCCATTTCAAAACAGAAAATCCTTATCCTTAGTAAGATAGGAAAATGGGTGGCCCTAACACTTCAAACAGTCATAGAACTACCTCTGTAAGACGTCTGTGTCCTCACTCAACTCCTTTCTCAAGAGACACTTGTACTGTAGGGATTATAGGAAAGAAACCAGCCACTGATGAGCAGGACATAGAAAATAAGAATGAAACTGTGTCAACAACAGGGTTCAATTAAAAAAGTGAAAGCAGCTGGCCTCTCTGAAGGCAAGGAATTTTATTAGACACTTTGCCCAGTCATCTCTTATTCTTGCATGTCAGGACTTGATTAAACAACTCTGAGAACACAACATCTCCTCCTAGTTTTACAATGCAACCCGAAGTCAACCGCTCCCTTTAAAGCTCTCACAAGGACTCCAAACATAACAGGACTGGAGTACCATCCCGGTGAATTGCAGCAGCTGCCTGCTCAGAGCTGGACCATGCACAGAAGGGGGTCTTCACTGCCCTCTGCTCTCCATTAGGAGCCCTGTCTTCAGTGTTTACAGCCTGCTACTCCCCTTGTGTGCTCAAACACACGCCTGAACTCCAGTACTCGCTCCTGCACCCTCCTATTCCTTTCCCTTCCCGTCCTTGCCTGGCACACCCTCCTCCTCAACCTTTGCCCTGCAGTCTCTGAGGGAATTGTAGGCTCTGGCTCGAGGCCATAACGCAAAAGCTGAGCTGATCAAGTGACTGACAGTGCTTGGTCTGCTGAAGAGCTCATCCAGCCCTGACAGAGGCAATTATGGCCCAGCAGAATCCATCTACATGCAAGTGCTCCCAGGGCTGCTGCGGGAGAGGCGCCACAGAGGCGGCTTCACTTGAAGCCCAGGTCAGTGTCTTGCAGGAGCCTGGCCATGGCAGCCGGTGCACAGGCTCTGCCTGAGCCCAGGGCTGGCAATCACCCCTGTTTGGCCAAGTGCCTCTGGAAGGAGCTTCCCCAGAGCCCTGGAAAGTCCCTGCACACTCTCTTGTGTGTACACAGACACACAGACACACACTTGTGAGCATCTGCTGCTGTGGTCTGTGTAAACCCTTGGGAAACCTGGAACCTTGCTGAGCTGCTCAGATGTGTACTACCTGTCAGGACTCCAGTTAGCAGAATTCAATACTCCCCAAAAAATTAAGCAGGAACAATTATCTGTGCCAACCAGGTTCTTTCTCCATCAGGAGACAATTTGTCTATCAGCCTAATGCCAAGACAATAAACACTATTAGGCATGTTCTGAGTTGTTGGGTCATTAAGGTTTCTGTAATAGCTTATGGTTTTAAGCAGAGTCACCTTTAGATGGCTGAAGGCCCTCCAGTCTCTAATGTTAAGCACAGCATTGAGCCATTTTAAGTACTTTACCTTTAGAAACACTGTTAGGGAGTGTTTCCCTTTACCTTTGTTCTCATTTGATTTTCTTCCCCCATTCTTATTGCTTTACTTTAAAGAGAAAGGAAATCCAAATGCAAAACTGAATATAATGCTAAGTCAGTGATAACTAAGACATCATGATAGCCACCCAAAAGTAACTTCATTTTGAAATTATGCAATTGAGTTCAGAACTGCACTTAGAATTAGTCCCACTGTAACTGTATTGAATTCTGCTATATTCTGTTACATTGCACTGGCGTCTTGTTTGTTCGGTGTAAACTTTCATCTAACATTAAATCAAATTGAAGGAATTTAATATACTTGATTTGCTGCCTTTACCAATATGGCAGACTGTTCCTATGCATTTCTTAATAAAATGTGAATTTAGTTAATTCATTAAGAGTCTTAAGGAAATTGAAAGCTGCTGAAAATAACAAGGCCTTCAAAACTAAAACAAAAAAGTATAGCTTGCATGCAATATGTGTTCTTCACTTTTCACTGTTCCTGGTGAAGACAGAAAGCTTTTATGGACAAGTGAAATTATATCTTTGTTTTCCCCTACTATATATTTATCAAGGCCTGTAAATACCTTTGAAAACCTTAGAAGAACAAGTCACTAGTGGTAACATGTAGAGTTTGTAAATCGGGAGAGATATTAGCAAACCATTGAAACCTACATATGGAATTGAAGAGAAATGCTTCTCTTAAATGTTCATCTGTTTGAAGGAAGATACAGCTCAGTGAGTAGGACTCCAGCTTGTGAACTGGAAATACGGGCATAGCTGTGAGCTTTACCATCGGTTTGTGGTATGTCCTTGGACACATCATCTGTCCTCCCCTGTTCTGTAAACACATCTATTAACAAGTCTTCTAAGCAAATGATTTCAAGAATAAGCCATGCACCATTATTGCTAAAATTGGCAACATTGTAGAGCAGGAAGACATCTATGCTTTCTCATTCACCTGGAACATTTTTCTCAGATCCCTGAAGAGCTGAGAGAAAACATGGGAGAAAGGAAGGTGAATATTCCTGACTTGTCATTAAACCTAAAACTCCCAGAATCACCATCATGCATGGGAATGTTTTTTTATTCTATTCTTCCACTAAACTACCTCTGGAGGGCTAACCCTGTCAAACAGCAGGGAGAAGAGTTATGTTACTTCAAAGATTTATGTGCGCAGCCAAAGCTGAACTGGATCTCTGGGAATGAAAAGCAAAGAGCTGTAAATGTCAACATTGGAAACTAGGGCAAAATAGTGGCTGACTGGCAGTAACTGGCTAAGTATTTGGTTCTTCTTAACATAACTTGTATCATCAAGCTTCTTATCGTGAATTTCATAGATTAATTGTACATGGCACGAACATTTTTTCCTAACTACTTCACATACATTGCTTTGCAGTTATATCATGTCCTCTAGTTCTTTGACTATATGAGAGAATAAGGAAAGGCCAATGACGCTTTCTTTATACCATTTGTTATTGTATACCTCGCTCATGTGCCCTTTTCTTTGTTTTGAAAGGCGATCCTAAATTTTTCAGCTTCACTGTGTGAGACAATCCTTCCCTGAGCGTTCTTATAGTCTCTGTCATGACTCAACGTCATTTTGAGATACAGTGAGCAGGGGTGAGAATAGCATTGCAGGTAAACCGCACCAACTATTTATAACGATATTATAATAGTCTAACTATGGTCCTCTGCTCTGCTCTTCAGGGATGGCATCATTCCTCTACTTTCTCCACAATCCCACCTCGGTTAACCGAAGTTTTCACTGTGGGCATTTCACCCACTTGCACCATTTATTTCCCTGGCTTTGTCGTACATCAAGAAACGTTGTGTTTCTGCAAGAGAAGGCCCAGACCGCCCAGCCGGGTGCTTGAAGGGGCAGCTGAAACCTCCAGTTCAGTCACAGGTCGGGCAGCGATGGCGGCACGGCCCCCATTGTTGGTTGCTTTGGGATTTTTTTGTCTGAGCGTCGGGTACTCCTGAAGCTGCTTTACACACATGAAAGCGCGGAAAAGTTAGGGATGCATTTCATTTGAAGATTTCTGTTGGCCAGTCCCTAATTTCCAGCGGTCTTGGTTCACTCAACATTATGTCCCAACTTAAGGTTACAGCAGCACTGGCAAAGCTGGACAATCGCCGCGCTGCTGCATTTAATTTCCAGCATTTAAGATCCAGCCTGTGCTGGGGACTCTCCACTCCCATCCCAAGGATTCGGGGTGGGCAGCGCTGGGAGAAAACACGGGATAAAGGAAGGCAAATATTCTTGACTTGTCATTAAGCCTAAACATCCCAGAATTAACATCATGCACCGGAATGTTCCACGGTTCTGACCCCCATAGACCACCCCGACCCCCCGCAACCCACGGCGCCCTCACGGCCAGCGCTGCCCCTTTAAGGGCAGGCCGAGGCCCCGCCCCTCCCCGCCCCTCCCGCGATGACCTCATCCCTGCCTTGCCATTGGCTATTCGCCCCGTCAGTCAGGCGGCGCCCGCCCCGCCCCCGCCCCTCGCCCCCGTTAGCTTCCCCAGGTACTCGCAGCCCATTGGCCGGCTCCCGTGCCGCTCACCCGCGCCGCTCCGCGCTGATTGGCGGGGGCGGCGCTGGGCGGGCGCTTCCGCGGTTGCGAGGCGCCGGCCGGCGGTGGCGCGGCCGCGCTGCGGGAGCGGGGGCGGCGCCTCTCGGCGGGGCCGGGCGCGGGGCGAGATGGAGCCGTGACCAGGTGAGAGCGGCGCTGCGCCTCGGCCGGGGCCCGCCGCTGGCGCGGAGAGGGTGGGGGTGGGCGCGGGCCCGCCCCGAGGGGCCTCCCCTGGCCGGGGCAC